>MJHO01000036.1:28491-628491 GCA_002076135.1 Xerophyta viscosa | reverse complement strand
AGCTCCTACAGGTTGATCTCACAATACACATGAATCAAGTCCTTTCTTTTTTTTTTTTCATTTTTTGAGAAAACTTAGGGGAGGCAAGGATCAGCACTTGGTGACCTCCTAATGCTATCTCTGGGTGGTTATTAATGAATGCATGGACAATTCTGTTTTAATGAAAATTAAATACTCCAATGGAGTTTTTAATCGATACCATGAGCTGAACATGATTCACTATCGACAAAAGAAGGTAGTACATTTGAGGGAATGGACAAAAGGTTCAACCATCTCCTATGAACTAGTAATTATATAGGATGGCCAATGCAATGGTCTTCGGGAGATTCTTGGGTCTACCTCCTTGAACTTGAATTGCGTTCATCTGATGGTTGACACGGCCGGACTAATCTTGGCCCTTGAACGAGCTATTGGACCGCTTAACTAGTTGTAAATCAGGAACTGTTCCATTCGAGGTAGGCATAACAGTCTGGTCAGGGCGTTGCTCCATCTAAAGTCCTCATGTCAGTCCAGGGTCGAGGGCAAACAAGCTTCATGTGGGGTCGGCACTTCATCTAAGAGTTGGTACCATAAATTGGCTTGGGTCATGATCAAGCCCACTTGTAGTTACATCGAGCAATCAAGGAACATTGGTTGCCTTCTGGTGTAATATGCTCAGTAGTTCTCCAAAAATTGCAAAATTTGCACCATGACAAGGATAGGAGTGCAGCATCTTAAGATCAATCAAGTCCAAACTCAAATTCAACAACTCTCTCAAGCCCATTGTTTAGAATCATATAGAGGTTAATTAAATAAAATAAACTCTAGAATACTTTATTCTTTTCTTAGATAAGCTTGAATGTTGATCTTCTCAATAAAGGACCTTGTTGGCTACATGGCAATCGAAGTGGTGAATTGGATAATTAAAACAATTAAGATAACTTGGCAATTTAGCTCTATCAAGTTCAAATACTATGCTTGTAACATATTCAATTACTTCATACGCATGCAACTAGCAATATAAATATAAAGACAACATATAAGAGATACGACACTGTACTATAGTGGTTCGGCGCAATCGGTCTACGTCCACTTTGCTTGCATATTCACCGATGACTTTCAACTATCAACTAGTGCAATCGACTTCAGGGTGTCAATCAAGCCGTTACATCTCGTATTTCCTTACTTAGCGATGAATGTTCTTCCTAACTTTTTGCAGATAAGCTAGCAACTTGTTTACCTTTCATTCTATTGATAAAGAGTGACAGCTTAAGTTCTCTCAAAGAAAATAAAAGTTAAAGACAATCTCTCAACAATTTTTTCTCGAGATATACAAATTGAAGCTCAAGAATGATTTGTGGTCTTTAAAAATGCTCTTTTAGCTCTAAATTGGGTCTTCAGTGAAGGATATCAGTTCGAATAACCGTTGAAGCAATTGGGAAATATAGACACTTTAAAAATCACTTCCAATGGCTAATCTGACGCTAGTCACAATACATTCAACACATTTTCATTTTCGGTTAACCGAAATTCCTTTTGGTAGTACAAATATCTGCTCGACTTCAGTCAACTTCATTCAGTTTGTACTCTGTCATTTCTTTTCTATTTTAGACAAACCATATATCGTTAGAAAACTATTCCTGTCTATTTTCATATGGAATTAATTTCACCTTATTTGGAGCTTCATATAGGTTAAGGTGTCATGGAGCTTACATGCCAAAATATGGTTGTATGTGCTTTCAACTTTTGTCATGTGATGGTATTGGAAATTTGCATGCTAGAAAATGACTATAAATGCATGTTATATGTGTTAGAGATTATGTATCATGTCTTATTGAGTTTATGTATGCATGCATGTGTTTGTTTAGACTTTTATGATGCTTGGAAGTGTTTGCATGTTACATAGTGATGTAAAGACATGCTGTAATTAGCTATAAGTATAAGAGTATGTGAAGTGCCACGTTTTTCTGATAAATGCGTAACACCACATGCAAGTGCTTATCATATTTTCTTGGTGAAGTTGGTTAATTGTTGAGCCATTAAAAGGTGGAATCACTAATGATGTGGGCGTAATGTATGTTTGACAAAATATTTTTGGAATTGTCATGATTTAGTAATTATTATAAAAAAAATAGGATTTATTTTGGAGGATGGTACAAAAGTAAAGGCTAATATGTAATTATCCCAAAAAATTAAAGCACTTCACAGTTCACATAATGTCATGTAGATATTCAGTACACAATGCCCCTCAATTATTATTATTTTCCCAAGAAAAAATGAAAGACAAATGTTAGAGAAATTAGTGTGATCGCCACTCCCAGAAACAAAAAAAAAAAAAAAAAAAAAAAAAATAGAGGCAAATTTTAAAGAATTTCTCAATTAATTTATGTTCTTTTAAGCGATGTACTAAATAGCTCATAATTTAATATTATTTAATATTTGTTATCAAATGCTAGCACTGTAAAATATGTTTTATTCTATTGTATAATTTTTAATGTCAACATTTTTAAAAAAAATGATAGATTCAAGGTGTGAGATTTTATTTTTCTCTATAACTTTCAATCAAAAGTTTTAAACATTTATGCAACATCTATAAAAATTTCTAAATTTTTTGTTTATAAATGTTGAATAGTATAAAAACAGTAGACTATTTGATATATTTATTGATATTTTTTCTAAAATATTTGAGCTGGAAAGTTATAAAGCAGCAAAATACCTTAATTTGTTAAACACTTTACTTAAATATACTGAATGATATAAACATAGAGGGATAGAAGTAAATAACTGTTATCTAGGTACATTCTAACTATTGAGGTAGACTATTTGGCACGTTTATTAATATTCTTTAAGAAAGTGTGTGCTAGAAAGTTCTAGAGCAACGTAAAACGTATCAAAATTTGTTTATTATTTTATTTAAAAAATTCTGAATAATACAAAAATATATGGACAAAAGATAAAAAATTGTTATTTAAACATCATTTTTTTTAAATGACGAGACGAAACCCACCGCACGCCATGTTGTGTCACCTGAGCACGATGCGATTTTCTAACCAGAGCCATCAGCCTGTATTGGATCGGACCTTTGATAAGATGGAAATACTTTGGTCTGACGGCCGCCTCCAATTCAGACAGTGGAGTATCCATTTAGGCCACCACCTTCGTATGCTTCAGGCACGCGTGCCTGAGAACTCGACACATACTTATCCCCCACAAAAAGAGCACACTTCGGGATTGAACCTGGGTTGGGGGCACGCTTCCCGAGGTGCAACATTCCATCTAGCCGACCCAAGTGCGCGAGGCTATTTAGACATCATTTTGACTATTACCATAGGCCATTTAATATATGTATTGATATTTAAAAAAAAAAAAAAATATTTGAGCTAAAAATTGTAGGATATATAAAAACTTACTAAATGTTTATTGGCATCAAAATGGTATAAATTTTGATGCGTTTTATGTTGCGCTCTAATTTTTGAGCCACACATTTTTAGAAAAAAAATAATAAATGTGTTAAGTGGTATGCTGTAATAGTTAAATATTAACAATATATCGCTTAAATATTGCTGTTGTTTGCTGTAAATATTTTGAGCTATTTAGTATGTCGCTTAGAAGAAAATAAATTAATTGAAAAATTCTTTAAAATGTTGCTGTTGTTTGCTTTCTTTTTTGTTGTAATTATGTTTGCGGGAGTGGCGAGTGGTTGCCACGACCGCACTTTATTTTCTCTAAAATTTGCTTACTTAGCACACGCACGTCACGCTGATCTCCCATCGTTAGTTAATTTGCGATGCATTTTTAACTTACTTAATAAATAAAAAAAAGACTTTAACAAAATAATTTTTATATAATTAACTTATAATTATTATTTTAAATTAATTCAAAAAACATCTCAAACTTCTTATTGACTTCATTTCTTTTTTATAACAAAATAGAAAACTTACATGAAAGGCTATCTGCGAAGATTCAACACGAAACGAACGGTACACAATAAAAACCAGCTCGTTGTTCCATTCGACTAGTCATAGTTGTCCACGTAGATGATTACGTAAATCAACTGCAGCCTCTACCTAATCCAACTAACTAATATTTTTAACTGGATAATAAATAGAAAAATTGGTTTATCTACAAATCGCAGTGCTGCGATCGAGAGAATCAGTCGAACTATTCAGCTTCGAATACGCTGAATAGTTCGTACTAAACTATCGAAAGAATCAGTCGAAATAGTGCCCGGTAGCTTGCATTTGCGAAGTTGCGACTTTTTCTTGTTATTTTATGAGAAAGACTTTTTATCGAGGATTTTATGAAGATTGAGTGCACTGGTTTATGAGGTACCTTGATTTGTCAAAATCAGCACGGATTAAATAAATCCAACGCGCTAAAAATCAACTCGACTACAGCGACTAGGTCATATATGCAACCCATGCGCTAGTTTTATTGTCTCCCAACCTCCCGTATATATATGCCCATTCCTTCTTCCATCTTTCTCATCAGCTGCTCCAACTCCCATCTTCTCTCTCAACGTTCACAACCGAGAAAAGAATTTCTTAATTCTCTCCCTCGCACCTTCTCTCCATATATAAGCCTTAGCTATTGATTTCATCATGGTCAGCAGAGCTCACTTTCCATCCATTGGTGTTCTAACCATAACAATATCCCTATTCGCCATAGCTTCGCGATCTTCAGCTTTATTAGAGATCGGGTTCTATAAGCATACATGCCCGTCTGCTGAGAAGATTGTTCGTCAAGCGGTGGCACAATCTGTTTATGGGGACCCTGGACTAGCAGCTGGGCTCATCAGAATGCATTTTCACGATTGCTTTGTTAGGGTACGTACGTTTTGCAATTAATTTTGACGAGGTTTCAAGGGTCGTTTGGATTTGGAATTGTAGGTACTGATGAAGTTCATTTCGATCCGATTTGCAGGGTTGCGATGGATCCGTTCTACTCGATTCTACTCCTGAAAATAGAGCAGAGAAGGACTCCTTTATCAACAATCCAAGCTTGCGCGGCTACGATGTGATCGACAAAGCCAAGGCCGCACTGGAAGCACATTGCCCGCACACGGTCTCCTGCGCCGACATCGTCGCCTTCGCCGCCCGTGACAGCGCCTACTTCACCGGCGGAATCAAGTACTCCGTCCAAGCTGGTCGTCGCGACGGAAGGGTCTCTATCGAGAATGAAGTGCTGCAGAACAACCCTTTCCCTAGTAACAATGCTGAACAATTGAGGGACAACTTCGCCAACAAAGGACTATCATTAGAAGACATGGTGACGCTCTCTGGTGCCCACTCGCTCGGGCGCTCACATTGCTCGTCATTTACCAATCGTCTCTACAACTTCAGTAGCAGCGCCAAGCAAGACCCGTCGCTTGACCGAGCATTCGCTGAACAGTTGAAGAGAAAATGCCCGCCGTCCTCCGCATCGCTGACCGATCCCCGAGTGGTCGATCTCGATTCCACGCCCAGAGTTCTCGACATTAAGTACTACAAAGGATTAATGAAGAGCCGAGGAGTTCTGACGTCGGACCAGACGCTGTGGGATAGCCCGCTTACGTCGGAGATGGTGGAGGCCAATGCCAAACACAGGGCTGCTTGGGCGGCCAAGTTCGCAGCGGCGATGGTGCGCATGGGTTCAATTGAGGTGAAAACAGATACGACGGCGGATCAGGGAAAACTGCCGCGCCCTGACACTAGAGCTTCTAAATGTCTTGCATAAAATAGTCTTCGCATCATGTTCTTCATTACTTTTGACGTAGTCTTGTCTTTTTTCTTCGTTTTTTTTTTTTTTTTTTTTTGGCTGCTATTTCTTTTAAAAAGTAAAAGTGTATATGTACAATTCTAGAATTCGTTGTTTATGTAATCAAGTTGAAGTTGTCCTCTGTTGGTATTACAGAACTTGCAATCTAATCAATCCGTTTTAACTATGTCTTTGTAAATTTTTCAATAGGAGAAATATTGAAAGAGTGTCTCACAAATATTTAGAATGATGAAGTATTTTTGAAGTTTTGGAAAAAGAAAGTCGAGAAAATAAACGAATAAACAAAAAAATATAAAGAGAAAAATGATATGAAATTAAAGAGAAATTTGGAGTAACACATAGCTCATTTTGAAATTTCCCCTCGGTGACATTACCTATAGATACTCCATCGAAATGAACCATAGCTCTCCGTTGCAATCCTCAAACAAAACCTAATAATCCTCAAAGTAGTTAGCTAGACAGAGAGATAACAATTAATGGGAATAAAAACTGATATAGTTGGTAAGTTGAATAGGACTTATTTCTTCTTGTAATTTTCTTAGCTTAATCAAAAAATTTAAAAATCTAATATGTCACAATTAATTAGAAAATCCTTTTGGCCATCAAAATGAAGATCTTTTATGTAATAACCCATAAGTTTGGGTTAAATCCCAAAGAAAGCCTAGGGACTCAAGTAAATTGATAGTGTTGGGAGGCCTAGACTAAGTACAAATATACGAATCCACCCTTTTTAGATGAGAAAAGGGATCCAACCGGTGGTTCGGTCTTGGCAAGAGTGTAAAACAGATAGATTATATCGGTTCGGCACGTGATAGAAGGGTATCAGAGTGATTATACGCCAGATTTGAATCAGCATCACATAAATAAAAACTGCTTACATGCAAAAATTTTCTATAATAATCTCAAAAAAAGGAACAATATTTATTGGAAACTAATTGGAACTGTTCTTAATTGATACACATTACCTGTATGACGGTCAAACTCAAACAAGAAGAAATGAAGAACGAACAAATTAAAATTACTCAGCAAGAAATAAGGAAGCCCTCAAACCGTAAATGAAAGAAGAGAAACGATAAAACCACTACATCATTGGGAGGTCCAAGAAGCTCTTCTAGTTCACCACTCTGCAATTCTTCCTGATCTCTCCTTGTGCTCCTGTGAGCACTTCGATGTTGCCCATGTGCACCATGGCCTTCTTGAACTTGGTGACCCACATGCTTGAGGACTTGGCGTTAATCGACACCAGTCTGGCTGTCAAGGCGCTCGTCTGCAAGGTCTGATCGGAAGTCAGCAGTCCAAATCGCTTGTACAAGTTCTTGTAGTACTGGTTATCCAGCTTGTTCGGCGTCACAATGTCTAACGGCACAGTCGGGTCGACCGTAGAATTTGCAGAGGGCGGCGGGCAAATAGACTTCAAGTACGACGCGTACGCGGGATCGATGGTTGGGTCCAGAGGGTTGCTGTAGAGGCGCCGTGAGAAGGAGGAACAATGAGAAAGCCCGATGGAGTGAGCACCGGAGAGCGTCACCATCTCGTCCAAGGAGAGGCCTTTACTAGCAAATGAATCTCTTAGCTGAGTAGCGTTAAAAAAGAAAGGCGGGAGATTTTGAAGGGCCTCCGAAGCATTTGATATACGGCCATCGCGACGGCCGGCGGGGACATCGTACATGATGCGGCCGGCATAGTAGGACGCATCGCGAGCTGCGAATGCTAAAATGTCAGCGCAAGATACTGTGCCAGGGCAATGCTTCTCGAGTTTGGCCTTGGCTGCGTCGATCACCTCAAAGGTGCTGTTTGGTTTGGTGCGTTGAAATTGAGTTGTAAATGCGCAGTCTTTAGAAGTGCTGGGTAGTTTGTATTTGCTGTTGTTGGTAATGGCGTAGGTCTGTTTGGTTGAGGCAGTTCGAACTACTGCATTTTGAAAAAGAATCTGTTGGTTTGATTGCAGTTGAGCAGATGCAGTTCCAAATCCTGTGTTTGGTTTGATGCAGTTGAGCGAATACGGTAACTCGCGGTAGAGTTACCTCCTTTTTTTTTTTTCTTTTTTTTGGTGGTATATGAAATATTATAATAATTATATGTTAATGTATGAAACGTTAAAGATTGTATAATAAAATTATAAGATTCCTAGTTAAGTGTTATTCATTATTTCATTTATATCTTTTAATGTTGAGTGTAGTTGGTTTATTGTAATATTGAAAAGTATTATAAGATTGAGGTATATTAATCTGAGAATTATACGAAAAATGTAGTGCATATATTTTAACACAATCTCAATACTTAATGACCATATTTAATGTTATCAGAATAAAAACTTTTACATATTTTACAATTGTTTTGATGATGTCATCTGATGTTAAAAATATACATGATTTCATACATATGTATTTACAATTGTTAAAAGGAAAAATATACCTTTGGACATTTCATTCAGCTATCTCCACCCCGAGGAAACTTGCTTATTGCGAACTTTTGCTGCCCGTCTGGTATTTCCATAAGCGACGGGTACTGCTGATAATGGTTGCCAAAATTGATCAAGCAGACCTGCACAAACTGATAATGCACTTATTTGTTTTGCTTTGGACTATTGCACAAACACTGCAAAAGTAGTTCTAGAACTGCATAAGCACATACACTCCCCAGCACAAAAACAGACATGCACAAGCACATATATAACTTCTGGGACTGTACAAAATAAAGATGCAACAACATACATCACTTATCGGACTGCACATAACAGAGCTGCACAAGCACATATGTCTTAGTATATGCAAAGCAACAACCCTGCAACAACACTACAGCAGGTGTGGGACTGCATTAAAAAAAACACATACAATAATTGCAGTAATTGCAGTTCTCTGACTGTATAAACACCCCTACATAAGTACATACCTCCTAACACATAAACACCCAACCTGCAACACCCCCAAGTAGTCCCACAGCAACACACAACTTCACAAGCTACATCCCAGCACATACACATATTAAAATAATACAGAATTGCATAAGTTCTCAATGAGTCGGCATACTTGATTCTACATAATCATCAGTAAAATATCATATTACTGTATTAGTCCTCAATAAGTCGGCTACCAAAACTATAGTCAAAAGCACCTGCATTGTTGAAAAGGATTTTTCAGTTTTGTAAGAACAGAATTCATGATCGCTTAGATAATACTTCCAGAAGGCATGTTACAGGTGATATGATATGCTATGGGTCTTAGGAATCAAGAAATTGCATGTATCTAAAACCAAAATGGCACCAAGTTCTGAGAAACAGCCTCAGCAAAAATGGTTGGCGGTTGGAAGTCGATGAGTTTTTCTTTGTGACTCCAGGCAGAAAACCATCGAAATTCATGTCTATCATTTGCAAGATCCATTTAAAAATTCCTACAGCTCCTTAATGGATGATAATCGTTTCACCTGAAAGGAGGAGATTGTGTGTGAGTAGCTTACGCATGAGCAACAGTTGTCTAACTCGAGAAAATGATCATTCACAAAGCCGATAACAGTAGATTTAAGCTCAGGTCCAACTCTAATCACAGCACCAGCCTCTGTAGCCTTGGAAATAGATTCCTTGATATTCTTCAGATTGGTGTCGAAATCCATCGCCCATTGATCTATTACAGGCGCCCACTTCAACAAACCTTATTTGATGTTACTTAGTCAGTCTTAAATAATGGAAAAAAAAAACCAAGATAATCAAATCAGATGACTCTGCTGACTGGATGGCCAGATGAAAATAACTTCTTAAGCTAGAATAAATAAAGCAATCAAATTCAATACCGTGTTTTTTGATCGAAGTAGAGAGCTTACCAAGAGATAGGGGGAAGAAGAGGGTGGAAGTTCGAGGGCTTACAGCAACGCTGATCGAAGTAGAGAGCCTACCAAGATAGCCAGAGATTATGGTGGAGATCCACGAGAGCGGTGACGAGAACAACGGACAAAGTAGCTCATAAACGCAGCCCGTAGTTAAAAATACAAAGATTTCCTTGCGCGCCTTCGATCTTGTGACAGAATCAGATTAACTACGGTGATTAGTGTTTTCGCCGGTGCTTCGGCACGGAGCTACGGCGGTCCTTGCGCGTCTTCGATCTCGTCGGCGGGAAGATTCGGATGATGACTCCCCGGACGAAGACGTGTTGGATGAATCGGAGGCCGCCATAGATTGATTTCGCTACGGCGTGCGAGAGCGGAGGTGGAAGAGGACGGGAACCCAAAGCAAAACCACCAGCAAACAGTGCAAGTGTAATTCATACCTCTTGGATTTGCATGGAATTAGATGGAATCGGAGTTGAGAAAGCCACCGATAGAATAAAAAGAAAAACAAGAACAATGGTATTGACGTGCTCTGTTTAGAAGAGTAGTGGAGAAGAACAATTGGTAAAAATTGTTTGTATTACAATCAATCTAAAACATCCAACCGTGGGATACTTGTAGGGTTAGCTAGCCAAGTTGGCATCTAATTGACAACTAAGTGACAGCTAATTTACAGCTGGCAATTCAACAAATATACTAACTAGTCTAATAAACAAGTAAAACAGTTTTAAACTCAACACTTCCCATCAAGATGGGCAGCATTAATGTTCAAAATGCTCATCTTGCCAAGTAGCATGCGGAACAGCAGAAAGAGCCTTAGTAAACATGTATGCCAATTCATGTGTAGAAGACACAAACTGAGCTCACATAGTCCTATCTAACACTGTCCCGAACAAAATGCAAATCTAACTCCAAGGGCTTAGTTCATTCATGAAACAGGGTTGCGAGTGATATGAAGAGCATACTGATTATCACAATAAAGGTCTACTGGTTGGGTATGATTAATTCCTAAACTCTTCAACAATGACAGCAACAATAATACTTCACAAGTAGTAGTAGCTAGAGCCCTATAATCAGCTTCACCTGAGCTCCGTGCAACAGTAGTTTGCTTTTTGGCCTTCCAACTAATCAAAGAATCACCCATGAATACACAAAAACCAGTGGTAGATCGTCTTGTATCAACACAACCACCCCAATCACTATCATTATATGCAGTCAGCTACAATTCAGAACAAAGGAAAGAAGAGACTTTGTCCGGGAGCAGTTTTGATATAATGCAGGACCTTATGTAAAGCATCCAAGTGAACCTTAGCTGGCTTAGCCATAAACTGACTGAGAACGTGAACAGCATAGGCAAAGTCAGGTCTGGTAATAGAGAGATATAAAAGCTTACCCACAACTTGTCTAAAGTAAGAAGGATCTGGAAGTATGTCTTCCTCTATTTGACCAAGACCATGATTGGTTGTCATAGGAGTGGGATTAGGCTTTCCAGCAAGCAACCCACTATCACTAAGCAAATCAAGAGCAAACTTTCTTTGACAAATATGCATTCCTGAACGTGAACGAGCAACTTCTAGGCCAATGAAATATTTCAAGTCACCAAGGTCTTTAACCTTGAAACAAGTATGCAGGAAAGCTTAAATGCATCAATAGCACTCAAACTTTTGCTAGCCACTGCCATGTCATCAACATATATCAGTAAAACCATAAAATCATCATCCTTTCCTTTAGTAAACAGCGAGTAATCAGATCGTGATTGAACAAAGCCAAACTGGATAAGACATTGCGTTAATTTGGCAATCCACTGACGAGATTCTTGTTTCAACCCACAAAGGGATTGTTGAAGCTTACAAACCATTCATCTATGAGGCTCACATTCCCCCTTAGGTTTGAAACCTTGTGGTAACTCCATGAATACCTCTTCCTCGAGGTCCCCATTTAATAAGGCATTATGAATGTCTAATTGATGTATGTGCCACCTGAAAACAGCAGATAAGGCAAAAAATAACCTCACTGTAGTGTGTCTAACAACTGGTCTAAAGGTCTCATTGTAGTCAAAACCTTCACGTTGGCTAAAACCTTTAGCCACAAGCCTTGCCTTGTATCTACCTATAGTTCCATCCGCCTTAAATTTCAACTTGTAGACCCACTTACACCCAATTGCACGTCTATTTTCAAGTAAAGGAACAACTACCCAAGTATTGTTTGTCACCAAAGCATCAAATTCTTTTTGCATGGCTTGACGCCAAGCCTCAGATGCCACTGCTTCGTGATAAAACTTTGGCTCATAGTGTGAGAATAAAGAAAGTACAAAGGACTAGTACTCTGGAGATAGTCGATCATATGAAAGATGCTGCTTAATTGGATACAATGGTGTAAATGATCATGACACAGAAGAAGTTGGTGTTCTGTTGGTAGATAAAGCATGGTGATAATATGTGAGGTAAGAAGGAAGGCGTTTAGAATGAGTACTACGTCTCGGAGGAACAACAGAAGCATCGGCAGGTAAAGAATCATGAGATGAAGAGATAATAATATCAGGAGCAGATGGTGATTTTTCTGCATGATCAAGTGAAAAGGAGGAGCCAGTAGGAATGGTATTTGTGGTAGGTGGAGCATCAAAAGGAATATCATAATCAGGAACTATTGAAGAGAATTGAGACAATGAGGAATCTGTAGTAGGAAAAGAAGGAAATGCGGTTAGAATAGACTTATGCCTAAAAGGAAAAATGTGCTCATAAAATTGTATATCTCTGGATATTATTATTTTATTGGTGTACAAATCATATAGCTTGTATCACTTAACACCATTTGGATAGCCAAGAAATGCACAAGGATGTGCTCGAGGGTGAAATTTCTTTCGATCCCATTGTAAGGTGGAGGAGAAGCAAAGTGAGCCAAAAACTCGAAGATGAGAAAATGAAGGAGCCTTGCGATACAACACTTCAAAGGAGTCTTGCTATTTAAGATAGGAGTGTGAGTTCTATTAATCAAATATGTGGCAGTAAGAATTGCTTCTCCCCAAAAATGAATTGGAAGTGAAGATTGAAAAAGTAAGGCTCTAGCGACTGCTAGCAGATGTTGATGTTTGCGTTCAACAACACCATTTTGTTGTGGTGTTTCGACACAAGAGCACTGATGTATAATGCCCTTTGCACTATTAGAAATCATTTAAGGCGAACTCCAAGCCATTATCTGTACAGATACATTGATATTTTGTCCAAATTGGGTTTGAACAAGGTTATAAAAGTGTGAAACAAGAGAAGCTACTTCAGATTTATAGCGCATCAAGTACACCCAGGTAGATCTACTAAAGTCATCAACTATCGTTAAGAAGAACCGATGACCATTCAAGGTAGCAGACGCATAAGGACCCCAGATATCCATATGCAATAATTCAAGAACATGTGTAGTAGTTTTAACATGAAAAGGAAAAGAGCTACGCCGTTGTTTAGCTAATGGACACACAAAACAATCAGGAAATGGCAAGGCATTTACAACAGGATCAATTTTATGAATCAACTGCAACCTATCCAGAGATACATGCCCAAGGCGATAATGCCAAATGTTAGAATTATTTGAAGCACATGTTTTCCCTAAAGACACAAAGCTATTCGGGTTACATGGAAAAGGAATATTATGAACAACAGAAGACCTTGCAGCAACAGAGATCTTGTCAACTTTGGATTGATTGCTATATGAAGGCTGCAGAAGATATAGCCCACATTTATTCTTGGCAAGACCAATCGTTCTCCAAGTTGACAAGTCCTGGATAAGGCAAGAGTTGTAAAGAAAGATTAGACAAATATTTTTCGAGGAGAGCAACTTGCTGACAGATATCAGATTGAAAGAAAAGCTAGGAACAAATAGAGTATTGTGCAAGATAAGACGATTATTAAGACGGACAGTACCAATGTGGGAGGCTTGTACTTTGATTTTATTAGGAAGCTGGACATAACAATTTTCAATTTGTTTATAAGAGGTGAAATGTTCTAATGAACTAGATATATGATCAGTAGCACCTGTGTCAATAATCCAGGGAATTGAACATGATTGTGATGTGAAAGAGTTACCTGCCATATTGCTATAATGCACAGGATTGGTTTCAGTAGACGGTAAAGCAGGGATGTTGTTGCTAGATTGAACTGAAGTAGGATGAGAAGTAGTCATACAATTGGTGTCAATGATATGGAGCTGATTCAGCAATTGGAGAATTTGATCTCTGGAAAATTGCATCTCAGAAGCAGGATGCTCTTTCTTTTCTTCAGCAGAACTCACACCAAAACTAGCCACTTGATTGACAACTGGCTGAAACTGAGACTGAGATCGTTTATCCTTGGTAAACTTGAAATGATGGTGGAAACAAAAAAAATGATAGATTCAAGGTGTGAGATTACTCTTCTCTCATATACTTCAATCAAAAGTTTTTTAAACATTAGCAACATTCTATTAAAAAATTTCTTAAATTTTGTATAAATGTGTAGTAACTAAGATCATACTACAACAGTTACAGGATACTGTTACTCTGATACTATCTTATTTATATTTTTTAATATTTGGAAGCCTTAGGTGAACTGTGTACAAGGCTACAGACTCTCTCTAAAATAACCATCCTTCTCACTTGGTTAAATCTATTCAGTTATATTTGCAAAGTCATAATGCAGAATAGAAGTGAATCAAAGCAATAGAGAGGATAGATAAGTATAAATTGGACCGATTCAGAGGTAATTCTCTTGCGATCCTCTAACATCATCTTAAGTGAGACGTAGTATTTATGGTAATGCTTTATCTTTATGAAGCGCGACAGTTTACTTAAGATAATACATTAGAAAGTGGTGTCCCTAGAAAGTTGAGCAACGGGTAACGTAATGCAAAAAGTGGATTATCTGTATCATGTTATTAAATAAAAAAAAGTCAGGTAATATACACACAATTAGAGTACCAGACAGACAACAGGTTAAAGTGAGAAACTTGAAACATACATATAAATCTTATCTGTTTAAGGATGTTACGTAACCGAAAAAACACCCATACCCAAGAACCGACAGTCCGATGAATGTCACCTAGCCAGAGCCCACAAGAACAATGGGGAAGAGGCCTGTAATTTCGTAATTCTTCCCATATTCCAGTTAATTCAGTAAAATATTCATCAACAGATCTGTTACCTTGCTCAATGGTATTTAGAAGGTGATGGAGCTGGCAGATTCGAGTGTCATCAGGCTGTGAGAACCTGACCTTGAACTTCTCCCAAATCTGTTTCGCAGAATCCATATACATTACGGTTGAAGCAATTGATGGACTCACAGATCGTAGGATCCATGCTACAATCAGATTGTTGCAACGACTCCAAATAGGGTACGACGGATCTGATCTCGAGGGAGTCTGAATTGTTCCGTCAATGAATCCAGTTTTATTTCGGATAGAGAGAGCAAGCAAGAACGATCGACTCCAAGTATTGTAGTTGAGTCCAGTAAGAACTGGCGTTACGAAGACTGAATTATGATTATCATTATGATGAATGAAGAATGGAGAGTTGGAGTCTTCTGATAGTGAGGTAGAATTAAGTGATTTCATTTGTTGTATAGCAAAATCTGGTGAAGATTGCTCTGATACCATGAGAATTGAGATTGAAATCGGTTGAAGAAAACCAGCGATCAGATAAAAAGAAAAACAAGAACAATGGTGACGAAGTGCTCTGTTTAGAAGAGAAGTAGAAAAGAACAATTGGTAAAAATTGTTTGTATTACCATCAACCTCAAAAATTACATCCGTGGGATATTTATAGGGTTAGCTAGCCAAGTTGGCATTTAATTGACAACTAAATGACAGCTAATTTACAGCTGGCAACTCAACAAATAAACTAACTAGTCTAACAAACAAGTAAAACAGTTTTAAACTCAACAGCAACTACGGGTGATTTATCGCCGCAGTCCCAACTCCCGGATATACTCCCTCAACTGCAGTATCTGAACTGCAGCGAGTTTTAACTCCAGCAAACCAAACGCCGATTTTCAAACCCTATTTTTCAACTCCTAGCATGTTCCAGTCCAAACCACTGTGAACCAAACAGGCCCCAAAACCTCTCAGGCTGGGATTGTTCGGTGGAGCATCTTTCTCCGCTTTGGCGTTAGCAGTGGAATCCAGCAGCACAGATGCATCACAACCCTGCATACACCCATCAGCAATGTTAATTATATGGTCTAATATGTTAAATACTAAGAATATATATATATATACTATATACTATATTATATATATAATATATATATAATATATATATATATATGAACCGGACGTAGAGAGGCAAACTAACCCTAACGAAGCAGTCATGGAAGTGCATACGAATGAGTCCGGCTGCGAGTCCAGGGTTCTTGGACACTGCATTCTTCACAGCTTGTCTGACAACGGCCTCAGCAGACGGACATGTGTAGCTGTAATAGCCATACCGGAGAGCGGCCGCCGAAGAACCTGGGAAGAAAGCCTGGACGGCCACAAGCAGAAGCATGCACAGTGCGTGGGAGCTCCTCATCTTAATTTTCTTAAATATTCACAACAAATAGAGATTGATTTAAAGAAAGAAAGCAGCTGTGTGGAGCTGCTATGCGCATTCTAGCTATATATATAGTGTTTGGTTTGCTCTTAACTTATTTTGCATCTTGAAAATAATTGGAGGGAGGAACGTGGCTAGCAAAAGTTCATAAAGTGGACAACTTATCTCCCTGTAATTGTCTGTCTTTTATATAAATATAATATTGAGTGCAACTTGAAAACATATTAGAACTTAGATGATGATCGTGAAACCGCGTTTATAGAGACGTTTAAGCGTGTGTTAATGACAAAAAATTAATAATGAAAAAATAGAGTTTACTATGTGCAAATTGGACATTTTTCTTCTTGAGAAATCGCCAAATGGATAAGTTGACGCCCACCTCGTCCCCATGCCAGTTGGAAATGAACAAGACAGACGACAGCCAGAATTATGTTGAAGTTTAATCATGAAATTGTATCTAATTGCATGTTGATTTGATTTTAACCTAAAAAATGAGCCGTAACTATCATTATGATTTAGATTATTTGGACCTTTTTTTTTAAACAATTAATAAATTTCCTTGGTTACAAGATTTTACTTTATGAGTCCTTTACTTGTAATATTATCATTCATTTCGACTCCCATTCCAAAAATTTCCATGCGTTACACAAATATTAGTAATAAAATTTATATTGAGATTAAAATATTAAACTTCTTCTTTTTTCATATTTTTAAATTATATCTAATTATAATTTGCATTAACTCTTACATTTTTCAAAAACGCTTTCCCTAACAACTTGATTCAAAATCAACAAATTAAAAACAACTAATTACCTGAAAAAACTTTCTCCATTTGCATAGCACACTATAGGTGGATCCTCGAACTTGCGGCATGGAGAACTGTGGGGAGAAGTTGCTGCATGGAGCTATCTGCTGAAGAAACCAAAGTTTATTGAAGATAAAATACTACATTAAATCTAAATTTCATCGCAAAATTGCTACATGTATTTTTTGGAGAAACATCCAACTTTCTTCGCAAATTTCTTCCACTTTCTTTAGCGGCCGCAACTACGAATAACAATGAAATCATCAAAAAAAAAAATCATTAATCTGCAGATTAAAAAATAATTGGGAGCACTTTTTGGAGAAACATCCAACTAATTAAGAATTGTAGATTTTAATAGAATATATAACTTAATGTTAAGATTATTCCAAAAAATACTTAAAAATAGGCGTTTTGGAGCTCCAAAATTTAATAGGCTTAAAGTAAATTTTAACACTACTTTTGAAATCCGTTAAATTTTGGAGTCCCACAACACTTATTTAGTATTTTTTTTAATAACATTTGAATATAAAATTTATAAATCTCATCAAAATTCACAACTTTAATATTAGAAAATTCCCGCAAAAATGCTCCTACAATTTTTTAAAATATGCTCTTTGTAAATTTTTTGGTGATTTTATAGAGGGACAAGCATTTTCCTTCTTAGCAGGTGCTCTTCCTATGTGCATGCCTCACATGGTTCTCTCTTCCATAGTTTTACTTCCCCATGCCCCCTATTACTTTTTACTTTATTTTTTTTTATAGTGAGACCCCTCTTAGATTTCTCTGTCCTACTCCTCAGTATTACTATTTACTACCCTAAATTTTTTTTTTTTCTATCCATTAAAAATTATCAAACTAACACCTGCTTTTACACCGTACTCTCACATACTCTGCCTTTAATGATAATTCATAAATTAATCAAGCCAAAATGCATATTTATAAATTTTTTTAATTTTTTTAGAAGAGTAGTTTGTTCTCTAGTTTTCTTATAATTTCCTTTTCAAAAAAGGTCTCTAAATAGGAGAAATTTTACATTGCTGGAGGTATAATTTTTATTATTTATACTTAATTAATAAAAACTCATGAAGATATTTTCTGGAAAAAAATTTTAACTATAAAATTATTCGGAAAAATAATTACAAGCTCTATAGATCATAACCTTTAAAAAAAAAATCTATAGATATATTAAATATTATTGGTGAGCGAAGAGAGCTACAAAGTTAGAGTAACGAGCATCGTTAAATGAGTGATTTATTGATCGATCAATCAAATGGTTTGCTTTATTAATCAATCGAATAACTTTTTGAGGTGTATTTTGATTCATTTTAATCTGATAGATTTTTCTACATATAAGTGAAGTTCTAATAAAAAAAAGTTGCTTATGCTTTCTTTGTCTCTATTGCTTTACCCCTAATTTCTTTTAGAGGAAACTATATGTCTATTTGATTAGCTTCCTGTTTGAAATTATTTCTTTCTATTTTATTTTATTTTAGTGATATTAATTATTTACAGATCCTGATTGTTATAATTTTCTTTACAAATTGACGATACCCATTATCTCCTATTAAGGTATTTTTTTAATGCATTAACTTTTTTTCATATATAAAATACATAATTTAACTATAAAAGTTTTTCGAAATATATGTTCAGTCTAATATGGCCGACAAAATACCAGTATCACTAATACATAATAGCTTTATAAAGCAACCTTTGTTTCGATTTTTTTTTTTTACTTCAATCGACTATATAGTAATATAGTTTGGTTTGAATTTTTATACATCGTCATTTGTATGGCTTGGACTAATTAAAATATGTATTAAATATGATAAATCTATTATCTATTTTTCTAATTAATTTCATCTATCACAATTTTTTAAATATATCTGCAGTATTTATGTATACAGTTTATTATTTACGGAATATATTTTTCTTCAACTATATTATTTTGAAATATCTGACTATAAACAAAGATATTATTAATGTAAATTAATTTATAGTCTCCGGCAAAGTGCGGGAATTTTTATAGTATATACATATTTTGTAGATTAAGTGGCGCTCAATGATAAGGGGGAGAAACCGCCGCCGCCGCCTTCCTCTTCACTCTTTCTTCCCCAAGTAAATCCCCACCCCCTCCCCTTTTGTCAAAAAGAGCGCCTCATTCAGCTCCGCACGCAACCATGGCGACGCCAGTTAGGCCGCCATCCAACACACTCTCCGCCGCAATTTATCGAATCCAGAGCGCGCTCATCTTCTCCTCCACGCCAATCCCCTCCCACCGCCTCGCTGCCGCTGCGTCGCTCCTCTCTCGCTCCGACTACGACGCTGTTGTCATCGAGCGCTCTGAAATTCTCGACCGATGCGGCAACCCTAGCTGCTCTAACTCCCTTCTTCCCCCCTCGGACCGCCGTCGCGGTCGCTTCCACATCTCTCTCGCCGACCATCGCGTATACGATCTCGAGGAAAAATACAAGTACTGCTCCGAGACGTGTTTGATCGCAAGCAAAACTTTTTGGTCGGGCTTGGAGGAGCGGCGAGCTTTAGTGGTTGCTCCCGCGAAGATACAGAGGATTATGGCGGTGTTCGAAGGGAAAGAGAATGAGATTGGATATGATATAGATGGTGATTTGGGGATTACGAACCTGAGCATAAAGGAGAAGAGGGTTGCAGGGCCCGGTGAGGTGAGATTTGAGGAGTGGCTAGGGGACTCGAATGCGGTTGAAGGTTATGTTCCGGTGCAAGATCGCAATCGAGGTGGATACTAATTGCTTCTGATGTTCTGAAAGTAGAAATTGTTTTTTCTTTTAAATTGGTTATACCTGTATTATTTTAGGGATTAGGTAGAAAGGGTGAATTTTGGTGTTTTAATGAAGATATAGAACGACTCAGACAGATTGGAAGTAAAGCAGGAAAAAATATCGTAGTTGCTTTTGGAGTTCTTGGTTTGGAACTTCTATTAGTTGCTTTTATCTCGGACAATATACTCTTAAAGACTTAGACACTGTTTCGCTTTTGGCATAGACCTTAAGTTTTGGTGCATGCTACTTGAATGCGCATGAAGGTTATGTTCCTCATGATCGGTGCCTAGGTGAGATGTTAATTACTTTTGTTTGATATTAGAAAGTTATTTAGTCTTCGACTGGATTCTCACAGGATTAAGAGATCAGTCTTCACACGATCCCTATCTTGTTAAGCCAAGTAGGCACGTACTTAATTTGGTTTGCTAAATACCTGCTTTGCGAGAATAGCTTAGCCAAATGCTGTTGTAAGTGTCCTTGATTTAGCATTTGAAAATGAGACTTTATGATTATAAGAAAGAGAATATGACATTTGGCTGTTGCTGAAAACCAGTTACTTCTCATGTACATACACTTCCCGACGATTTTTAGAAGACGATTTTCTTACTTCACTATTACCACACCTCAATCCCAAACACACCACCATACTCATTACCTATGATTTATGCAAGTATAACATTGTCAACTTGAAAAGGGATAGTTTTGGTAGTAATAATTTAAATAAGCATGCAAGCTACAGGTTGGTCGAAGACCAGATGAAAAATATTGATAGCTAGTGAAATGATTGGGTTAAAAATGTTCCTTATTTCATTTGCTTGGTTTTGGCTAATACAGCATGACAGTAACTGAATGGTTAAGCAAGAAAGAAGGATAGAAATTGGTGCTATGACTGTATATCAACTTCGAAATTGAATTGTGTTTATGTAAGAGCTTATTTTTCCATCTAAAGTAGAAAATACCTTTACTTTGATAATCTTCTATATCCACTTTATGACTATGATTGCAAAAACAAAAAGTTTAATGCTTTAGTTCTTTTCTTGAGATTTACAAGGGGAATCATGCTCGTAACCAGACCACTTAATGGTATAGTTTCTTAAGATTGCAAGATTCGCATGAAAAAAAAACAAAAAGTTCATGAGTGAGAAAAGGACTTGCGTCCATTGTAGAAACCACATTGCTTAAAATATGAAATGTGTTATAATAAAAGTTCAGGTATATCTGAAACTTATTTTTTATGAAAGTTTATTAGTTTTGTATTGGAAAGGACGTATTGCTCTAGTTGTTGCTTTCGCACTAGCATTTTCTTTGAAGAATATAGTTTTATATTGCTTTTTGTACTTCAGTTTCTACACTCGGTTCTTTGAAGAACATAGTTTTATATTGCTTTTTGTACTTCAGTTTCTACACTCGGTTCTACACCAAAGCACGTTTCAAGCACAAGTGATACTAAAGTAGATGATGCAGATTTTTCAAGTAGCTTAATTATTGGGGATAAATCAGAAGTTGCTCTCCCCAAGAGATCTTCAGATTCTCTAAAGGATGTCTCTGAGATGATATCAAAGCAATTGGAAAATGTTGTTCTGCAAGAGAAGGCAATATCACCAAAGAATAGACTGACCGCAAAATCTGCAAAGCCAAAGCATGCCGAAAAAACATATATGGATAAAATTAATGGAGTAGATTTTAGCATAGTCATGGGAAACCAGGATAATGCTCTCCAACCCTTGAAGGCATCCACTTCTTCAGAAAATATTTTGGATCAACTAACTAACACACATGAAAATGGTAAAGATGAGGTTCCCTATGTAACCGTCTTGAAGTCTTCCATGAAGAGCGCCAAATCGGTTAAGGAGAACTGTTCTGTTACATGGGCTGATGAGACAAAACATGAAGCTGTAGGGGCAAAAGAAACTGTACTTGGTAACTCAAAGAGCTCAAACATAGCACATGAAGGAGTTGATGAGTCATATCAGCTTGCATCAGCTGATGCTCATGCCAACATACTGATACAAGCAGCAGATGCTATTGCTTCAGATAGATCGGGATTCGTTGATGCAGGTAACTTGCTTTAAGACAAAGCTGATGACAAGTGATTTTCATGTTCATTTAGTGGGAATATGTTTTGTGATTTAACTTCTATATTTCTGTTAGTATCGGAAGCAGGCATATTGAAAATACCTCCAACACAGTATGACAAAGATGAGAAAGCTAATAAAGCTGATATCAATGAAGATTTGTTCAATTTTGATCAGGGTGTTGTGAAGTGGCCAAAGAAGACTCTGCTTTTAGACGCCGACATGTTTGATGATGGGGATTCTTTGCATGATGCACCACCAGATGGTTTCAGTTTGACTGTACATTTTTCATTAAACTGGTTTATTTTCATTGGCAGTGATGTGTTTCTAATATATTATCTAACTTTTCAATTCTTCATTCAGCTATCCTCGTTTGCAACAATGTGGATGGCGCTTTTTGAATGGATAACGTGCTCTTCTTTGGCTTTTATATATGGTCGTGATGATTCTTCTCAAGAAGAATTTTTGGTGGTGAATGAGAGGGAATACCCTCGGAAGATTGTCCTTGGTGATCGAAAATCTTCTGAAATTAGAAAAACTATGGACGCTTGTATTGGCCGCATCATGCCTGGGCTTGTCGTGGATCTTAAAATACGTATACCTGTTTCTACACTGGAGAATGCTGTGGTATGTATACTGCACAGGATTGAACTTCCTGACTTCCTTCATTAGTTATCCTTGTTCAGTACTATCACTATTTTTTGTAAGCTTAGTTTATTAACTTGTATGTTTTTGGTTTATTTTTTGTGTGATAAATATGTTTGTAATGTTATTTTCACATCTCTGCGAACCAATTTCTATACACAAAAGAACCTTCAATTCGTAAAACTTATCCGTAGGAGGCTCCAAGATTCAGTAATAGTTTCTTTAGATTCTTGATCCCCAAGCTCCCCCTCAGTATAGGTTTGGGGTATCAAGCCCCATTCGCGTTCCTTGGTAAAACCAATTCCGATGCCCAAGCATTATTTCCATTATGCTTTCAATAATAAAGGACCTGAACATTTCAATGTTTGCTTGTTAAGCAAATTATTACAACAAAGTTGATTTGCATGAATATGTTGTTCTGTCTGTTGGCAAATTATGAACCAAGGTATGAACTATGTAGAATCTTCTCATCTGGTGCAAATTATCTTTTCTTTATGTACCGACTACTTGGCAAACTTCTATTCCTAAATAGCTAGTTCTCCATAAGGACCAGTGAGACTGATCTGCGTCGTATATGATTTATTTTTCATATCTCGTAATGTAGTTTGTGTAGCTGACACATTTGCAAATTTACTATGGTGTGGTACTAATTCTCCATAAGGACCAGTAAGACTCCTCCAATTTTATATGATTATTCTTCATATCTAGTACCGTATTTAATGTAAGACTGATTGTTTTTTTTATAAAAAAAAAAAAAACTCGTTCCAAACAATAGTTTATATGTAGCTAACTGGTTTCCAGAGTTCCTTAAAATTGAAATTCAATTGTAATGTGCTTGAAAATATTGATTTATGATTCAGGGTTCTCTACTGGACACAATGTCCTTTGTCAAAGCATTGCCATCATTTGGAACAAAGCAGTGGTGTGTCATTAACCTATTACTTTTGGAAGCTTTATCAGTGCATAGACTCCCTTCTCTTGAACCAGTGATGACTGGACAAAGCATGCTTGTAAACAAGGTACATGCATTCTTTTCATTAATTTTTTAAGATAAAACCCATTAGTATCTGAGATATCCTCAAGTATTTTATTTATTTAATTAATTTTTAGCCTGATAAAATTTTTTGTTCTCTGCGAGCGATTTGTATAGGTATCTCACCAATTGCAGGGCCATTTTTCTTTATATGGTTTCTGTAAGAAGAATGTTGTTAATAAGTTCTGAGCCTGAATGTTATAAGGTGTCTTTCAATTTACTATTACTTATACCATATCCTTCTGGGCAACGAGCGATGGTATTCAATTTAGAAAGAACATGGTCCAAGTAGTATGGAGAGACAAAAATTACTATGATGCTTGCATCAAAATTATTAGGATCTCACCTAGATGTATCTTCCAGAGTTACAAACAGTAAGTATTGAAAGTCGGTTATTTATGGTAATTCAATGTAAAGAAAATGGTTCAAGAAATGTTGTGAAAAAACCTTATTATTTGTATTATATTCGTCAAAATGAATAGGTTCTCATTTAAATGCATCGTCCTACTTACAAACCGAACTATTGAAAGTCGGTTGTTTATTGGCTGTGGTCTTCTGCAATTGCTTCGATTTGACTCTCCTATGCTGACTAGGTCTTCTGCAATTGCTTCGATTTGTTATGCTGCTGAATGCCTCTCCTTAATGATTTTGCTTGTTTATTCAATGCAAACAGGTTCTGAGTGCTGCTGAAATATCCAAACAAGAGTATGAGACCATGAGAGACCTCATACTCCCACTCGGAAGGATCACTCAGTTGTAAATGCAGAGTTATGGTTAAAATCTGGCCCGAAATAGTATCAGCATGTATCAAAAGCTAACTGAACATGAGATGATTACTGGATGTTTGCATCTTGAACTGTGCTCGCGGTTGAAGATGGGTAATATGCTAATGTACTTGACATTTTTTTCTTCTTTTTCTTTTTTTTTTCGGTCGTCCGATGTTGGTGTGGCCTCAAATTTTTGCAGGTGAGATTTTAGAGGACGGAGATCAATAATGATGTGATGAAGTGATTCGTTGGAGAAAACTGCTCTTAATATTTATAATTTGGTGTATGCTGAGTGTAATTTGTTATAGGAAGTTAGCGTCTCTGAGAAACTGCTGAGGTTGCAGCATCTGTAAACTTTGGAAAAATAAAATAGTTTCAAAGTGGGTGTTTTTGTTGTATGTAATGATTTTGTAATTTAAACATTGAAAATATGAAAAATTACCATTTAGATTTTTTTTTTGTTTTTGGATATTGACCGTCGAGCTTGGATCTATCATATCATATATCTTAACTGTGGAAATGATAGCCTTGTCTAATTAAGTGTTGATGGAATTTGAATTTTTCACCTATCATTCATATTCTATTTCTATGTGTTGCAGGTATATTTGTCGATGGGTCCGGCCGTTCCAAGTTTGGGCCAATTTTAGGGTGTTCATCCAAACCAGACTGGTCCAAAGACTGCGAATCAGATCTGACCGAAACTCAAAATAAAGAATGGACCGCAGATCTCGGACCGTACCAAAATCTAACTGACCCAATCCGTTCGGATCAGACATGCTAGATCAAAAATAGTTGTAAATGTATTTAAATAAAATAATATATATACATTATAATAAAGATATATGTATATAATATAGTTAACTATAAAATAATATTTTTATAGAAAGTACAATTTAAAACAATTAAAAGAAAAAACAGCCTTCGATCCAGTCTCCGGTCTTAACCACCCAGACTAGATGGACCGGAGATCTGTTTGGTCCCTAGATCTGTGCCGGAGACCAAACTAAACTAGACCTGGTTTGGACCGAACCGAATCGACTAGTCTAGAACGATTTTTCCGATCCGAACTACCGATACAAACACGCCTAATCCTTTTAGGGGACTCATCAAAACATCTATCAACTAATGAACATTGCTGGATGATACATATAGAAACATAATGGCCAAATTACCTATTACGTACCCCGACTTATCGCTGTTTTAGACTTTGACACCCTGTCTTACGAAGGAGGCGCTGCGCATACCTCCGTCTATTTTATCGCTAACGGCGTTAATAGAGCGCTGACGTGGCACAACAAATATTCCGACCGGGTCAAATTACATATTACATACCCCGATTTATCGTTAATTTGAATTTTGACACCCTATCTTACAAATATACTCTAGACAAAAATACAAACAACTCCACAATTAACAGATATATCTTCTACAAACAATAACAACTATCACATCTGATACAAATTTTGCTGAGAATGTAATAATAGACACATCAAGACTTTGATTCCGCATTTTTCCAATTTGTAGTAAGATTGTAAAAGATATATTCATATGTTCTTTGGAGTTCGATCATCGAGCCATCGAAAAAAACACAAAGGTCAAGGGTTAAAAACTTCAAATTCGAAATAACAAATAGACACATTAGACTGGGTGAAAACAAGTCGAGTTTCGAGTCGGAGTACTACTAAGTCAAGCTCGAGTTCAAACTGGACTTGAGATCGAAAAAATCTCTAGCTCAACTCGACTCGAGCTCGTCTAGATTATATCAACGGGCCGAGATTGGGTCGATGTCGAGCGAGCTCGATTCAAGCTCGGCTTGATTGCGATGAATTAGACCAAGCTCGAGCCGAGCTCGAGCTCTAACTCAAACGCGCTTAAGTAATTTGTTGTTAAAATTGTTTGAATGAAATTAGAAAAGGTTCGTTTAAGGCTCGCGAGCCTAACGAGCGAGTAACACAATGCTCAAGCTCGGCTCGTTTAATTTACTCGAGCTTCCATTTTGTGCTCAAACTCTACTCGAGCTCTAGCCGAGCTTAAACGAAGTTCGAGGCCCGAGTACTTATGAGCAGCTCGGCCGTTTTTAGCCCTAAAATCAGCCTTCCCAGAGATAAGGAAATATATTTACATCTTAGCTACAAACTTAAGAATTTTAGATCGAAAAAAGTCTTAATTGGTTTTGATTGCATTCTCAGTAATTGTATAAGATGTCGTTAGTTGTGTTATAATTTGTTAGTGTTTGTAAAATTTAGAAGCATATATATTTTGTTAATGCAGAAGTATTAGATTATTTGGAGTAACTGTTAGTAGTGGAGCTATTGTAATTTTGGTATGGAGTATATTCGTAAGACAAGGTGTCAAAGTTCAAAACAGCGATAAGTCGGGGTATATAATATGTAATTTGACCCAGATGAGACATTTGTTGTGCCATGTCAGCGCTCTGTTAACGCCGTCAGTGATAAAATGGACGGAGGTATGCGCAACGCCTCCTTCGTAAGACAGGGTGTCAAAGTCCAAAACAGTGATAAGTCGGGGTACGTAATAGGTAATTTGGCCGAAACATAATCAAAGGGAACTCTGTAGTCGACGTTGACACCGCAGTTGTCAATTCCTAAAACCAAAGACAATGTGGTCCTTTTTTTTAAGGGATAATTACATATCCGCCTTACAAAATTTAAGTATTGTATTTCAGTCTTCAAAAATATTTTTTTACGTTGACATAACGCGATTTTCGGAAATTGAAACGCGCAACTGTTAATTTTAGAAAGATTGATTTGTAATTATTCTTTTTTTGAAGAAAAATTGCTGTTCAGCTTTCTACTCAAATATTTCTTGCTCTATAGTCACTCATCCTATATTCTTGCTGGATAGCACCCGTTTTACTGTTTCATTTTTTCTACAGAAGAAAATGCCTCCGAAATGTCCCACGGTAATATTTAAATATTATTTTGAAGCGATATTTTCAACATCCCACAATAAATATTTAAAAGTATTTTTTTAAAAAAAAATTAACATAAAAATTATAAATCTTATGAAGATCTACAATTATTGTGTTGAAATTTTTTTTAAAATATTTTTAAATATTTACTTTGGAGTGTTGAAAATAACGGTTAAAAAGTAAATTTTAAGCGCTATTTTTAACATCTCAAAATAAATATTTAAAAATATTTTTTGAAAAAAAAATTCAACATAAAAGTTAAAAATTTTATGAAGATTTACAATTTTTATATAAACTTTTTTTCTTAAAAATATTTTTAAATAATAATTTTAGGGTGTTAAAAATAGTATTTAAAATAGAATTAAAACAGTCAAAATATATTGGGATGGAGAAATTTTTTGTGGGATAATATTTTATAGGTACCGATCGATGGGATAAAATTTGAAAAAATTGTCCACCAAAGTTAAAAATTTGAGGCAAAGTGTCTCGCAATTGTTTTTTTTTTTTTTTTTTTTTAAATGCCAATGCCTACTTTAAAATAAAGCTATCACTTCTATTATTAGGGCGTAGGTAGAGACATTTTCTGAAAGGCAACGTTTTCCACGTGTCCCTCTTCAGACGACCGAGTTGGATTTGAATTTTCCCAACACCCCCCGTACCTTCTAGTTCTCATGCACCTAATCCTCTATTTTTTTCTTTTTTATTGACCTTTTCAAAATATGCCAAATGCAACTCACTACCTTCCAAGAAAAAACTCTTTTTAAGTAATCCAGTTCCTTGAGAATAAGAAAACCCTCAGAGAGACATGTTTGTCATCCTAGTTTGTGTTCTATGAAAATCACATTTAATCATAATTAACATGTATATCTACAGTATATGTATGGAAGATATTAAGTAGTGCGTTCTACTTTAATGCTATAAGAATAAAACTTTTTACTGCTCTCTGTTTCGCAAAATTTGAATTTCTCTAATGAAACATACTAATATCAACAATTATTTCTTGGTGCGAAAGAAAGAGTACACCATACCATTACTTAGAGCACAAAAAAGGTGCTAGAGCAAACAAATAGAAAGTAAATTATCATCTGATGCCGATAACAAAGCATTTATTTCTAATTCAATTTAAAATAAAAAAGATTATTTATCTGCAGCTTTTTTAGAGAATCTATGTTGTAACTGAAGATGCAATTTTTTTTTTTAAATGTTATGGTGGCATTCCTTTTTTTTCTTTTTTTCTTAGACCATTTTTTTTTTGTTTTCGGCGGTCCAAATGAGGCCAAAAGGGATGTAAGTTCCTACGGTGAAGGTGGACTTCCTTTTTGTTAGTGGCCATTAGAGGAATCCTTTGTGGGAGGCATTGGAAGAGGGGCACACCAACAAACATTATCCATTGCCATGGCAACTTGTTGCCTTCTCATTTGATGATAAAAAACTAAAGTCCTAGAGGAGAGCAAGACCAATCATTCAAGAGCCTCAAATTAAGATAATTAAGCAAGCTAATGTCATCTTATATTATCCGACTCTTAAATTAATTTCTGTCAATACAGACGCCTCACCTACAAAACTAATCAATTTAGTGAGACTATGCTCTAATCTTTTGATCACTAATTTTATTAAAACGATATAATTTAGGAGAAGTGCTCAATAAATGTAATTTGGTTTCGGAGTTCGTAAAAAGAGTAACATTAGTCCTCTGAGTAAACTATAGTGCAATTATAGTCCATCAGTTAAAATTTATACTCGCAATTTTATCCTTCTCCGCATGGATAAAAATTTCATGTTGCTCTTATAAATATTACTCGAGGCATTGAATTATTTATTTTAGCTTCTGAGGATTAAGTTGTACTTTGATGGTATGTACTGAAATTACTTATTTTTTTGTTTTTCCGCTCAGAAACTAACTACATTATGGTAGGGCCTCTGGACTAATCATAATTGCCGTGAAAACTATTAAACAGGAGAGCAATGCTAGTGACCCCAATGGATTCACCAATTTTTTCACCAAATATGATGTGGCATCTCTTGGAGTGGTGAAAATTGATGTTTGGTGTAATACATGTGGGAGGTAGTGGGATTAAAGTTTGTGGGATGTATGTATGGGTGAATTTTTTGGTGAATTCATGGGGGACACAAGCATTTTTCTAAACAGGGACAAGGACTTGGGGTCAGATTGTGCTCAAAGCAATTATTGGTAGTCTGATCGTACAAATTTTGTCGTGGCTTACGTCTTGTGTGTGTCATCTCTGATTCTTTGTTTGCGTCACAAGACTAACAAAAAAAACATAATAAAAAAAAATTCTGCATTTGCTAGGGTTTATGCTTGTAAGGAGTTAATTTCTTGGTCATTTGAAAATCTAATAAGTTACGTTGACGTGTTCGTGCTACTTCTGCCTTTGAACATGGATATTTTAATAACTTTTTATGCTCGATTTGTTAGATTTGACATTTTTATATCCTCCTATTTTGTTTCAATTAAAATATGTTAATTTATCTTATGAAATGGTTAAAATACGTTTTATTTTTTTTACAAAAAAAAAAAAAACCAAACCATTACTGTTGTAGCAATTTTTTTCTTTTTAAATACACATGCAATTATGTTTAATATATATCTCTCTTCCTTTAATGCAACCAGCAGCGCCACACGTCGCCACCGCGTGACCAATATCAAAATCAGAATTTTCTTTAAAAAAACTCTAAAAATAATAAATATGTGTTCACCAAATATTTATTATATTGTATAAAAAAATTCATAAAGATTTTTCTTCTTAAATAATTAAATAAACACTTTATAATATTATCAAAATTTTTTGAAACTCTTACAATCTACATAAAAACACTTAGAGACACACACGAATACTTAGAAAACATACACAAATATATATGAACACCTAAAACACTTAGCGAGCTCTTTATTTTTCCAAGTGTTCCAAGTGTTTGTGCGAATTTTCTAAGTGTTCGTGTATATCCATAAATATTCTTAGATATTTTTATGTATAGTAGAAGAGTCTCGAAAAGTGTTTGAACAACGTTATATGGCATTTAGTTAAGACAATGTTATATGGTATTTGGTTAACTATTCAAGTATGAAAATTCCATAAATGTATGAAAAATATCATATAACGTTGTACAAATACTTGAAGATTCATCTACTATGCATAAAAATAACTAGAACACTTAGTGACACGCACAAATATTTAAGAAATGCCCACAAACACTCATGAATCATTGGTGTTTAAGATGTTCGGGAATGTTCGGAGGTGTCTGTGGGTGCATCCGTGTGTTCGAAGGTGTTCGTGTGTATTTTAGTGTGTTCGTTTGGAATGTCCGGAGGTATTCATGGTTGTTCGCATAGAGTGTTTAGGAATGTCTGTGGGTGTTTGGAGATGTTCATGGATATTTTTGTGTGTTCATGTGAGATATTTTGAGTGTTCATAGATATTCATGGGTATTCAAGAATACTTGCGTGTATTTGTAAGTGTTCGTATGTATCGTGGTTGTTTGTGGGTATTCTTGTGTACTTATAGATATTCGAGGATATTCGTGAGAGTTCGCATATATTCATATCTTCTTTGAAATAAAAAGATTGAAAATATTTTTATCATTTCAGACAACAAAAAGATACAATTTGGCCAAAATGCATTAGGAAGGTATAAATATACCAGATCCAATTAAAAGACAAAATGCCCATTGAATATTCGTTATCAGGTAGGAAGCACGAACACAGACACGGATACGTAAACATGACACGGCACGGATACGTAGCACGTCAATTTTCAAAGAAGTAGAACAAAATACAGTTTGGATGATAAAAATAATAATATTTTTTATTTTTATTTTGTGACCACCAAGTTCAATTTTAGTTCTATATCTCGATTGAAAATTAAGTGGTATGGTAAGTCCTCCAAATTCATGTTTATTAAAATTTGATCTCCTAACATAATCCCCATGAGGAATAGGGCGTAATTTTTTTTTTTCAACTTTCAGTCCTACTAACTAACTGAATTAATATTGGTTGGTAAGTTTGTATATGCCACTGACAAAAATAAGAACTTTAGTTTTGTGTTCTCCGTACAAGATGATCAAGACTACAGAATAAAAAATAAAAACCATTGAAATAATAAAGTATGAAATGATTATATGACCTATTATAAATCTGAATAAATAGATTAGATTGCATGTAGAAATTTTCTGGTAATCTTTTCCCAAAAAAAGAAAAAGAAAAAGAAAAATCCTACCGGAACGCACTTCAGCAACGTGCGGCGGAGGCAAGACAGTGTCGTCAATTACTAGAGTAGAAGGGTAAACTCGTCAATTCACTTTAAAGAATCTTCTCTTGTGGCGGGAAGACCACGCGGGAGCCAAGGTCGGTTACTCCATAATCCGTGTGTGAACGCGGGAAATCCTGCGATCTCGATCCTTCTCCACGAAGTGGGCGCGCTGATACAAGCGGCCTTCGCGTTTTGTATATTTGCAAATCTACCACTTTGGATTCATAATATCCAGCGGCTACCAACTGATATCCTACATCTAACGGTTCAGCTTTTCCCGCTACATGGTTTTGACTTCATATAAATGAACCCGTGCTCATCACGGCCACCAGGCTGATGGTTTTGACCTTTACAGTCAAATACCCAAATAGCCCTCTATTTTTTTTTCAAATAATTAATTTTTTTTCTTAGTTATCGCGAACAAATTCTGTCAGTAAATCAGTCTAATTTTATACGACCGTTGTAACAAATAAATTTATAAATAGTATCGATTTATATTTCACTAACCGAAAAATTACAACTTTTCGAACTGGACATGTTCGAAAATTCTTCTTATTCTCTTCCGGATATAGAAAGTATAAATTATCCATATCTTTGCGGTGACGCTTGCGAAATTTGAACATAAAATTTTTACTTTTTTAAATAAAAGTTCTAACCATCTGTTTTAAACATGGCTAATTAAAAATTAAAATTTAAGTTCTTCAATCTAATAAGTTTAAGACAATCCATTATATTTTAAAAACCTTTATTTAGAGAAGAACTCTGATAAAGTAAACTACAAGATCTTAAGATGAGACAAATATTCTTCAAAGTTACAAATACTGATAAATATGCATGCATTTTAATGTAATCAACTTATTGGTCTGGGAGGGTTAGCTCGGTAACTTCTGGATTTGTGCTCGACACGTGTCCAGTTGTCCACCGCATCGCGCATCACGCATAATCTTAAATAAATAAAACCCGCACGTGCCAGTGATGGCAAACTCGTTCACCGTTGGCCGCCGGTTGCGTCTCTATTTGGTAATATTAATGCATATAAATACAGTTCATTGTCATCCGCCCATCAAATTTGCCGACTCTGAGAGGCGAAATCCACAACCAAAGACCCGAGAAATTCGAGACGAGATTACGATCTAATTATTGATTTGTAAAGTGATATCTGAGTATATTTTCGAACAGATCGTGATTCCAGGATTCGATCGGTGGTGATAATTGGCGTTCTGAGGCAGATATGGTGGCCGGAGCAGAGGTTTTACATCAGAGCATCCCGGTGCTGGACGTGCAGTATCGATGCATAGCGAAGGGAATCGAAGATATAGTCGTTGAAGCGGTGTCGTCGTCGCCGCCGTCCCCGCCGCCGATTTGTCGGCAGGCGGCGCGGGGATCCGACGCTGTTCAGGTTGACGTCACGGCGTCTGAGCTGGTGAGCTCTCTCGCTAGTTCTTCAATCTCTTAAAGTTTGTTGTTTGGTCTGGTGGAAGTTGGTATTTTCTTAGCTGTGCCCTCAATAATTGGAAATTGATGTTTTCCTGCGATTGTTGATCTTTCTTGGCTTCAATTATTGCGTCTCTGAATGTATTTAAGTGCAGAAAAAAAGCTGAAGGCCGTTATGAACTATTTTTGGCATATGTATTATCATAACTTGCTGAGATTTTTGGTAAAAAATAGATAGGCTTAGAAATATAAGAACTTCAGTTTTACTCTCTATAAATATTTGTTATTTTTCCATAATTACCGTTTATCCGTCAAGCTTATAATGTAGCAGCTTGAGATCTTGCAATTCGATCTTGTATCTTTTTTCGTTCTTTGGAAAACATGTATTTTGTTTAGCAAGTGATATTAATTGGACTTCTTTTATAATTTTTTTGTGAATGTAGGATGTGATGTTGTCGGATGTAATTCCAAATGTTTCAGCGGAGCCTTCAGTTGTTCAATTCATACCATGTATTCGATCTGGTAGCTTTGCAGACATTGGGCCTCGTAGATACATGGAAGATGAGCACATCAGGATTGATGATCTCGAGGCCCATTTGGGAGCCCCTTTCAGATGCCCGAAGCCTAGTGCTTTCTACGGTGTATTTGATGGCCATGGTGGGCCAGAGGCAGCTGCATATCTAAGGAAGCATGCGCTGAGATTCTTTTTTGAGGATGCTGAATTCCTAAAAGCATCACAAACCGATGATTCTTTCGTATCAGAGGTTGAGAACTCATTGAGGAATGCTTTTCTTGTTGCTGATCTCGCTTTAGCCGATGATTGCACCGTTAGCAGTTCATCTGGTACCACTGTGCTAACAGCATTGATCCTTGGGAGGTAAAATCTTAACTTGCTACTGAATCTTAACGTTATCTTACTGATAATTTCAGTAGTATCTTACTGATTATAAGTACTCATAAGAACGTAGTGGTAATGTATCAGCATTCAGCATCAGTTATTATCATGTCGTTTGAGGACTACACAGCTTGTTACTTGTTACTTCTTGGTTAGCCAGCCGAAGGAGTAGCTATTTATGTGTATTCTGAATATGGAACTCTCCTTTAAATTGATCTTCATTTGATCTGGGATCTAGTCTTGAATAGAACATGTGTTGGTGATGCTTTAATCTGTGTAATTTAAGCTTTCTATACCATCTATCATTAAATTCTTATATTGGACAGTGTGTAATTCTACATGTTCCAAATTGTATGTCTAGCAAAAGCAGTAGTTGTATTGTAAATCAAGTAGAGTTCTCCCCCAGTCGTTCCGCAAGTGTCTCGAATTCAGCACTATACTTAAGAGCACTACTTAATGGAAAGAATGGCTGGGTACTCCACTTGATCTGGGATCTACCTGCTTTCTAAATTAATTTACTTTGTTGCTTACATTGGAATTTTGATATTTTTGACTATTTTGTTAATATTGCTCATTTATTGCACAGGCTTCTTCTGGTGGCCAATGCTGGAGACTGCCGAGCTGTTCTTTGCCGTAAAGGTCAGGCAGTCGATATGTCACAGGATCATCGCCCTATCTATGCAGCTGAGCGGCAGAGGGTAGAACAATGTGGTGGCTACATTGAGGATATATACTTAAACGGTGTTCTTTCCGTGACCCGTGCACTAGGTGACTGGGACATGAAACTCCCACGTGGATCACCCTCGCCCTTAATCGCAGAGCCTGAGTTCAAGAAAACAACTTTGACGGAAGATGACGAGTTTCTCATTATTGGCTGTGACGGTATTTGGGACGTCATGTCTAGCCAGCAAGCCGTGGGGATTGTAAGGAGGGGACTTAGGAGACATGATGACCCTGAACAATGTGCAAGGGAACTAGTTATGGAGGCGCTGAGACTAAACACTTTTGACAACCTTACAGTTATTGTTGTTTGCTTCTCTTCCGAGTCTCAGGATCCTTCGCCGTCTTACCGGGCAGAGTCACGTCAAGGACATAAGCTCAGGTCCTGTAGTTTATCTGCGGAGGCATTGTGCAATCTCAGGAGTTGGCTGGAGTAAAGATGATGATATTCTGCAGAATAGAAGTCTTTCTCTGATGTTGGATACATCTGAAGATGATGATGATGAAAATGGCAGGAGATTTTGTTGCGTCTTAGACATGGCTGCTTCATCTCCGAGCAGAGGGCAATTTTGCTTTCAAGTTTATCGTTTCTTCTCTCTTTTCAGTTAGTGGAAGGTTGTACATACATTCAGGGTCTGAACTTTGTCGGAGAGCAGTTGAAGAGGTGGTTGGTTCGGAACCCCGTGCCTCGCGCCTTCCCCCGCGCCTTCCCCCTGGCCCCCCTCTCCTACGGCGGTGGCATGGAAACAACATTGTTCTGGCTAATTTATTTAATTATGTATCTTTGCATGTATATATTTCCGGGTTTTAACTCATTTTATGAAATTATTGTGGATATGTTTAGTTCACGCTGGAAGTTCATATTTCTAGCTGAATGCTTGATGAATTACAGACGAATAAGAGCCCACATTTTCTTGTATCTTCTTTAATACAATCACTGGTTGATTGTCGGCTTGATTCCATGTGGTCAATTAAATGGTACAAAATTATCGTTCTTTTATTTCATTAATCACTATGTAAGTAAACGAAAAAAAAAAAATGCATGCGTCTTTTTTATTAATGAAAACGCTGTTCCAAAGAGGCACAAGATTCTTACTCCAGACTCCAGTCACCATTCTCAAGATGAATAGCGCGTCGTTTTGTAAAGCCATAAGGATTCTCAAACCAAACATAAATAGGTTCTTCATAATGAACGATATCATATCAGGCTATATATTTGTACCCATGTCCCAATAAATTACTTTTTCTGATAATTATAAAATCTAAACTAGAACATATAGGTATCAGAATTCTTGAAAAAATTTAAAAAAAAAATATTTTGATATATTCTACGGTTTCTTATTATAATTATTTGTAGTTATAGCCTGCATCCGTGCATCGCTCGGGTGTAATACTAGTTAATCCTTTTCAAAAATTACCAATAAATGTAAGATTCGATAAACTGATGGTCAAATTATTTTTGACCATTTCATAATATTTGGAAACTTAAGATCATAAAATTCTTGTTATTACTATTTAGAATTGCAAATTTTCCAAGGGAGATGCCGGTCTACTTAGTAAGCTAATTTGCTAAGTCTCAGTCGATTTCACAATAGAGATTTTATTATTGAAAATATCAGTCCCTAATAATCCTAATACAGTCAGAATCATACTTATTTTATAGTGTATGTGATTAAATTGCATCCGTACTATCAGAAGTGATTGGTGAATACCAGCGTTCTTTATAATTTCCATTCTTCTGCCACATTATCACTTATATCGCACTTAAAAGTTCACAGTTTAAAAATGATAGTGCTAAAGTCAGTATATCAAATATCTACACCGTTAAATAACAGCGTTGTACTATCAAATGAATGACGGCAGGTATATACCCAAAATAAATTCTATCACCCTTTAGGGGATTAAACGAAAGTATTTATTGTACAAATGTCTGGATGGCTTCAAGGTCTAAACTAAAAGCCCATCATTTGGTGGGTTGAAGGTATAGGCCTAAAAATAGTCCACCCAAAATATAGTAATGGTTTGGTCATGGTTAGGCAGTTATAGGCCCAAAATATAGTAATAGTTTGGTCATGGTTATTATAGTGGCTGATCATAAGTACCCAAGATAGGTAGCAGCCCAAATTCCCCCCCTTCTGGTCATCCACACCCCTAGAGCCAAACACATCTTAGGTAGGAAGTATACCTGCTCACAAGCTAATTTTTGCTTATGCACCAAATTATGCTTCTTTTGACAAGGAGTCTCCCAAATTAAGCTTAATTCGTTGAATTTAAACTATGTTGTATGAAAAAAAAAATGATGAGGAAATTGTGGACAGACTAGATGGCACGAATGCCTACATTACGACCGCAAACGTGCCAGGTTCAAGTGTATCGATTTGCAAAATTTCTCCTGAGTTTTGTTGGCATGTAAGCCGATGTCTTGCATTTGAAAGGTATGTTATACATGGCTAGTCGCACATGTCTACACGGTCATAGTAAAATTTCCCTAATTATTAAAAAAATTAAATTAATTAATTTGTTTAATAGTCCTTATTATCTTCTATATAATGGTGAGAATATAAGACTACATCATAGTAGTTGGAGATATAGCTTGAAGAATAACATTTGGACTTGTTGTCCCCAGCCTAACGACAAACTTGACCAAGTTCACCATTGCAGACATTAAATCTAAATTTGAGATATATGTAGACTCAGTAGTTTGTCAGGAATATTAAGATGAGCATCGAATTCAATCTAACTCAAACCCATCAGCCGGCCCGGTCTTCGGGTAAAACCCGTTTAGCCAACCGAATCGCTGCCGGCGGAGTGCGACAAAGCGTCAATTTCATTAATGAAAATAAGAGCAAACTCTATCTTTTGAAGCCAGATATGATTAAGTATAGGATATTCTCTGATTGATGTCCTTTTCTAATGTGTTAGGTTATGAGATTGATTCCATGAAAAGCCTCTTAAACATCTCTGAAAATAGTTGTTAATATTGGGATAAGAGGACTTTTTCTCCCAAACGGATATTTTAAGTTATGGAGTGGAGCCAAACCCGAAACTACTTAACAGTATTTATACATAGTTTTGTTGCAAAATTGAATATTAAAATTGAGTTTTTGACCAGTGCAAACTCTCTGCCTTTGATTAGCTGGAGCTTATGCATTAAGCTAGGCTAAGTTGCCGTTAAGAATTGCTTGGATAATTTGGAGAGAGATTATAAGAAGTTCAGTAGGTACGTGAAGATTGATGAAACGCCGGTGTACACGTACAAGTTTGCGGACCGCGTCCTTCGGTTTAAGCGATGAGCGCTATCCTTGTGGTTGGTTGGGTCGAGCAGTATTTTCACATGGATAATCTCAAAAAAAAAAATGATAATAATAATATAAAAATGATGAAAATAATGTCAAAAAATTCCATATTTTTTAATATTCGTATAAATCAGCAATTATTATTTCAACTTTTTCAGAAAAAAAAATGACGGTCAGAACAAAAGTATTCCATACAGTTAGTTTAGTATTTAAAATTGTTATTATAGTATTGTCAGTACTTATATCGTAGTGTCCGAACTGAAGCACTGATAAGCTATTTTAATGTTCCCCTGAGATTAAAAAAAAAAAGTGTTCCAAGCTAGCTAAATAAAAGTACTTGGAAGCTAACTTAGTATTTTTACTTGATGGATTGATTTTTTCCAATTTTACAAAGCATGGGTTGTTTTGACAACACCCTTGCCTCCTCCCTCCTCCAAAAAAAAAAAAGATTAAAAGTGTGTAGGTGGAGACAATCTCAGCTGAAAATGAAAAAGAAGGTGATACCGCCTGGAAGTTAGCATAAACACGCTGGCGATCCCGGAGGCTCAGCCGACCTTCGCTACCACTGGATATGCGCAAGTCAGGACATAATGGGGAGGTGACCTCTGTACCCGGAGGTCGGCGTCGGTGAACCGAGGCCGAGCTCAGATTGGAGCCGAGGTCGACCTCGGCACTGAGCGAAGTGACCTAGCTCGGCCGACCCCGGTTATCCAGGTTTCACGTGAAGATGGAGGGAAGCCCTTTGGCACCCAAGACCCGACCTCGGCCGAGGTCGCCAACGGACCGAGATCAACCCCGACAGCACCTACCGCATTAAAGACCACTTAATGCTTGCATTAAAATATGTGTGTCAGAGACGCCGGACTCCGACCGGCGGCGCCATCGAGTGCTACTAGCAGCGGACGTGACAGCCGCAGAGCTACGACCTACGAACCGTAGCCGACAAATCGCATTTATGACGGGCAGGGAGCATGACGGCGAGAAGTGACGGGAGCTGGTGTCGACGTGGATCAATCCGAGCCGCTGAAGCCACTTCATCCCGACCGTCCGAGCTCGGCCGCTTCACCTATAAATAGAGGGTGAGATCATACAGGGCAGGGGTTAGACTTTCCCACTTTGATTCACTTGTAATCACGAAAGAGAGAGGAAGAGAGAGAGAGAACTTGTAAACATATTAACCCCACGTAATATCAGCTTAGACGCTGGCGATCTTTAGTCGCCGGCACGTGGTTTTTTACCTCGGAGAGCATCCCGGGGTTTTTCACGCTACGATACCTCGTGTTCCTCTTTGTCCGACCTCTTAATCCGCATTCTAACTCTTCCACGTCATCGTCGAACGCGTTGCCACTCATCTCGGTCGCGAATCGCGCGATCAGAAGGCATAAATATTTTTTAAAGAATACAACGTTTTTAAGAATATGACGTTGCCTGTAATAAAAATCAAAGTTTGTCAGTTTCAACATACTTAGAACATAAGATGAAGTAGATCACCCGCAGAGAACAACCACGAAATAGAAAGGACAAAAAAAATACAACACTCATCATCATACAAAGCATCTCTTAGAAAAGAAAAAAAAAAAAGATGCGGCATATAATAGTCTCTATCGCACAATACGTTTTTGAGTTGAAGAAGCACCTGCGCTAGTTTTGCTCTTCGCCTACTAGTATGTAGACCTATATGAAGATACTTTATATGACCACTCACGGCGTTCGTGGAGTTCGCTCTTCGTTACTGCTAGATACTATTACTTATCTTTTAAACTGTTTAATAACGTGAGCATTGATTATGAAAGAGTATTTGCCTATTGCATTATTATTCAAAAATTTTGGGATTATTGTTAGGACATAATGATGGTAAAGATGGTCTAATTTTGTTTGAAATTAGCGTGCATTGGACAAAAAATTATTGAACTATGCGACGATGCCCAAACATAGCACGACGCATTCCCCAAACGCCCATCCTCATTGAAGTCGAGGGACGTGCCATATGTCGCGTTATGGGTGTCGGGACTATAAAACCAGCCAACTTCGGATCACAAAGCATTCGTTTTGTTCCTATACAATTGACTCATTATTAAACAAGTCTGTGATAGGCAAAAATATGATTGTATGATTAACGACAATATAACAATTATATTATATCGGAAAGAGAGATTCAAAATAGGCGGCATTATGTCATTGAGATTGTTAAATAGTCCCTGATAATATTAATAATCCATTATTTCCAACTCTTTGTCACATTTCATGATGGCCTTTTCTTGAAACCTTTTGGATAACTTTTTGATCATTTTCGTGGAGATATTGACGATCAGGAAGCCATATTTTCTGACGCAAAAGCTGACCATGAACGAGGCCGCAAGAAATGATTGTATCATTTGAAAGAAGAATTTTAACCTTTTTGTTTTTGCTAGATTCTTGAATTGACAGCATTTTATAAATATTTTAAAAGATAAAATAGATTACTAACAAAATTTTACATTTTAGAGTTCAAAAGAAAGAGAAACAGATGACCATAACATGGATTACAATAGTCCATAGGTGCATTAGTATTTTTTATTTTTATTTGTTGGTTTTTATATTTACATATTATTTGAGGTCTCAAAATCGTTATCTTTTCCTTGAAAGTCTGGTTTTGTTTTTTGGTTTGTTATTATTTATAAGGAGAGAGAAGTTAAGATGGCATTATCAAGTACTTGGAACCATGAGAATAATGAAATATCTAAATACAATTCTAATTTTATATCTAAATTGAAGTGGAATGATTTATACGTTTCAAATTATACTACAAGATTTTATATAATATAAGGTGAAAGAGAAGTCCTAATTTAGAACGTGATTGGAAGTTTATCATGGCTCTAAATCACTAAATACTACATATCTAAATCGTCTCCTAGTTGATATATTTTATTGGGATGCTCGAGGAATTAGTATATCACGACTAACTAAGAATTAGAAGCCACACCCTTTTCTTTTGTCAAAAAACAAAAAAAGAAAAGAAAAAAAGTCTCTTGATAGCATTTTCCATCAATCTATGATAGTGTGAAAGTAGCCTTTTTTAAATAAACCAATTAGAAATGCCAAGGCAAACATTTTATCAAAAATACTACAGCATCCGACTGAATCGTCCGAAGATAATGCTCGAACGTGTTTCTCCCTTGCCTCTGGATCGGTAAATCACGTTTGATAGGTTTTCGGACTAAAACATTCAGACGCTGTAACATTACTCATAGTCTTTATAGGTGGCTACACATTATAGATTCTATATCTAGAATACGTTCATTTATAGAAGAAAAATGAAAAGTTCATTTCAATCGATGAAGTATGGACACGGATTAGAGTACAAAGACACGACACAAATGTGGGATACGATATTTTTCAAAAAAGAAGCATCGGGTTACATACATAATATAATATTCACGCTTTTAAGATAAATATGAACTAATTATGACAACAAATAGAAAGAAAAATATAGTATTTCAATATATAACTATATTATACTCGTTACTATTATGTGCTGCTAATAATATATAATTCTCTAAAAAATTCAACTTTTCTTTAAAAATGAAAAAAGAAAAATATACAAACACGCGTGTGGAACAATGATCTGGCGTGTCCAGAATCTTTTTATTTTATTATTCGAACACTTCTCTGATAATATCCGATACGTATTCAGCCGTATTGCTACGTATTAGTGTCGTATACTGTATGAAATAAAATTTTGACGTATTTGTATTTACTATATTTCAATCTACGAGAGGTCAGGCCGTATATTTTAATGTGTTTTTTTTTATAAGAACTAGAGTCAGAATAATCCATGATTTTACTATTATTGGTGCTAAACAAATATGTTAATGGGCGGAGTAAAAACCGATAACATTTTATAGGTAAAAGTTATTTTCGAATAAATTTACCAGATGGACAAAAATTAGTAAATCAGAATCACCTCAAATGGGGGACAATCTAGTTTAACAATATAGAGGATAGATTGATATATAACTTAAAAATTGGGGAACATTAATAACCCAATAGTTGGGTCGATTTATCATTTTTGGGGTTTCGTTCATATATAAATATCTTTTCAAAATCGGTTCGGAGATTGAATTGGATCACTGCCTTCCTTTTTTTTCCTAATTAAACCGGTTTAGCCGGTCTGTTCAACTGAAAAAGCCAAAAAAAAAAAAAAAAAAAAAAAAAATTCAGATTTATCATCAATATCAATCGGTGGCTGGTTTTGTTTGAAATCAAACGGTAGTACCGTCCGGTCCAAATCTCATTCTATTCATGTTTGCTTTGAAAATGTGGTCCAAATGTAACTCTTTAATATTAGCTACAATGTTCCATGTGATGTTCTATGAACTTTTTTTTATTTAATATTATTTTAAATAATTATTATAAATTAAATATTATTAATATATTTTTGAAAATAAAATAGTGAGTGAGGATCCATTGTGGCAAACTTGATCCTGTAAAATATCACTGTGGCATTCTCGTCTGTTAGTAAGGATAAATTTCTACCATTCTCACCAATAAACAAGACGAGAATGGATGTTGCCTTTTTGAATGGCGACATCTATCGTCCCCTTCTAATTCGGCAACATCGCATGCGGGTTTAATCCGCATTGCAAATTTTCTTCTCCCCTCGTTTTCTCTCGGCTCTAATTACTCACTAGCAATGTTTGTTCTTTAGCTTTTTGAATTCTTCTACCTCCTCTTTGATATAATAATCATATATTACCAAGGGCGGATCCAGGCTATATCAAGTGGGGTCAAATGACCCCACTTGATTTTAGGTGTACATATATATATATATGTGTGTGTGTGTGTGTATTATACGGTAATTTTTTCTTTATTCAAAAATTAAAAATATTAATGGTTTAGAAATTGTTATATATGAAATTATTTAGAACGTCACAAATACTTACCGAAATATTTCAAACACTTTCACGAATATTTTAGAACATTCCACAAATTATCAAAACACTCACAAACTTATCAGAATATAATAAAAAATACATACAAACACCTCAGAATATTTACAAACACTCTAGAATATTTTCGTAACACATACAAAATATTTACGAAACACCCAGAACACTAGGAACATCATAAAGTTGATTTACGTGAATAAAATTTGATTTTTTTTTCATAATTTTTGACTTTTTTGTATTTATTACGATTAAATGTAGAGTTTGAATTTATATTTTGGGGTGTTTTTAAATGTTCGTAGATATTTTGAACTATTTTATATTATAGTTCAGAATTAAAATACTTACGAATTTTCTGAAATTAATATGGTATTCAAATAGTTAGCATGCTTATTATTGTATTATCACAAAATATTATTTATTTTTTCTGACCCCATTTAATATAATTCCTGAATCCGCCACTGTATATTACACATACTTTGCTCATTGATTGTTTTTTTGTTAAATTTTGTAATAAGCACCGCGGCTTTAAATGTCAAGTGCATATCATGCATTAATTTACCTAAAAATTCATGGCAGTTTAAGAATGTTGAGGATTATAACTTTTATTGTAAAATCATAGACAATTCATTTTTACGTGGAAAGTTTATGTCTAAACCAAGGTAAAGTCATGGATATTTACGCTACCAATGATAAAAATTCACTAAAGTTAAAAAATACAATTCTCCCTCACATTATTATTTGGACCAAAGTTTTGACGAGTATTAGTTTGGGTTATAGGAGTTCTTTTAAAAATTTTGCAGCTCTCTCTACGTCTCTAAATTTCAAATGCTCAATCTTACACGCCAACGGCCTGTTCTATTATTCGTAAGTGCTGCGTGCAGTTAGTTGGCAACTGGGTTGTGACGAGGAAGGTGAATCTATAGGGGATGGTGGGTTGAACGGTTAGTATTGCTCTCCGCTCGTCTCGTTGAATTCAACATTCTCGAGAAGTTAGTTTTCTGATGCATGTGGCCCCACGAACACACGACAGTTGCGGAGGCACACTGATTCTCCAAATATTATGCATGTTTAGTGAACTCGGTTTTGTCTTAGAGCCTCGATTAGTACCAAGGCAGGCCTTAATCCATCTTTTGAGAAATCTATGTTTTATCTTATTGATATGTGGCAGTCTGGATCCATATTATATCATGATGGATTAACGCGATGAAAAGAAGCAAACAACGAGGAGCTACGCATGGGAGGTCCAGTATTTCTCTAGAATTCATAAGTAAATACCAAGTCTTGCTGACAAGTTATAATCAAAAAAAAAAAAAAAAAAAAAAGGTCTTGCTGACAAGTACTGTACTTAACTAATCCAATATAACACTAAAATAAACTTACTATTTAATTTGTTTCTGGTCAGTTGATGAGCAGGGATCTCTGCCGGGAACATCCAGAAAGCGCCAATAACCTCACATAAATTAGCTTTTAAAATTATTTTTAAATTTGAAATTAATTTTTTATTAACTTATTAATATTCAGAAAAGGACATCCGGTCGGTCTTGTAGCGTAGTGGTTAGAGTGCGTTCTTGTTCTCTTAACCTTGATTTAATAACTTGCCGACATCCATTTATAATATATAAATTTATTTTCTTAGTATATATATATATATATATTTGATCGCGCTCGTAACCCATTTTTTAAGTGTTTAAAAATAGAACAATTAAGAAGAGATCACAAGCAGTCACACAAACACATAAACTTTTTATATAAAAACCTTTAGTTGGAGCCGAGGTAAATTCACACATCATATACATCTGGTATAGCATAAAAATAGACTGTCATGTGTCAAGCGAGTAATGGTTGAGATATATGGATATTAAAGCTAATCCAATATTCAACTAGCATTATTCGATTTCGAACTCAGCAAGACTCGAAAATCTTAGCGACACCTTGGCTGACTTCATAATCAGCAAGATTCTGTTATCTTAGCCAAATAACCTCAACAGACCTCTATCACGTCCCAATCCATCCGGAGCCCTGCACTTGCCTGTCGGTTGCCCCTTCTCTTAGACCAAGCCACTAGTCCAGGTCTTCAAAAAGGTGGATCCACGAGTTGGCAACCATGGTGGGCACTACAGCTATATAACCTAGAAATTTTCCCGTGCCTATCCGGTATAGAAAAATTCTTTGTTTTTTCCGTCGATCACAAATCCAGTCCGGTCGACTGGAACTCTCGGCTCAATGGCTTAGCCCTGCAGGATATTATAACCTCAGTGTCGGTAAACTCAGCGCACCTCACCTCAGCCAAAGTAGTAGTTCATTTTAGCTCAGATCAATAAGAGTTCACATATTCAGACAGTGATTTAATGAGCTATTTAATGATTGTACAATAAGAGCAAGTGCGGTCCTAGAAGGAAACGATTTACAAATATAGCAGGCCGCCAAGATTGAAATCTGGACGTTATATTTGTTATATTTTTATTTTTCTTATAACCACTTTTCAGAATAAGGAGCAACCTTATGTAAAAGGAGACCCTTCAGGCTGGAGATAATTCTGTGATCTTTTTTATATTAGTGCGATCTTTAAGTAAGTGGTGATGCTGACGCTCGCGGTTTTACTATCCTTTGAGGGTTTCAATGTGACACTTTTGTGTTTTGTGTAATTGCTTGTTAATCTCTTTCTTGCCATCATCTACCTTTGAACACCTATTGATAAACCGAGAACTGATTCAATCACAACTAGCGAATGAAATTTAACAATTGAGTTAGTAGGATCAAAATACAATAATATCTCAGTATCTAAGTTCGAGCTCTTAGTTTTCACAATTTTTTTTTAAATAGTAAAAAAATGGTGAACTATTTTTACCGGCGACCAAACAAACTATTTATAGGCGTAGTTGAACCATTATGAAAAGCAGATAAAATCGGATATGAACTGAATCTGGAATGTTCGATCAATGCATACATAGCTCGTCACTTGTCGTCAAAATCCGATTGCTCTTGACCGATTCTTCATCGAGGTAATCGCTTTTCCTTCTACATCGGCCGTGTGGGATCTCGACTTACTTTAGTCTAAGAGACCAGCCTCATCGTAGACGTCTGACATCTTTCACCTGCCACCGACAGACTAAACAAGCCGCTATATCAATGTGTTGTTAGAGCTACCTCACAGTAGCAGCATTGAGATATGGTTGCATATTATTATTTACATAACGACACTTTTCTTACAAATAAAAACATGACATTAGTATTAACTATTATTTTAATTATTAAATTGTTAAAAGGTTTGGAAATTTACTGAACGCTTTTACACAGCACAGAAAATCTTAAAACATCACATACATTTGCTAAATATTTTTCCATAATAAAATGCGAATCTATTTGCTGAAAAATTCTTGGAGAGCCGAACTCAAAAATAAGTAATTGGGAGGTCCAGTCATGCAAAAAGCAGAGTTAAAATAAAAGAAAAGGCAGCCTATCATCAACTTCAATGAATTTATGTATGTATTTTAAGAACGGTCAAAAAAGTCTCTCCCACGCTTTGACTGCCTGACGGCTTTCACCCCAATCAACAACTCTCTACCCCAGAAATGAAATATTATAAACCAAACTCCGGGACAAAATAAAAAATAATCTTTTTTTTCCGATCAATCACAGCGAAGAAGAAAAAAAACTTCACCAAATTTCCCCTCTCCCCCAGACCAAACTCTAGGATCTCCCAATTGGAGTAGTGGAAGCGCCCATACTGGATTTGTACTGGGGACTTTTGGGCAGAGTTGTTAATTATTTCGTCTCAATTTACAATTGTGGAGTAAATTTGGAGGTGGCAGTACCTGGTGGTTTAGATCTTGTGAGTATGTTTGCTGTTATCTTTCCTTTTGGATTTATGATGATTTTTGTTGATACTTCATTGGATTTTGGGTTTTAGTTTCTTCTCATACTTTGATCTGTTACCAAAAGAAACCCTTTCTTTATATATATTGTGTTTATGTAGTAGTTTATAGTAAGGTTTCTAATACGTATGGGCTTCATCTAGCAGCCAAATGACAGGAGAATGAGATTCATAGCTTGTAATCTGTAGTTTTTTCTCAGCATATTTGGTACACATTTTAGCAGATCTGTTCACACATTGAAGTTAGAACTGCTCTATTTTATTTATTTATTTTTGGGGAACTTGATGACTTATTATTAGCTTAATGTATGTATCTATCTGTTATTTCGCAGGTAATGAATTTGTTCTTTGCCACCAAAGTAAGACAGTTTGACATTTGAACCTTGTAAGGTGTGTTCTAAAGGATGGCTTCTGTAAGTTCTGTTAGTGTGGTGTCCTCATTGGGTTTTAAGAATAATGGTGGCAGCAATGCGGGAGTAGACAAACTGCCCGAAGAGATGAATGATATGAAAATACGAGACGAGAAGGTATATGAAAGTACATGACTTGTTTCAGGCCGTTTATGTATATTGTGAATCCTCATATGCAGGGTTTTACATTTGCCTATTTTCTGGGGTAATGCAGGAAGTGGAAGCAACAGTTATTAATGGAAATGGGACTGAGACTGGTCATATAATTGTTACTACTATTGGTGGAAGAAATGGACAGCCGAAACAGGTTATTATGCTCATGTAAAGTTGGATTTTGGTATTATGTACCCATACTGATCTTGTGGCTCTACTCCGTTTTCTTGTGATTCTAACAATAGACTGTTTGTTAATGGTAGACTATTAGCTACATGGCTGAACGCATTGTTGGACAAGGATCATTTGGTGTCGTGTTCCAGGTTGGTTCGGTTGCTTTTATATTCGTTTTATGGTAAATTGCTACTAACCTTTTAGTGGATCCTCTTTTACTATTACAATGTTCAAATATTAGATTAGGTTATGACTATTTTCCCATTCTTCCCAGTTTTGATGTGATTGGTCTATTTTTATTTGTTCAGGCCAAGAGTCTTGAGACTGGTGAAACAGTAGCCATAAAGAAGGTTCTTCAGGACAAGAGGTACAAGAACAGGGAATTGCAAACCATGAGGCTCCTTGATCATCCGAATGTTGTCTGTTTGAAGCATTGTTTCTTTTCAACAACTGAAAAGGAGGAACTTTATCTTAACTTAGTACTTGAATATGTTCCTGAGACTGTTCATCGTGTAATCAAGCACTATAAGAAGATGAGCCAGCGGATGCCGCTCATATATGTGAAACTTTATACTTATCAGGTATGAGCCGATCTGTGCATCTTTATGAGCGTAGTCATTACATTAGTATTTGGAATCAACTTTATTCGTGTAAGCTTTTTGTTTTTCTTTCTTCTTTTTTTTTTTTTGGGACATCTCATACATAGATTAAACGAAGCTGGAACATGTCAACTGTGAATCATATTTATGTTTGGAACTGATGTTCAGACGCATGGGGGAGGGGGGGGATTGGTTGTGGGAGGAAGGTAGGAGAGAGGGGCTTCTTCTCAGCTAGCGACGGCGACGGCGACGGCAACATATCTTCTTCGTCATCTTTCTCTTTAAGTTTTACTATATTTTCTAATAATCTTCTCCGTCGTAATCTCGAGGAGAAAGATCAGCGGTCGCCCGCGTGCACCTGACCCCTTTTTCCTTTTATTTTAGTTGTAGTTATTTTATAGTTAAAATATTTTTTGGCGCAAGGAGGAAGATAAGTGGTCTCATGTGCGCTTGATCCCTTTTTTCCTTTTTACTTGTAGTTATTTTTTAGGTAAATAAATTTATTTTATTTTTTAAGCTTCTTTCTTTAGGAAAGTTTATATCGACATATCTCCGGTATACCAGGTGTTCCCATACCCCTGTCCCAAACTTGGGCAATGTCCCTGGGTAATTTCTAGTTAGACATCAAGATATGTACTGACTTTTGTATCTGAGTTAGATTTTAAATGTAATGTGTTTATGTTGCACTTTAATTATCTTAGTTGTTGGTTGCACTACAATGGGCGTCAGTAACCAAGAGGTAATTAATGTCTTTTGACAGATTTTAAGGGCATTGGCTTATATTCATGGTAGCATTGGAGTTTGCCACAGAGATATTAAGCCACAAAATCTACTGGTATGCTTTTCTATCATGTTAGTTCATTGAAAGAATTCTTGGTATCTGTTTCTTGAGCCATTTCAGGTGGAAGGGAGTGCATATGGTCTTTAAGTTTATCGGTCAAATTGGATTAATTTTACTGTGTCTTTCTGGCTTATTCAAGCTGCCTTTGTTTACAGCTAATACATGCTTAGAGTTGGTTGTGGGTATTGTTCTTCCATAGCTGAAGTTTCTTTCTTTGACAGGTCAACCCACATACCCACCAGCTGAAATTGTGCGACTTCGGAAGTGCAAAAGTTTTGGTATGTCTAAATCAGATCCATAAGATTTTTTTTTTTTTTAACAATTGTAATTTAATCTCTGCTTTTTTTGGGTGCCTTTCTTATTAACAGGTCAAAGGGGAGCCAAATATATCATACATATGTTCTAGATATTATAGAGCCCCAGAGCTTATATTTGGTGCTACGGAGTATACCACTGCAATCGACATTTGGTCTGCTGGATGTGTTCTTGCTGAACTTATGCTAGGACATGTAAAGTTTACCTCTCAATCATCAGTCATAAAAATTAAAAACCCCATTCTTATGGATGCCTAGTACTAAATTTTATTTATTTCAACTTTAACCAGCCTCTCTTTCCTGGTGAGAGTGGTGTGGATCAGCTTGTTGAGATCATCAAGGTAAAATTTGCAAATAACCGCTACTTTGTTGGGTCTGTAATTGTGTGTACCATTGTTTAGGCATCTGATTGCACTCCCTGTTGTTTGTCCTTGTTGGCAGATCTTAGGTACCCCAACTAGAGAAGAAATCAAGTGCATGAACCCTAATTACACTGAGTTCAAATTCCCACAGATCAAAGCTTACCCGTGGCACAAGGTATAATAAATCAGTCAACTTGTATTCTAGTTCTTTTATAGTTAATGCCTACTTGGAAAGATTGCGTTAAACTTGGTTTTTGCACCAGCTCTTCCACAAGAGGATGCCACCTGAAGCTGTGGATCTTGTTTCTAGACTTCTTCAATACTCGCCAAACCTTCGCAGTACTGCTGTAAGTAGATGAAGATGACAAATATTAAATTGAAGATGCCACATACTTTCTTTATATTTTCTTTATATTTCTATTATTAACCTTTTAACCACTGGCTATGCAAATGCAGATGGAGGCCTTACTCCATCCATTTTTCGATGAGCTTCGTGATCCAAACACGAGACTACCAAATGGACGTTTTCTTCCCCCTCTCTTCAATTTTAAGCCTCATGGTAAGCTCCCTATGTGGTTTCTTTAGGTTGTTGGTGACATATATATCTTTTGTGAGTGCTCACTTATTTTGTGATATTGATCAGAGCTGAAAGGAGTGCCAATGGAGATCTTAGTCAAGTTGATTCCCGAGCATGCAAAAAAGCAGTTGCATTCTTAGGATCCTAGCTGATGTAATATATAACATGTGACCTCCAAATGTGTACCCACAAGATTTTTTTTTTTCTCTTCGGTGAAATTGTTCTTTGGAGCACCTGCCGCTCCCGAGCTTTGTTTAACTGTTGTATTTGTTTGTTTCTATAATGTTATCTACTCGCGTGTCTTCTACGCCACTACTTATGACAATGTATGTTATTGTCCCAAAACCTGCACTTATCTGCTAACCAAGGTTCTTGTTCCACCAGCTTTATAAAGATTATATGAATGTCTATCTCCTCGCCTGATGTTCTTTTTTTTAGTGAAATTTGTTATGGTACAAAGAATATCAGCTTGCCAATTCTTTTATAGCGAAATTTTTTTAGCGAAATTTTTGTAATTTGTTATGAACATTACAAAATTTCGCACCAGCACCAGACAGGAAACTACTCTTCTCCATGGGAGTATCTGGGTTTGATCCCACCACCGCCGACAAGGAGAGGATGACTGCTGTAGAGATAAATACCTATCATCTTACATATCTCAAAAATAAAATAAATTGATGAACTAATAACAGTTATAATAATAACAAGGCAATATGTGAAATTCGTCAATATATTCACCTCCAAATGACTAATATTCAATATCCAACTCAACGGGGCGCATAACACTATACCATACAGCAGCTGCCCTGACAAAGCAGTGGCAGTCTATGCTGGTATCTTACTATCTATATTCATTTTTGCTACACATCATATATACTTATGCTAACAATTATCAGCACCCAAATTGAGAGCTCTCTTGCAAAGCCTGAGGTTCTCCATCTTGCAAGCAAAATATTGGCGGTATGCTAAGTGTTTGCATAACACCGTAAGCATTCCAACAGAACGGATCATCCACTAGCTCTCCCTCAAAAGGTAGCAGCTCGACTTCTGACATGGTAATATTAGTGCACGGCACGGTGTCGCTGCATGCGAAATGTATGGGCGCGCTCCTGACGTCGTAAGTTCCCTTGATGTTAGAATAGTAAATGTCCGAAACGTAGACGGCTGAAGTCTGGTTCATACAGTCCTTGGTGAGGCAGTAGTACTGATCGACGATGATGCAGTTCCTCACATTCTCCATGAATATGGTGTCAAATGTGATTCCAGTCACTGATCCTGCTCCGCCCTGCCACGTCTTGATTCTGACACCGTTGTCTGAGTTGCGAATCACCGAGTTACGCACCGTGACGTTTGTTACGCAGGCACGGGAGTTGTGTACGCCGAGGCTACCTATACTGAATATCATATGAAGTAGATTGGTTAGTAGGAAAAAGGACATTGTACTTATGCATTTTGAAGTTAATCCAAATTGAATCCTCAATGTCACGTCCCGAACGGAACTATAATGACTTATATTGTGGTTAAGTTTCGGAAATACCTTATCCCGTGACTCGGCCCGCAAGTCACATTCTCAATGTCTACATCTGAGCAACCAGGGCCAATGGAAATGCAATCATCTCCTGTAACCAACAACAATCTCTCAACTACTAACTCATCATATCATTTGTTTTATTATTATTATCATTATCATTAGTACTAATGAGCGAAAGATAAGAAGAAAAAGTTACCATTGCTGATCATAGAATTATATATGCCGACGGACTTAGTGTTCTCTATGTGGATGCCGTCGGTGTTGGGACTGAGCGCTGGCGACCTTATTGAAAGCCCTTCTATGTGTACCCCATCGCAACTATCGAATTTCATATGGAATTGAGGGCTGTTTTCAATCCTCAGATCCTTCACTATTATGTTGCAGCTCATGAAAAACCTAATCAACTTCACAAAAAAAAAAAAAAAAAAAAAAAAAAAAAAAAAAAAAAAAAAAAAAAAAAAGAAAAAAGACAACTAATAAGAACATCCTTCTTCAATCTTCATATAAAATAAAATAAAATTTTTACCAAAAAATAAATAAAATAAAATAATGTGAAATTAAGTGTTGACGTACTGCAGGGCTGTTGCATGGACCAGGCAATGTTTTACCATTAGGCCCCTGAAATAAATTGAATCAATCAGTTAATAAATTATTAAATTAATACAAAGCCACATTTTAATATTAAAGGCTAAATTATCAAATGTAAAATGCATGAATTTACATACTCTGTGAGGCTTACAGGGGAGATCCCACCACTTCTCTCCATTCCCTTCAATTGTCCCTGATCCATGGAAAGTAATTCCGTCGAGTCTATAAAACACAAGCCACTGCAATTTGCTGTCTGACTCCGGCCAGCAGTCAGGACCGTCCGGTGGCATCAAAACTCCGTCAATCTACATGAAAATTGCTTCAGAAATAAGTTATATTTAAGATTTTTAATTCTTATGCACATAGCTATAGATGGAACAATGCAAGAACACTCAAAATTTAGCCCACTCCCAAAATTAATTCAAGTTGGATTCCTCAAGGACAAACTTTACTTTCATCCAAGATTTTGGTACATTTTAAGAGCATTGACCACTGAAATGTTCATTGACATTGTCGCAAAATTCTTCTTAAAAGTGAACTATATATGCATCTTTTCCAGAATTGAACTTGAATAATAGAACTTTTGGGATGTCTAACATTACTAATGATGTAGTTTTGTTACTTTTCCGCTTGGTGCATATCAGTGGGTCTATATCATAAGGGATGCACAATAACCTGACCCGACGTATAAAAGTTGCCAGAGCACGTAAATCGGGTGCAAAGGTCCGACAGAGTGAGTGCCACTTAAAGATTTGCATGTTATGATAGTCGTATAAAGTGAACCGATCACGGACAGTTTTTCTTCGTAATCTAAAAAAATAACACAAAGTTGAGGTTTAAAAATTGTTACTTGGAAAACGAAGCCGGGCTTGCAGGGTCCGGAGAAGATGGTGGAACTAATGGTAAACACTCCGTCCGACGGCACGAGAAAAACTGCAGAATCCGTAGCGCAGGCCGCCTTCCATGTGGCACGAAACGCCTCCGTGTCGTCGGTGTCTCCATCTCCGACCGCACCGTACGACCTCACATTGAAAATAGAGGGATCCGACAAGCTGGCATTGGTGCTGGTATCAGCGCTGGTATCAGGAGGCTCAGCAGGATAAATTGCAGGTGAGGAAGACCCACTTTTTCCTTTATCGTTTTGATTATTCTTGGGTTTCTTGTGGTAATGGATTCTTGATAGTGAGCTCCAAGGGAATAATATCAATATCAATGAGACTACGATGACAACTCTCATTCTCCAAAATTTAATTGACTGCGACTCGCATAAGCTCGACAGGTATGGAATATTGGAGAGGCTTAGATTAGTGGAAGAAGAACAAGAGCTGAGGCTGAGAGCTTCGATGGTACCATTAAAAGGTTTGAATGGCCAAGGCAAGGAGTGCATGAGATGAAGAACACTTGTCCATCTTATATTCGTTTGGGCCCTCTATGTCTTGTTAAAAAACTTTGGATATTCAATTTTGTGTATTACTTCTATATAACTCTTTTCACATGAATCTGCTTACACAAATTTGGGGACTTCTTTTCTGGAGCTCTGTCTCAGAAAAACAACCTACATGACCCTCTTGAAATTGCATTCCCATCCCCTCTCTGTCCCACATATCTTGATTATTATGTATAAAAATTGTTTAGGCCCATTTTATTTCTTTAACAGTTTTATTAAAAATTTTGAACAATAAAATCGAGAATCTTGGTGTAATCTATAATTTTGTAAATTAATGTGCTAAAAATGTTAAAAAATATGCGAACTAGACTGTCAAAAGTTTTGATAGTTTATTTCGTTTATTTTTTGGTATTTTTTGCTACACATTAAATTACAAATGTAGATTACATCAAGATTTAAATATTGTAATTTTCAGTTTCTTTTAAAAATAACAAGAAATATATCAAGTGGGCCACGAAAAAATTTGGAAGTTTTCATTGAGATGGATGATAAGAGATAGAGGGTGGGGATGTAATCTTGGGGGGTCCTTCCCCACAAATTTCATACTATCGGGGGGTCCTTCCCGACAAATTTCATACTATCCTTTGCTGCTGCCCCTGCTGCTTGAAATAAGAAATCTGGGCCATTGAAACTTTTCGAATTTGCCAAATTTTTTTCTCAAATTATGCACAGGTTGGTTGTCACTGTATGCGTTCACAGGCCACTTAGGAATCTGAGAGAGAAGAAACAAAGGGAAGTTTCTGGAGATTCACAAGCACTTCCTATAGCAGTTTGTTTGTCCTCCTCTGCTGCATATTATATCAGTTTCCACAATTACTGTTTTTTAGTAGTAAGAATGTGAAGAATTACTACACTAACAGTGTAAAATTATAGCTCCTACATGTACTTGATAACTCTTATTTCATTTGTTTCTTGCTACTGTTGGGAATATTGCTTAAGTCTAACACTGACAAGTACCAAAAACTCCTTCCAATTTACTTTGGTCCAGTGAAAGATGGAGATCGCGTAACTTGCTATAGGTCCGCCATTTTTGTCGCCTTTTATTTGGATTTATATCATCTAATTATATCGATTTATCATCTAGTAGTAATTTTTCATTAATATATCAGCCTTCATCTCGGAGTTAACTAGTGGCGCACACTTGTTAGGATTTATCACATCTAGTGCCCTGGTGCGAGTTCGAATCCTGCTAAAGGTACGAGGAAGCATTCTCCGCTACTTAGCTGTATGCGTACGTATACGTGATCACCCCCCTAACCTAGATAAACACCACCTCAAAAAAAAAAAAAAAAAAAAAAAGTTGGGTGTCGGGAGGGGTCTTTTTATCAAGCTTCACCTTTGGTCTGCCATCCAGATGCGACTGGTGGAAGCTCTATTACTAATGTTTTTGAAGAAAAAAATGAGACTCACTAATGGATTTGCTTTATTCTGTACAACTTCAATTTGTGAGGTAATAATATTAGAATATTGCAAAAATAGGTTTTTGTTATAACTAATTACTTGTATAAATATACTTGGTTTAGGTGAAGGATAAAGAGCAAGTGATCCACTGATGGTGAAACAAAAATTGTTGGTTGAAGAAGAAGTCATCAGCATACAGGTGGAAGTGTATGTGTGGTGAAGAAGAAACGAGTTGTAATGAGATCCCAAGTCCCGTGAACTTGTCTTGTTGTTTAGCTTACACGCCGGAAAGGAACGCAGAGGTAGTGGACTAACGGACAATGCTACAGAGGCGAGGTTACATCTCCAGTGATGGAGAACCACATAATAGATTTGAAGATATATATTCATGCCGAAACACATGAGATCTTCGCATTCGTTCGGTATTGTGATTTGGTACTGGTCAATATCACCTCATGTTCTCTCTATGCTGGTTAGTACTTCTTAGTAACTTTTTTATTTTCCCGAAAGGAAAAATATATACTCATTTGGCCTTGACGGGATTCATGGAGAAATGTCACGCGCAAACCCGATGAGGGTCAATATGGCTCTGATAAATAGTAATTCACTTTTTTATAATTGAATGTGCCACAAGGTGGAGTCTTCTGATGTTGATTGATATAAATAAAAATTTATCATTTTCTTGTTACTTCTTTGTTTTTGTTAAATGAAACACTACGATAGAAGGTTTTACAGCCTCTAGTTTGTCAAATAAACACATAATAAAAAAAAAAAAGAAGAAGAGTTTTTGAGTATTTCTTCATCTCCATTTAATGACGCAAATCCGAAAAGTTCACGTAAAAGTGACAAGAATATAACTAATAGCTGTTCTAGCACAATGCTTTGCGTTTCATAGGTCATTTGAGAGACTAGCAAACGGCGTACCAAGATATACTTAATTCCACTACAAAGACATGCAGAGACTGCACAGATCTACATAGTGACTATCTTGAGATGTCATCAATCGCCGCTAAATCTGGCTCATCGTTCACTTACACTCGAGGAGTCTCTTATTCATTAGATGGCAGCTTAGACAAATAGTTATTCATCAGCTAAATGTAAATAGCACATGATATGGATCTACTGTGTCCGGATACGTGAGCAGGTAAATTCCTACCGAGTGGACAGTAGGTATGATTTCGCGGAGCGTGTGGATCTAACTTTATAATTGCATATAGGGATTTAAGATATGGACCATTGATATTCCTTTCATATATAAAACTGTACCTTAATGTGGACTTATAGTGTGAGGATTGTGTCTGATTAGGATTAATTATGACACCAAATAATGCATTTTTTAATTTTTATCTATGGAGAAGATATAGTAAGGTTATGACTTATGAGGACATATAAGCTAAGCCCCTCTTAGAAAATCAAAATTAAATATTAACCCCGAGCGAGAGAGGATTCAATTCTCGATGCAGTGAGTTGTCAGTATTTGAAGCAAAGAGTGGCGAGCACATATATTGCTCTGTCACTCGTCGAGATGGTCTGGAGGACATATTCAACAGAAATACCAACTAATTGTTGCGTTCATAGAGACTACATATACATTTAGTATACTATCTTTTTCGAAAAAGAGTTGGAAATTACACTATATATACTTGGTGGTTACGTGAACATCTTGCAGGAAATTGATCCTCTCTCAAACCACACAATACTTATATTGCGTACGAGAGTAGATCAGGAATCATTAGAGCGTATTTTGACTAATGTGATATCATGGCCTGACCATATTCTTCACGTCTCCCAAAAGTTTCATCAAAAAAATCAGCAAAATTGCTTTGCACCATATTATTAGCATTTACTTTTTCTCTGTCTCGTTTTAAATAGTTTTATAGTATTCTTATTGTTCGGTGGTGAAAATTCGTACAAAGGCATGATAGCACTCAATCACTGACAGATTCATGGTTGGGCCCAAGTGTGCGTTTTTGCAGACTGCATTCATTTATACGGACGTTGTGTGGTACCGTTATCGAAACCTAATTACAGTTAGCACTGGACTATAAACACTTTTATATCGTGCAGACCTTCAATAACCATGTCCGTATAAGAACAGCTTATGAACCCGTATTCTTACCAGCCCCTCGAGGAGATTTTGTCTTGGGTCTATATATAAATTTTGACAACTGTATAGACAATGGTAATAGTGTAGGTAGTTATGTAAGGACACGTAAATCTGACACTAAATGGGCCTATCGAATATACTATTTGTCTAATATATATCATATCTGTGGAGAATTAGTGCGAAAATTTTTGCACGATCAGTGAAGAACAGCAAATACTTGCAGCTGAGAAAAAAACATACTCAGTATTTTTTTACACACTAATAAACAATCATAGGCTCTACCAATTTCTTATCGCTTTAATACAAAAACCCTTTCTCATAAGGAGAGGAACAACTACTATCAGTTCAGGAAATGTCAATGTGCATACATATATTAATATTCGAGTTAGGATATTCGTTAGGTACACTAAGTACTTTTTGAATCAACCTTAACGCAATAATGTCATAAAAGAAAAGTTATGTAATCGGATACGTATATTATAGGATCATGTATCTTTATGAGATAATGGAATAGATTTGAAACGTAGAACACACAGCAAATGCCTATGCATCGCTCTTTAATTAGAAATGAGATACCATTTCTTTCTTCAGAGTGATCTCACACAGTGATGAGCCTGACAACCTCGTGATAGTTGAAATTGACCACAAAAATATTGGTCATGCGAAGTCATGCTCCATATTTATAGGTTTGTGTTATTGGCTTTATCACGAGATTGTCTGGCCATACTTGAAATATCTATTGGTTGCTATAGGATAACTATTTGTAATCTCCACACTTAAACATAACCTTAATTATTGTAATTAGTGAATCTTATGCGATGAATGCTCAGTTATTTTTATCCGCGTCGATATGAAATATACGCTAACGTGATGCTATGTGAGTGTACATTGTATGTTGAGCACAATTTTACATATGGCCTTCTTTACTATAAGATAAGTCAAGTCTCATTATGATAGAGGTGTTATATATGATTGTGATGGTCTTATATAGAAAATATTCCTAACTATATCACACTATATTGAAGAACACCTAAAGTCTAGATCAATCTATATCACTACCAGGAGACAAAACTCATCTTTGTCTCACAGAATTTATACGCACATACGATAACTAAATGTAATCGCTCTTTTGTGTTTTTGAAATATTGACCGCACATACAGTTAGGCCGACATAGAACCAATTTTTAGCCTCGTCAGCAAAACAGGAGAACAGTAGATCAGCTCCGCACACTCAGCAAATTCACCACTTTCATATGAAAACTAATAAATAAATTTTTCATAACTCACTGTAGATAAGACACCTGCCAATTCAAGGAGCTAATTAAGAGACAATAGCCCTTAGGCCGGTTGTAAGTCGTAGACGCATACATCGCATAGAGTGATCTAATGTCTAGTCTCGGTATAGCATATACACACTCCACAAACTCATAAGCCTCCTGGAACAGTTTCACTTTCGAGAAATGTTCGCAAAAAAGTTAAGAAGGTTCGGTATCTTTGAAAAAGATGGATTTGTTCACGCTCAGGGACATTTATCCCTACATGTCACTCAACTAAAGTTTTTTATAGTCTAGGACATTAGTTTGGGTTAAATACACTTAGTAACGGAGCATAGTTCATCAGCATAACGCTATATTTCGTGTGGTAGAAATTCCACTAAAAAAATCCTAATTATTGCGAATAATAATCTTTTAAATGTGAGGGTAAGTAGGATTGCTAAGGTAGACATGTATGTGGTCAGTCAGAAGTCTCCGTTCTAAGGAGCACCTTCATATCATTAGTCTCTTTCTAAATCAATTAATTTTTATATCATATACAGATGCACTATAACGTTAAAGCCTTATAGAAGCCTCACGAGAATTTTATTTTTTTTTTTAGTGGTGATTTTTTTATTCATCCAATGTATAAGTAAGTACTTTTAAGGCGATCAGTTGAGTAACTTCCAGAGATGGCTTCGAGAGACCAAACGCCATGTCCAAAGTGATCTGGCCAGCCATTCATGCATTTGGATCAGATCTTTAAGCACTGTTTAAGCAAAATACGCGAGAAAGAGATAAATCAACAAAAAGGACACGATATGTTCTCTTCGAATCTCATCCTGCTTAGCAATTGAAACTATTAATATGAGTGAATTCCATATCACACAAAGCGTTCATATAAGATAAACAAACGATCATGATGCTCCATACCAATTTGAACATTGAAAACATCATGACTGCTCCATTTTTCCATAAAAAAAGTTCCGTGCAAGCGAAGTTGCCAGCTAAAATGAGGCCAAACATATAAAAAAATGAAATTACAGGAACGTAGTTTGTTTTAGTTATAGTATGTGTCGATACCAAAACATAATATTGTTGTTACAATTCTAAATTGCTACAAAGCAATGCTCCGCAGCCGATCTTTTTATAACAAGTACCGCCTACACTAAAATATTAGACAAATGACATGAAATAAAAACATACACAAACGGACAAACCTCTAAATTAAATGACAGAAAATTATTTTACTCCTAAAACGTACTATGTTGATGTGCGATATGACACACTAGTAGAAGTTTGATGGCAGCCTCTTGCACTCAGCAATATGAATAGTTCATGCTATATGAGAATGATAAATGTTATTGGTTAGCATGCAAAGCATTACCAGTAGTGGTTAATTTAATAGTACTTTTCAAACTTTATAACCCTCACTTATTACTAATAATATATAATAATAATATATATAATGTTTTGACACTGCAATTATATATAATTATATATACTTATAGTTGTTGGTCTCATATCAAAACATGTCATAGTTTCTCTGTAGTGTGGAGAGTCTGAGATAAATAATTTAGAGTATATGTAAACTACAGATCTGATACGTGCACTCTGTTGGATGAACGGCCGCACTGGATGACACCCTGAACTGAACCTGTTAGATGTCGACCAGTTCTTTTAGATTGTTGAATTTTTTCGGGCGTAGAAATACTAGATAATACTACTATAAATACCTAACTATTAAAATATATTAAAAAACTAAATAAAGGTGGATTGTTGGTTTAAAAAATATTCAAGAATATATGTGTAGATTCTTAGGTGCGTAAAGTGTCACACGGGGTTCAATCTTTGCCCGTGCTCGAGCGAAACGTGGCATGGAGATGCACAACACTTAGGCTCAGAGCCATGATGCCGCTTCAGAGGATCACTCAGTTTCACATGTGCCAGACGTCAAGGTTGTCAACTACTCAGCCATTGATTTCAAAACCATTTATGCGAGATCACATCTCAACTAGATTCTTTCAAAACGTTATACTTAATTAACTTATTTTTGTCTAATCCCCTACGAAAGAATTTCCTAAATATATAGAAGAGAGCTAAGGATTTCACCTTTCCTCTAATTATCCTAATATTGTTAAGTTTGGTAGTTGCCTTTCCTTTTTTATTAAGTCAATAAATATCTGCCTTAAAAGACTAAATAGAAGTAATTTAATAGTTAAAGAAAGTACCCATATATGAGGTATCAAAGGATTCCATGTATTTTATAAATTTTATATTCAGAGAAGAATGGAATCATCATGTCCTAAACTATATCTCAAAAAACATTATAACACTACACTTATATGAGTATAAATAATCAATACTTTTGCAACGTGTTTAGATTTTTTTCCTTGCAACTTATCGTAGCTAAAAAGCATGTTTTCGGGGGTTTTCATAGCTAAAACGTGTAATAATGATCATCACTTCGAACCAACCATTCTAAGCAGCCTTATAAATTTTTACCCATTCTATAGAAGTATTATTAACATTCTAATTAACAGACATCAATAAACTCCTTGTGACATAATACAGAAAAAGAAAGTCGTTGATCCTGGATCATCTAATCGTTTAACACTACAAATTTGACAAAGATATATTGCCACTATTGTGTCATGTTCTGTTGTATTTAGTATTGATTCAACCATTATAAATAAGGTCGTGAAATCTGAGAAATATGAAAGTCATATTTTAAGGAGCAGATGTAGTTTATCATAATGGCTCAAAGATGATGTGGTTAAACACGAGGTGTTCATTTATATAAACTAGTCTATCTTGAGTATTATCGAGGCGGAACGGCTGATTGACTGCATCCAATAGGTCTGTTCAACCAACTAATCGAACATAACTAAATGAAAATAAACATTACCAAACTAATATGTCTTGTGTAACTTTTTATGTTAGAAGAAACTCAAAAATAATAAGCACTGAAATTTTGAAGAAATTTTTCTGAAAACTTGGCTTAGAAAGGATGCACAAGTCCTGTCTAGACATCAGCGACATGTCTTTGTGCAGAAGTTACCTTAAGTCCATACCATAATTATATATTATAAATCATCGATCTCTCCGAAATGACTAATCCCTAGTAACCGTAATATAGACATTTAATATATAAAATGGCAATTTGCACTAGTGTCTTCATGTCTCGCGAGTAGAAGGCCACACGGATGACCGAAGGCCCATTGTGAATTGTTGCACTACGAACATTATCCTAAAGCAGCGGCACCGGCAAAGGAGAACATTGATTCCAAACGGATCAGGCCGTATATATTCCAAGTATGTGAGCTTACAACAAAAGAAATTCCAGCTATATGTATCAAGGTGGTAATAGGGTGATCTCTTGTGTATTGTCTTTAGGGATATGAGTCTAAACTATAAAATCAGAGGCAGGAGAGTATAGGAGACGCAACCAGGTGTCAGCTGGAATCGCTGGCATCTTTGATATCGTTCTAGCACTATTAGATTTATATAAACCAGAAGGAATAGTTGAAACAGATCGCAACATAACTTGCACCATGTATCATGTTACATAACTAGGCGAGAGAACTCTAAAGTTCTAATCCATACTATTCAAATTTGTGTTGCAAGGGTCCATGAGACATCCTTGGTCTTGACCTCGCTCAACCCGAACATCATCCCTCTCCCAAACAGAATCAAAGCTGATTGTCTGTTATGAGGGGGTACTCTTACCCCAGTTCCTATTCTTTCACTCATTAAAACTTGAAAGAACATCGATATTCATGTATTAAATATAAGCTCTAGATCCTATGGCTAATATGGAAATAAACAATTATTAGTTGGGGGGTATTATTTTAGAATTTATTGTGAAACATGACAGTCACTCAAAGTTGTAAGCTTTTCCTTGAAAACATTTAAGCCTCCTTGAACGTTGTACTAATAACATTGGAAAGCATGTAGAGGATAATTTCATTAAACTAACAAATCCGCTGGCAATTCAAAGATCTCACAGTTGCATGTCCCAGGAGACCGCAAAACCAAGATGTAGATGAGTTAATATAAGAGATAAAGAGAACAGGCACATGAAAAAACCTTTTAAGCAGAAGATAATTTGGTAACATCTAGTTTGTCCAATTATTTGAGCTGGAAAATATTCCTCCCATCTGATTTCACCAAATAAATTTGTATATTACTACAGGTTGTATGAGCAAAAGATATTCTGATGTTCAGTATGCATAGAAAAAATGATAATCAATTTCATTAACAAGATGCCATATATCATCGGAGATTATTATCTGTATGTCAATATTCATATTATGCATTTAATAATTATGATACTGCATGTCATTATTAAATTAACAATGATACCCAAATATAATCAAATTATCTATTTTACTATATAGTAGTTTGCAATTTTGAAAATATTCTGATGTCAGTATGCATTGAAATGGTATCAATTTTCATTTATCACAAATAGATCACTCAATTATCATGACTTAACTTCTGCTTCCATGTATACTATACAACTCAAATTTATTACGTGATAGATATACTTGGATCTCATAGGATTGGACTGGTTTTGATGTTATTCCCATAACAAAGCATTCGTCATCTTATCAGTAGTCTTGAAAGCATGACATCACAGGTAGCTATGGCAATTCTATGGACACACAAGAATCTATATATCTCTGTGACGAAAATGAACTTTGAGTGTCGAAATCACACTTGTTTTAATTACTTCCCAACCACAAGCTGAATTTGCACAGTATATTCAACCCTCAAGCATATGAGATCCTTTCTATTCGTACTGTGACTAGTATCCTATGGACGTTCTTTAATTATTCATGCTTCGTATGGTATGATAACAAAAAAGCAAAGAGTGAAAAGAGTATCACACAGTTGTGATCAGGCCTCTCTAAATGAATATAGAATACACATCTGTTCATCTAAATTGTTCAGGATGAAATAGAGATAGTTTTCAGATCCATCCATCCAAAAGCTTCGACGCCGTGTGGTCACACATACTAGTTGATTTTTTCTTTCAGAGGTCAAAAACCGATTAGGGCAGTAGCATCAGAAGTCCCCCTTGCCGACCTCGAGTTTTTTAAGTTGTGATGGTTGAATTCGTGGAGCTGAATTATACTATGCCATTAACACTACTCCAGCTCCCATAAAAGAAATCCTTTGGTTGATTTTTTTTAATTTATATATGTTTGCGTGTTGTGAAGAAGTAGTCCATCATGGCCATATCATCTTTTCTTCAGCTCACGTTTTCTTCTACTGACAGGTTTTGGCTGGCACAACCCTCTTTTAAAGCTGCTTCTTTTGAAATTCCTTTTGTCGAAGCATGGAAGAAGCTCATCATTGGCTTACAAATTTCGGATTTATTTATTTTCTGTTGTGGTTTCTAATTCATAATAATTTGGATAGTCAATTATACGCAGCAGATGTATTTAACACTGTGTCCTCTGTATGGTAAATGGTTGTAACATTTTTCCGCTGCCTCTATTAGACACAAAAATGGGGTTGTCCTTCACCAAACTGTTCAGTAGGCTGTTTGCTAAGAAGGAGATGCGTATTCTCATGGTGGGTCTTGATGCTGCTGGTAAAACAACCATCTTGTACAAGCTGAAATTGGGAGAGATTGTGACAACTATCCCTACAATTGGTACGTTTATATAGTCATAGCATTCACAACTTTTTCTTTCTCTTTTTTTTTTTTTTCCATCAAGCCATGTACTGCTGGTCTAGTACGAGACCATATGCTTTGTTGAATTTGTGCTATTCACTGTGGTTGGAAAGTGATAAACAAGTGTATTCACCTCAAAGTTCTTTTCGTATTTTGCATTGCCTGTGCAGCTAGTACTGAAGTGCAATTTTGTAAATTAAAACCATCATCTGAAGTAGATCTTCGTAATTAATTGTATAGATACTGGTGATATATGTATCTTGTAAATGAAATTGATACCATTTTCAATGCATACTGACATCAGAATATTTTCAATGCATCTTGTAAATGAAATTGATATATGTATCTTGTAAATGAATATTGATATCATTTTTAATGCATACTGACATCAGAAATAATCTGGTGATATATGCATCTTGTAAATGAAATTGATATCATTTTTCTATGCATACTGACATCAGAATATTTTGCTCATACAACCATATTATACAATTTGGGAAATGGAGAATTTTCAGCAAAAATTGGAAACTGATGTTGATTATCTTTGCTTTAAAGTTCATTGTGCCTGTTGTCTCTTCTTTATATTACTCTTCTACATGGTTTGGGTTCCTGGGACATGCAACTTTTGTATCTTGAATGATGTATTAATAATTTTCATTCATGTTTCCATTTTACAATGTTCAAGAGGTCTTAAATGTTCAGAAGCCTAACTTGACTGACATCATATATTGTTTTTCATTAGCTGCTGACTTTATTTATCATGATTGTTTCTTTCAGGTTTTAATGTAGAGACTGTAGAGTACAAAAACATCAGCTTTACTGTTTGGGATGTTGGTGGTCAAGACAAGGTGTGGACTTTTTACATGAATGTTGGATGTAGATTTGCTAGTTGTAATATATGTGCAAGTTATGTTGCGTCATTTTATTACTTCTGGTTTATATGTATTCGTTAGTGCCAGATTCCATACACTTTGCGTTTCTTGTACGTTGCTCTAATTTAGACTATCAAGAAAAAGATACTTTACCACTTGACATTTAGTGGAATTTCTTTTGTAAGCTAATTGAATTTGGCTATTTGAACATGTTTGCTGCTCTTTAGGATTTGTATAAATAAAGGCCTCGGTGGAATGAAGAAACTTGAAATTGCATTTTTTTTTTTTAAATGTATTTCTGTTCTTCGAATGATAAATATATGCTTGGACTTGAAGTAACTTCTGCAAGAATGTCTGCTGGTCTGCAGCTTGTCATCCTTCTATAGCAAGTTTTCAGAAAAATCTCAAAATTTTCTGTACTTTCACACTTAGTTGAATATTTCTTATGTTTGTGCACTTTGAGGCAGGTAGATAATAAGAACAGTTGATCTTGCACTTGGCCAATGATAATAATTATGTTTCTATGCTCATTTCAGATCCGACCTTTATGGAGACATTACTTCCAGAACACCCAGGGCCTTATCTTTGTCATTGATAGTAACGATAGAGATCGTATCGTGGAGGCCAGGGATGAGCTGCATAGAATGTTAAATGAGGTAAAGTAGCAGTGATCATTCTTAGCATCCGAAGAAACATTTTGAGCTCGTAGTTGCGGAAAAACGTTTGTATTTCAAGTTGTGGATAATTGTTCTTTTTGGTTGTTTATGCATGATGATCCATTCTTCTCTCGATGATCCTTGATATATGGGAACTTCTACAAAAACTTAGTCTAGGCAAGATTATGACACTATAAAGGGGCAACAAAAATTTAGGGAGAAGGTTGAACCTTTGTCCTTAATTTGGACTCTGGAGGTACAGATTATGTAAAAGTTATATGAACTATAGTTTTCGGTGCCGGTCGGCACAGTCTGTGCCTGAGCGGCACGTGCCTGTTCCGCCAGTTGTCGGCACGGCATGAACCGGCACAGCACTTGAATCTTATATTTGAATTTTTAAAATAACTTTTTATTTTAGTTTTATTATATATATATATATATATATATCGGCACGGTCGACACGGCACCATCGGCACGGTTGGCACGTATCAGGATCTGAGTTTACCGAAATTCGGCTCGGCACAGAAAACCTTGATATGAACCCAGTATAATGTAACTTATGCATGTTTGCGCAAACATTATATATGTAAAAGGGTAAAGTTGAAAAGCTAATACCACCTGTAATGCTTTGCATGCACCAACATTTCTCCATAGGCAGACTTCTATTGCTGTCTAAGAGCATGCCATCAACCTAGTGGTCTATGCAACCAAATTTTTGTTCTGTCAAATTGACCTTGGATGATAGTTCATGTCATTCTATTCCCAGTTAGGCATTGTTAGTGACAGGACATTACCTTTGAGCAATTTAGAAGTACACAATTTGTTTTATGCATATTACAAAAAAAAGCTGTATTCATTTTTTTATATGTTTTGGCCACTTTTTGCTGGTCGCTTGCACGGAACTTTTTTTATGGAAAAATTGGAGCAGTCATGATGTTCTTTATCATGTCAAATTGTATTGGAGCAGTCATGATTTTCTTTTTTCTAATGAACGCTGATGAAGAATTCATTTTGATTGAGCAGGATGAGTTGAGAGACGCTGTACTTCTTGTTTTTGCAAACAAGCAAGATCTTCCAAATGCCATGAATGCTGCTGAGATCACTGACAAGCTTGGCCTGCACTCTCTTCGTCAACGCCATTGGTACTTACGTTATCCCTAAAAATGTTTCTGCTCCTGGTCATTGTAGAGTTAAAAAATATTAAGAAACATTAGTGCCTACAGCCTCTTCCATCGTCTACCCTAGCACCTCTCCTACTTTAGTTTATCGCGGGGATTGGTTACATCCCAAGATGCTACTGAATCTCGTTCCTTAACTATACTAAAACTTAGGATGGGAATAATGTCAAGAAAGCCCATCCTTTTCAAAAAACTCTTTGGTCGAAAGTTGAAACTGTTCCAGAAGGCTAGTTTAGTGTTCTATACGGCTAATGTAGCGTTCCATACGGCTAGTGTAATGTTGTTGGCACTTGTATCGTAGAATTTGAGTTGAAGTGTTCTGGACGAGCTATCTTTATGTTCCTGCGAGCTAAAAAGTTGTTTCGGGCTAGCTAAAAGAGTGTTTCGAGTGAGGTAAAGATGTTTTCCGGGAAGCTGACTTAGTGTTCTCATTTGATAGATTTTTTTGACAAAAACCCCCATAGCTAGACATTAGTAAAGGCTTGTAACTCAACTTCATGTTTTTACAAACGGAGGATCGAGCGAAGTAACTGCATCTCAAATTCCTAATAAAATATATTAAAAAGATAAATTAAACCAATGTTGTTGGCAGCATATTAATCCCATGATTGCTCCTGCAGGTACATCCAGAGCACATGTGCCACATCTGGAGAAGGTCTTTATGAAGGACTGGATTGGCTCTCTAACAACATTGCTAGCAAATCTTGATCTATCTCGTATCCATTTAAGATTTCTATGCTTTGTAATAGCTAGCTAGCGAATTCTACTTGAATATTTTATCCATCTGATTCTGAATGTGTAGATGTCATCTCCTTATGAGAAGGTTTTTGTATTAAACAAGAAAATTGGCTTAATTGTTATTTTTAATACTAGTATGTTTTTTTTTCTCAGCAGTATTTGCTTGTTCTTTCACTGATCAAACTTTCATTATCAGCAGTATTTACGTTCTAAGTTTTATTTCGAATATGCCCATTTATGTGTGATTTGATTTCTTAAAACAAAATGATAATCTCGTTGTCAAAATTTCAAGCAAACAATATGGCGTTTACGTTCAACTGTTCTAACTCTAGGAAGCACGTTAAAATTTTATTCCATATAATGTTTGATACGGATACGCCGTTGAACACGGCCAGACATATGTCGGATATGCTAGAGAATTGTCCGAAACTAAAAATAAACAGGAAAAGTAAACATAAATTGTCTGAATGTCGAAAAGTAAACATTATGATCTCGAAAGCAGCTATTAGCGGAGGAAGATGTCTTAGAAGATGCTGAACCCAAGAAAGAACCAATCTTAAGGCAGGATGAACAAAAGAATTAGCGTCATACCAATATTTTTCGTACTAGTTGCACCATCAAGAACAAAATATTTGCCTTGCTCAACTTAGCCCACATCATATTTCGGTAAAGTATTTAATTTTGATTTTACTAAGAGGGCAGCTATATGTCCTCATAAGTCATAACCTTACCTATACGTCCCATAGATTTAAAATAAAAAGCATATTTGTGTCATAATAATCACAACAACCATACCTATAAGTCCCATAAATTTATTAAAAAATAGCATTATTATGTCAAAATAATTAATCACAATTCCACGTCCCTTAGAATTTTCTACTTCGACCATATCAAAGTTCTATTACGTACTTAGTATTTATTATATTTAAAAGGTCGTACATGAGACAAGCGAATTGGTAAAAGATTAGCATGGGGAGTTCCGTGGAAGAAGTTGACCTTCAGTTTTCTACCTAGAGAAGCAACAACGTAAAATAATCGACGTCGACTTCATTAACAGCAAAGATTAACGACGCCAATGCGCGAGTAACACGCCTAATTCCGTATCAGTTAGTGGGATTTCATCTGTAAATCGCGAGAAAGCGAGAAAGACATCTTCAGATGACGAACAAATTATCCAGCGAATGAAAACTACACAACCGCCAACCAAATCACAATTAATATATTCATAAATTAATTGATATATCCACCGACCTTGGTCACTTATCGTAAATATGCTGGAGAGACCTGCGAATGTCGGTGTTCCTACGGCTACCAGTCTATGCCGTGCAATTTAGGTCGATCACCGTGCAAGACTTAGTATGATCTGATACAGACATAAGAACTATCCAAACAGTCGTACAAAAAAATTTCTTGATATGCGTAAGAAAATTTGGGGAAGCAGCTATCCAGATAGTATCACAGAAATATTTAAGAATTTATTACTTAATTATTATATTCAATTACCATATATAATTTAGTATTTATGTACAGTTATAAATACTCCTTAGCACCCAACTGTCTAGTCTAAACATTCTGTACTTTTTTGAATACTTAGTTTAATACTCCTCAGTCCTCACGACGGTTTTTTGAAGGATCATATCAATTTATATGTTGCTTTTTTGTACTAATAATACAATTTTTATTTTTTCCACTTAATTAATAATTCTCATCCTCAATATTAACATTATTGCATTTACGCGATGTAAGAGAAACTAAACAACTCATGTACGTAGCAGCATGTCAGAATCTTGATGCCTCCGGCGCGTCGTCTTCTCTCTGGATTTCTTTCAAAAGCACCGGTTAAGAGCGGAAGAAAGAACATCCAGCTGTTAATTAAGCACCGCCTTTAACTCTCCGTATATAGATTAATGACACTTAGAAAATTCACATACTAGGTCAGAATAAGCTGTTCCAGGTTGACAAACAACAAACATATCGATTTTGGCCATCAGCCAGCACAGTGATGGTCAGCGTGGCATGAAATGTCAGTCACTAGACACTCTGCTTCTCACAGGTGTCAGAAGAAAGATTCCTATTCACACGCAAATTAGATTTTGACCTATCAATAAATGATTCCTATAAAAAAATTATACAAAATATAAATTTTTTACGTAAAAATTTTTTAATTGACAAGATAAAACTGCAGATTTTATCATAGCTACTGCTTCAAAGAGTGTACTAAAATTAGTAAATTTATAGAGTTTCTTTTTTTTTTTTTACGAAAAGTGGATCCTCCTATTTATAAACAATAAATATTTTTTTCTAAAAAATGATTATTAAAAAAAAATGACAATCATGATTTCTATCTTGATGGTTTGCTATATTTGTAAGCTTTTTTCACACCTTTTTTTTATTATAACGTAGTCATTAAATAACTCATTAAACGACTGCAGAATTTACGGATATTTTTTTAATCTGGGTAAAGTGAAACTTTGGTTTGGCTGATGTGCGTGGATTTTTACTGACACTGAGATGGACGGAGGTTATTTAATTAGCTAAGTTGACAGAAGCTTGCTAAATATGAAATCAACCGAGTGCTATTGAGATTTATAAGGCTAGCTGAATTCGAGACCGATTAAGGTTAATTTAATATTGAATTTAACCTTAATATTCATATATCTTTGTTTTGGCTGATGAGTGCTATATAATTTTTACTGACACTGAGATGGGCGGAGGTCATTTAATTAGCTGAGTTGACTGAAACTTATTAATTCTGAAATCAACCGAAGTGCTGTTGAAATTATGGAGACTTATTAAGTTTGAGATCGGTTAAGATTAGTTTAATGTTGAATTTAACCTTAATAGTTGTATATTTCAAATTCTTTCGATACGTGACAGTTTAATTTTATGCTATATCAGATGCCTTCAACGAAAGCAAAGATATACATCCGAATATCCATTAGAATTCTTAAATTTCTACCTTGGTCGTATATCACTAGCTCGGCGATTTCATACTGACGCAATCGTTTTGGTCTAACTTCCTAATTCTGAATTCGCGCCAATCTTGATTCCGATTCACGTGTCTAATCTCTCTTAAATCCTAATCCTTTGTTCGAGCGATTTCTCCGGCGATCTTCCGATTTTGCGATTGCGGCAATTCCAACAATCTCCTTCATAATCTACTCGTCATCGTCAACTTTTCGCTTCGATCAAATTCCTCCAAGACTAGTTCACCATGGTTTTCAAAATTAGAGTTGACAATGCTCAATTCTTTTTTTATTTTATGCGTATTAGCGATTTTAATATATTTATTTTAGTTATGCGTATTAGCGATTTTAATAGGTTTATTTTAGTTATGCGTAGGGATAAAAGAAAATTAACATTTTTACAACATGGTTCTAGAAACAGACGTAGTCTTTGATATAAAAATATTAGTGCCCACCGACCACTAATAAATCTATCAGAATTTAATAACTTATAAATAAAATTAGAAGTATTTTAAAGATAAATGTGAAAGTTATATAGTTTAATAAAATCAATAATGTTTTATATTAATTTTTTTAAAAAAAATTTAAATAAATATTTTAGAGTACTAAAATTTAAAAAATTTTATACGAATTTTAGAAATAGTTCTGTTATAATCCGTAAAAAATTTCAAATATTATTTTCCAATATATTTTAAAAATTTTTAAAATTAAAATTATAACTATTATCAAATTTATAATTATTATGTTAAATTTTTAAAAAATATTTTTATTAAATTTTTACTTTTTATTTAAACAATTTATAAATTTGATCGAATTTATTAACAAATTTATTGTTGCTTATGGCAGCACTCTTAATATATGACAACAGTACAAGTACTTTTACCTAAAGGATAAACTCGTACGCCTACGCACAATGGTGACATGGTTACATTGATTGTTTATTTATTTATTTATTTATTTATTTTTGACTCTGGATAGATCGCTATCTAATCTTTTTATGAATCCAAAGGTAAACCATTGGCCATCGCAAAGAAAATGCAGCAGCAATGGAAATAAAACCTTGTAGATAATTGAACAGGCAGTCGGTATGGTTACGCTTCACACGTAGTGAAAGGAGGGTGGTGATCCAGCAACAAAGAAGATTGGCCAACTAACTAATCCCGTAATATATATATATATATATATATATATATTATATTATAATATATATATATATATATATATATATATATATATATATATATAAACAAAACAAAGCCAAGCCAAACCTAGACCAAGTAAATTTCTAAAAAGTAATAACTCAATTTATATCTCACATAAAAAAATATTAGGACTATTTTAACAGCTTAATAGCATTTCTAATTTCTAAATATGCCCTCGCCAAAACCGTTCCGAGACCAACCACTACATTGTAACGGAAACAATATGTTCAAAACCACCAAGTCCTCGTGAAATGGTATCAAGAATAAAACCAAACAGCTATAAGCAGCCAAAAAAAAAAAAACTCCCACACAGATATAACTGTGATATAACCGTTTTTTTCTTTTTAATATAATAATAATTTACATGGGCATAAAGTACAAATTAGTGTCACAAATACATCATAGACATATTGTCTATACACTATTGGGTAAGATCAGCAAATACAAAAAATAAAAATATTTTTTGTAAATAAAAAAAAAAAAAACAGAGCCGCGATCACCAAGTAGATCTTGACCCGAGCTGTTCCCTACAGTACTGATTGTCTAGAATCTTCCTTCAACCGCAGACGGGGTCGAATTTCTTAAGCTGCTGAAGGTGCTTTAATATAGCGCACCTCGCCGGTCTCCGACAGCGCCGCCAGCTTAAGCTGCTTCAAACCAGGGGCCTCCGGCTCCAGATCCATCGTTGCCGCTGGTCCCTTGTAATCCAGCGAGTCATCGTTGTAGATGTCCCACCACCTTTTAACCAGCATCTTGATGTCTTCTCTGTCCATGTTTTGTTCTTCACCAGTATACCTCCATGGTTTCGATCCCTGAAGTTTCATATTTAAATAGTTAGCCAGCCTAAATTAACTAGACATATATACAGGAACCAATATATATATATTATTAAATGCAAGACTCACCGCAGCACAGTAGTGGACGACCTTGACCTTGTCGAGCTCGACATTCTCAGGGTGACGCCAGAGCATGGCGAGGACAAGGTTATAAGCAAGTGGAATGGGCTTGTAGATGTCCTTGAAGAACATGTTCAAGTAGTCTTGCTCAGCGAAGGGCGTCGTTGGAGTAATCTTCAGAGTTGAAAGGAGTTTTTCAGCGGTAGCGAGGCTAGGCTCGTGAACGAACATGCCTGCGTTGAAGTATAGTGCCGGCGGTTGCCCCAGCTCCGCCGGCCATGTCACCTTATTAGGGCGCTGCTGGCAATAGCCAATTTTGTACTGCGGTGTGTGGCTCCACGTCTTCTCGCAGAAGCAGTCCATTACTGCGTAGAACCGCCCGCCGGGCAGGTCAAACAAGTGGTCTATATTGTCGTAGACTTGGATGTCTGCGTCCAAATATATGATCTTGCTGTACTCTACAAACTGATTAAAGTCCACGCATCAGCGCAAGAAAGCAGAAAAGAATCCAGAACAAAATAAACAAAAACAAGTTATATATATTTACCTCCCAAATACGAAGTTTAGAATAGTTTATGACGTAATACGCCATGGCGAACTGGGTCTGGTTCTCGGGAGGGTAGACGGGCTCGATTTCCCTTACGATGCACCCCTGAGAAACCAAAAGCTTCCGGTGTTCCTCAGGAACGTCGGGGAGCACCGCCACCACCAAGGGGTAACTAGAGCCAACTTTTCGCAGCCCCTTAGCGAGTCCGACGACACCCTTAACGTAGTCCCCAGCTCCCGCCAGGAAAGTAACGTAGGCATTTCGCGGAGCTGCCACCTGCTTCGCGGCGTAGTTGGCAGCCCTCTTGCTCACGATCTCCGGCGCCATATTTCGAGCTTACTCCGTTAACGAAAAAAAAAAAGAGAGAAAAAGAAGATCAAGAGAGCGCTAATGTGAGTGGATTTGATATTTGTCTTGATTTGATGGTGAGTTTGTAATTCATGTCGAACCATGGGCAACCAATTTATAAGCACGCATGGTAGGGCTGGTTCGTCACTGACAAATATAAAATGACGAGGTTATACAATTGTTAATTAATACGATCGCGTTGAGCGTCACATTATGTTCGTACGCGTGGCTTTAACGAAGATCAAGCGGTCAGAAAGGATTGCGTGGAAAGTTTTCGTAGGGACAGAAATGACACTGCAAGGAAAACGCTAGAAAGCCTAGCTTGTCTCCTCCATTGAGGCCCAGTTGTCCGGTGTCCTTCGGATTCGCTTCGGGAAAAGTATTCCCATGCACCTTCTCCGAATGAACCGGCTTAGATTCACTTCCCATGAGCGGAGCAGGTTAGCTATCTTACGATGATGGCCTACTGTATAGTTACCACACAGTCGACTACGCCATACGCTGTACTCTCGGAGCGGCAAGTTTTTTCAATGCTTAACCCATAAATTTTGTTACTTAATCTAATTTACAAAAACTACTATTTAAAAAAATTTAAATAATTTAAGTTGTAACATTATTTAAAAAACATTATAGTTATATTTAAAATATTTTGGAAACAATTTAATATTACATCTTATATATATATATATATAAATTAATACTTAAAGTAATATTTTTTTAATTATTTTAAAAATATATTATAATTGAAAAAATGATTTATTATTTTATTTTTTAACATAAAAATTTTAAATTATTTTAAGTATAGTATTTGTGAGTTAGTATAAATAATTAAAATTTATGTCGGAAGTATTGTATAATCCACGTCTCCTCATGTTCAGAAGCTAAAAATCTACTGTTGGATGAAAATGACGGGGAGATTGACCAACCATTGGACTCCGTTGTAGCTTTGGAGGAGGTGTGGTTGAGAGGTCGTCCCGGTCTTCCTAATCGCATCTTTTTCTATTGCATAGATGCTGGCATCGCCTCGTGTCCACGTGGTCTCCGTTGTTCTGGTCACCGTCCAGTAAACCGAGTGAAGAGATAAGCCGACCTTATCCAGTAATTAAGGTCTTCAGTCTTCACCGGCCTATCTAATTAAGTAAAGAGCTTTTAGACGCGGGAGGTTACGCGATCCAAGAAATTAGTAACACCTGGTCTGTTCTAAATCTAGCCAGGCATGGTTATGTACTCATATTCCTGCATAGATAGTGGGTCACTTTACGGCCGTCTGATAGATCACTAGAGGAATCAAGCGGCCGTGGCTCTCGCTTTTTCTCCGACCATTGCCAACAAAATGATGACGTGGCTTTTTTGAGTACGAATCTCAAGAGGCCAAGGATCCGAAATTAGAAAAATGCTTGTTCCTCCATAAATTTATTAAAAAATTTACTCGCGCTTATATCCTATAAATTTTGATCCCACTATTTTTTCGATGTATTACATCAAATACCAATTTATACCATTTTAATAGATGCCACATTAAATATTTGGTAAAAATTTTTGTGGATCCATGTGGAGCACTAACATTGCTCTCGAAATTATTCCTTACTCTGATGGTCCTGCAATAGGTTATTAAACGGCGCACATAGACAAGCCCACAACCTCCAGCAGCCCCCCACCAGCTAGGCTCCTTAAAAAGAATGGATCCGGTTGATGTAGATAAAAGCGCCTCCAATTAGTCCAACAATTAATTATTTTCTACGTAAGGTGCATGGGATTAATCCTATTATTATCTTAATATTTATTTACAACTAGAGTTGTATGAAACCAAATCAGGACCATTAATCTCATAACAGAGGGTTGATGTTCATCATCACCAGGCTGCTATAGCATAGATTTAATTTGCCACGATATTCTGGATGGGTCTGAGATAACATAGCAAAAAGTTATTCTAAGAGCAAGAATCTATCAAATTCGGGGGAGGAACCAGTCAAGAACGACATATGGAGCGATGAGGATGCGTTGACTGGATGCTTAAGATCTACACTAGATTTGGATATCATGTTTCACTATAAATAGAGTGGGAAACTTTTGAAATTGGAAAACTCAGACTTAGCCATAGAGAGCTCTAGAGAAAAATTGAGACTCTGTGAATCATCGATCGTCGAGCTAACTGAGTTGAGAGAGAGAATATGAGAGAATGTTGTAACTCATACCGCTTTACCGTGCATTATTATCTTGTTGGTCGCGAATGATCCGTGGTTCTATCTCGGCTCAAGTCGAGAGTTTCCACGTATATATTTATTTTATATGTGATTGCTTATGTGTCCTTCGTAGCCTTTCTAATTATATTAGTCGAGAACATACTTGATCATGATGAACAATGGTTTTCTTCTGAGCACAGCACCAAATATTTGGAGGGATCGATAAGCCCACCATCTTTTGTTAGCACAATGTTGAGTGATGTCTGATAAAACTCGTGCCCGATTACAGACAGTGTCTCCTGGTATTGAAACGGATCAGCACAACACTTTTTCACCGTGCCACTCACTTAGAAATGTACCAACCTGTGTTGGCCTACATAGTTGTCACATGCTATACGTTCTCAGCACACCTAGAAAAAGCCACATACAACATCAGTAGAAGACGAGGAAGAAGAAAGGAAAAACAAGCGACATATCTCAATAGCAGCAAGTCGAACCAGGTTCATTTTTTCATCATTGCTTTCCTCCTTGATCTCTCTCTATCTCAATTTTCTTTCATCGTCAAGCAGGACGATCCCGTGAAGTTCATGCAATTTGCTATTGCTAGCACAGGTGCGTCGGCATGAACTAAAACAGATCATGCTGGCACGTCTATGTGCCTAAGGCAGGTCATGTTGTAGGACCTTTCCCTTTTTTGTAATTTTTAAATTAGAATTTTAATGTAAAGTTATAAATACAATGATGTGTTAACTAGTTGTAATAAATAATATAATAAAAGAATAGTAATCTTAATTTATATATCAAATAAATATTATTTTTAAATTATATGTTATAATCCAAATAATTAAACTACTATTCCATTATATTTGTAATTAACTGAAAATATAAATATTAAAATAATACTATTATCTTTCCACAGTCGTTGCTGTTGCAAGAACCATTGTTGCTGCGATCATCAATCGTATTGGTTTGTAGAGCTGCAAGAAGAAGGGACCATTTACAAGATCAAAGCCCAATTCCATGCTAAATTAAACCAGCCAAAATTCCAAGCCTAAGTCCATCAGCCCTTTATTTCTAGTTTAAAAGTTAACCCAATTCCAAGCCCAAGTCCATGGCAATCCTTTGTTTCTAGTCTAAGTGTTTTTGGTTAACCCAATGAACGCAAGATAAGCTGGCAACGGGGGCAGAGCCCAGGCTACTAGTCCAAGGCAATCCAACGGTTGGGGCAGAGCCCAGCTACGAGTCTAGGACAAACTGACTAGTAGGGCAAACCCGAAGTTGTGAGTTCAACACAAGCAGGTAGGGGCAAAATCAGAGTAACGGATATATTAGTAAATGTCTTCTTTCTCTAGAGATGATCTCAGAGGTAAGATGTGAAGGCCAGCGGACTTTTTAATTGTATAACAACGCCTTCTGTACTCCAGGAACGATCTCGGAGGTGAGAGCCATCAAATTTCTAAGTGTAGCACAACGCCTCTGATACTATGGAAACGACATCGGAAGCAGGAGGTAAAAGTTAGCAGATTTTTTAAGTGCAGTCTAATGCCTTCTATACTTTGGGGGAGGTGGAAAGTGAGAGTCTGCGAATCTTCTAAGTGTAAGCCAACGTCTTTGTATGTAAGTTTCATGATTTATCCAACTGAACTTTAGGATTATCTAATTAAAACTTTCAAAATATCTATAGCATGAGGGTGGAATAATCTTAATGGAAGATGTTGGTGAATTACATTCTGATTAGAATATTGGGGTCGAATTTCTCATATAGTAGTGGAATTCGTCGCCCCTAATTTTTTTTTAAATTTTTTTTAATTTAGTAACTGAATATTTAAAATAAGGAATGCTAAGTTAAGATATTTATCGCCGCTAATGGCAATAGAGTTGTCTAATACGGTCCATTAGCTTAATTCCGTTTGCCGCCACTTGTGGCTCCTGTCACATCTCAACACATCTGAAGATGTAGAAATCATAATACCAACACATTTTTAGAGTTTCTTTGAGTTTCTGAATTAGTGGTATAAACCGCCTCTATTCATGTGTGTTTGATAATCTTTCTGCTACTAAAATTCTGTTGTAAGGTGCTTGTCAGCATGATGTCATTTGAAAGAATCATGTGCTTGTGCAAGACAGCTGTAAAGCTGTTATCAAATTCCTTTTTTTTATTTTATTTTTTTTTTAAGAAGAAAGTTGTTATCAAATTCAACCTATAGAGCACATTAATGGAGCACATTTTTGTTTCCCAATTTAATTAATAGCCTCTAGCAGTGTTCATATAGTAGTCCGGACCGAAAAATCGGACCGGACCAGTGAGTTCGGTCCGATCTAGTCCGGATAGATATATGAACGGTCTAATCTGCGGTCCGATTATAACTTTTTAACTGTATTTAGTCCGATCCGGTTGAAGATCGGAAAATCGGTGGACCGGACCGGACCGATTTAAGGGTATGACCATATAAATTTATTTATTAAACTACCAACTATTCGCAGCCCAGAATACTCAGAAATTTACGGTCCATAGCAATTTGCGGCCCAAACAGAATCAAATCTGTTCAATCGATCCGGTACCGTTCAGTCAGACTATAGTAAGGCCCAGTATGTCTAGCAAGGAATGGGTATAATTAATAAATGCCTGAGCTTTAGTAGGGCTATGTCTAGCACTTTCCAAGTAACTATGTCAGCTAAATTCTTCATATCTTTATATTTCTATTTTCACTTTCATTACATCGTCTTTTTAATATATATATATATATATATATATATATATATATAGAGAGAGAGAGAGAGAGAGAGAGAGAGAGAGAGAGAGAGAGAGAGAGAGAGGGTGTTTTATAGTTCCTTCAAAGATTAATCGGCTTAATGATAACATTTTCAGAACTGTATTTTAGAGTTTCGGGGGTCTGCCGAAATATTGTCCGACATTAGAAGAATGCTAGAGAGCTCCCTTTTATCACCATTCTTTTATTTTGTTAGAGGAAAAAACTACTCACCCTCAATAAATCACACATTAAATCACATACAAATAATCTCCACCACACATTTATCTCGTGATCTGTACACTTATCTCGTGATTCGCACAAATTATCAAAATTACAACTATACCTATTGTGATATATGGTCATGATGTTGCCACGTATACTATTGTGGTTTATTATATAGTTTTTTGGATGAGTATAGCAAAACCCTTTGTTAGACAAGGCTCCGAATTGCACTTATACAGTTACAGTACTGATAACATTTGAGGCAAATTAGGCTACATAGGATAATAAAGGTGCTCTATCACAATGCCGATGACTTTATAATCAAAGGAAAAGGAAGCTTTTACATGCTGAAGGCCACCAATACTCGTGTATGTTGTGTAGGGGCCTGGGATGCCCCGCATTAGTATCTCTAGCTTTCGCTTTTTATTCTTATCTACTGTTTTCTCCATATCCAAAGAAGATCATATACATTCTTAAAAGGAATGTAAATTGGCTGCTATACTTTCAAGAGAGATAACTAATATTAGGAAAATTTTACAATTTAATATTTAAACAAAATTTACCGAACGGGAGATTTTAATGACACGTACAGCGAGGTAATTTGGAGGCCGTGGGATTGTGTATTTGAAATTATTTCAAGCTCACTTACGTGCAATGCATGGAAAAAAAAAAGACAAAAGAAATATGTACTATTTTTCATCATGGCTGAAATGCTTGGTCAAATTTAGGAACCACAAAAAATCGCTATTTCCATACTCAAAAAAGATTTTAGGTGTGAAAAGTATGATTTTATGGCAGAATGAACTTACGGTGATTTAACAAATATATGCAATTGTCAAACATTTATGTCAAAAATGAGTACAATAAAGAGTTGCAAAGTACAAATCATATTATGATCAGTGTTGCCTCTTTCTCCCTTTCTAGAAGCCATTATCCTAGCACTTGCTTTCAAAATTTGTTCATATTGGTTCTCAGAAAGAGGCGAAATAAGATTAAATGATACATTTTCAGCCTTTAATTGTAAACTTCCAAGTGTTTGGCTAGCATGATGCTACTAATAGTAAGTATAACAATGTATCATAGTGTTGGACGTGAATGTTCCGAAAGAACTAAGTTAATATTATTAGCATTTTACTATAATATTACTATAATGTGAGGGTCCAATTTCCCTGCTACCGCTTTACTATGCAAAATGCTATGCCACCGGTTATTAAGTGACATGTAGCAATTAATAACATCGAAATGGAAAGTTAAAAAAGAACTTAACGGCAGGCTGTTAATGTCAATAACGTTGTTAGTTATCTTCCCTGACACCCTTTTTGAAAATTTTTGAAAAAATAAATTTCAAAATAATAAAAAGAATATGTCAGTTGGACTGCAAAAATTGCTAGGTTGTACGGACATGGGTACGGAACACGACACGGTTCGGATACGGAACACGGTATTTTTTTAAAAAAGTAACACGGCTACAGCTCGGATGTGATAATAAAAAACATAAATATTTAAACAAAAACTTATATAAGTATATAAGCATTTGAATATATAGAAATACAATAACATCCAATAATAAAATCATGCATAATATAATATTTTACGTTAGCTCTTTAGACAAATTTAAACAAAAGAGTCTAATTCTATTAACAAAAAAAAAAAAAAAATCTGAATAAATAACTATATTATATTAATTATTACAATGTAATGCTATTTTATATAATATTTTATTTATGTAAAAAATAAGAGAAACAATTTTTTTAAAAATTTTTTAAAAAAAATAATCTAGACACATATGTTAGACATATGTGGCGTGTCCGACACACGTGTCCAAAATTACTTTTTAATTTTTATTTTTTTGACACTTTTTTGGTGTGTCCAACATATATCTCGTCTTGTCCGCAGCAATGCCTGTATATATTATTGTATGGGATAACATTTTGGTATGTCTGTGCTACCTAAATAAATTGTTATTCAACAAATACGTGATATTGAACTATGACTTTAGTGATCTATAACATGAACTTTTCATAAGATTCATAAAATTTTGAAATAAAAAACTGTCAATCGTAATAATTACCAATATTCTAATAATCACTTTTTTTAAATTATTATAAAGTGGAAAGTAAAAGAGATTTTGTACTTGCTAGTATTATATCCATGCAACTCTATGAATTGATTGTAAAAGATTAAGTTTATATAGTTTTTAATAATATAAATACAAATAATACTATAATAATTATTAGAAGTTGAACTATTGATAGCTTGTGTTTATTTTTACAATCTATTCATGATACTCTCAAAAGTTTTGTATTTAATGAAATAATAACCATACATGTTAGATAACTAACGTCGTAATGATATTAACAGCCTACAATTAAAAATTTTTAAACTTTCCATTTAAATGTTTTTAATTATCACATGTCACTTGATAATGGATGGCATAGCAATCGGTACAGGAAAGTGATTGCAGAAAAATTACACGGTTACACCCATATTATGATATACTATATAACCATGTTTTAATTTCAAATTTGTGTTTTTTTAAAATAAAGTTAGTGTTATCACATATTAATATTTAGTATTATCAATTGAACGAATGATTTGAAAAATAGACAAGCGGCTGAATTGAAAAAAAAAAAACCCTCCAAAAGTGCCTCATGTCTTTGGGTTGACCGGTAGGCGTGTTGTTCGTGAGCCGTGTGTCCAGGGTTCGAATCTAGGAGTGTACTTAAATGGGAATGTACCTACGCCGCTTATTTACAGCAGATTGTAAGAAAATTGGTGATTGCGTATTGTAGTACTCTATATCTGGTCCTATGATGGACGTCACACCGGAGTTTTACTCTCTGCGCACACTTAGGTTTAATATGGATTGAAAGTGTGCGTAAAAAATCGTAGATCATGAATTAGGAAATTTGGAATAGATTTCGTCTCGTTATCAAAAGAAAAAACAAATGAAAAAAAATCCCAAAAATGCAAAGAAAGAAACACAAAACAGAGACAATCTCTTTAAATATCTCCCAACTTTTGTGCTGGCACAAAGGGATTGCTCACTCTGTTGCTTGAATGACCAATCTACTTGATCATTCAGGTGGCATGACTAATAATAATCAACAACTTTTCTACCCGGCTGTCATTTCAGTGAGCATTGTATCTTCGTCATCTATACGTGTAAAAGACGAACCCAACGAGCTCTTCTAAGAGCTCGCGACGTGTCGATCTCTGCGTGGCGTTTTAGTTGTCCATTTGTTTATTTGGCGCCAAATTTGCATGCAAAGTTGGTGGTTAAACAGTATTCATCACTTCGCCCCTGAACATCAATCGCCATTTTGCTGGTCGCTTTCCTATTTCTGCCTTCGGCAAACTACCCGAAAAGCACCTCGTCGTAGCCTTGAGGACTGTTATAGAGTCACCGCAGCGGAACCTTTTAACCATCAGTTGCGTCAGCTACTAGCGGTTTGGTTGTCCTATAATAGCCTCATATCCGCCTATATAGCCTCATATCCGCACCCTATAATAGCCTTGTATCACCACGGAACAGCTTCGCACCCTATATAGCCTCATATCCGCCTAAATATTAAGATGGAGCCTTTCATTTTGAGATTGCGTTAACCAACCTGAACGGAAAAAGAAGTTCCAACTCTTTAGGAAATATTATATTGGCAAAGAATATTGAATTTGTTGCAATGATCCTCCCTATTTGTTTGCGGCCAAAATATTGACAACTTTACTCATTCGTTGTTTAAAATAGGTTATACTTCCCGACCAGTTAGGTCGGTCTATTCATACTATTGCGAAATAAAATTAAATACTTCAAATTGGTAAGAAAAAAAAATACAATCATCACTTGATTGGCGGCCGGTCAGAAAATTGAATGGATCATCGGAATTTGAAAGGTTCTTTCAGTGGAAAGAGGATGGGCTTTGGATGATTTATATATAGATGGCAGTGCACCTAGACAAATCATACAAGCTCTATGTTTTTTATTTATTTTCTGAAGTCTTGATCCCAAATTCTACGAAGCATCTCTTTTTTTTCCCTTTCTCTTTTCTTGTTTGACATCCTATCCAAAACATCGCTATCGCTCTTCTTTTTGCTTCCACTACGGCTACAATTCCACTGAGATACATGATCTTCTTCCTCATCTCCAATATCTTTTAACCCTAATTCTCTGATTAACTAAGTATTAATCATGGAGGTCTTCTCTATCTACCCCGTTAGACTTTGACACCATTGATGCTGACAAGTAGCTAGGTATCTAGCTTATCAGGGAAAACCCTAGCGAATCAAATCTTTAACATCCTATATATAGCGTAACTTCTTGATAGTGATATTGGTGACATTGAAGGTCCTCCTCTCCATTCAGGCCCCTTGATTCTAAGACGCTTGGAGGCGGCTTAGAAAATGTACGAAACACGTACGTGGCGATTGCGCGGAGGATAATCATCGTCTGTTGAGTATGAGTGGAAGCTCTTTGGTTCAGGATGGCGTCGTATAGTGGGGGTTGAGAGAGATGTTTTAATCATAAATTCAACTTCCATTGGTGATGAAAGAAGAAGAGGGGAAGATATCCACCGTTCATGGAACAATCAAATCGTTGAGCTAATGAAGAGAAGCTTGCCTAGTGGTGCAACAACAAGAGCCATTGAACAACAACCTAGCCGCCCTTTTATTTTTTGTATTTAAAGTTATAATATATGGACGGCCGTAAAGAACTATAGATGCCAGACAAATATGTCACGTCTATCTCTTAATATTCCCTTTTTTTTTTTTTTTTACTTTTTTTTTTTTTGAGTTCAACCCAAAGGCAAAACTCAAAAATGATTACATAAAGAGCCTTTCATCTTTGGACCATAAAAAATAAAAAAAAGGAGCCTTCATCAGAATGGCCAAAGAGTACTTATTGTGTAACGGTTTTTTTTTTTTTTAATCTCTATGCTTATATCTTTCTAAGCTTATTTAGTGACTTCATTGGACGTTTTTGAGTTATATATATATATATATATATATTATATGGGTTTAGATGGCAGTTCCTTTAGTAACCATGGTCTGCTTGAATGCTTGATGGGGCCATATAATTATGAAAAAAATCATTGATAAGGGTTAATTGTAGTAGAAGAATTGTTCCTTTATTTATTTATTTATTTTTATTTTTTTTTGAGATTATAATGATGGAATCCGTAATGCGACCACACTCTCCCGTAGAAATCTCAAACTCGTGAAGTAGAAGTACTGTTCCTTTTTAACATATTTCAATTGTATATGTTCTAAAGGTATCATCTGCCTCATGTACAACTGAAAGATCAAGAATTTCAACTGGTTAATCCTCAAGAAAACATTCAACAAAAAAGCATTTAATTAACGTAGAAGTTACAAATTCGATATATAGCTTACTAACGAAGCTACTGTTTTCTATTAATTTTAACTTGTAAAATCATTTAACATTGCATCCATGTAACTTTATTTATTTATTCCCTTATTTTTTGCCTGTAAATGCATATTTCTTGGCAGCTACTTTGCGAGCCTAAGTGGTAGTCACTTTCATCACTGCTTGGCGGCTCCTGATTATTCGCATTATTCATCCTTGCTTCAGATGATACGCATCCCTCCCTATCTGGTTCCCATAATGAAGCAGATTCTACCACTACACTATCTTTTATTTACATTTTTTTTTTTTATCTAGTTGAAAGAGTTTTGTGTCAAGATTTTAATGTTATTTGGAATGTTTGTTTGTAGCTTCCATACAGATAAAAAAGAGCCAGCAAACAAACATTCATGCTACCGGAAGCATGAACTTATTATCTAACCAATTATAAACGATGATTAGGCTATTCTGTAGCAGTAACTCTTAGTTTCAAAAGTTGATAACAACTTTCGACCAATAACAGAAAGTTAAAAAGTGACGAAGACGGACCTCCGTCCATTATATTAGATATAACGATACGTGAAGAAGAGACAATAAGCTTTTTTCTCATTTTATTTCTGATAAAACGTGACAAACTGATGATACTTTGGCCTTTAGTTGCCAACCGCAATGCAGCAGAAAATCTGTTCCTAGTTGTTAATACCATGTTAATTGTGTCTTAAATGGTGTCAAAGGACCATTCTATATAAAACTTACGCCGAACTAGGCGAGTACTGATAATGTCTATATATATATATATATATATATATATATATATATAGCCAAATGGAACAATTAATTGGCTTCTTTAGTAGGTGACTTGGAACTCAAGCCAGGTAAACGGTGCAACGTGAGCATTTGAGGTCTTTGTGTGGAGGTCAAAAAAGGATTCAAATTTATAAAATAGCCATATCCATATACGCTGAAGGATAGACGAGAATGGAAGAGAAGATGCAGTTTCGGTCAGAGACGCTTCAGATGTGATTGTGTGGTGGTCGGCCCCGCAAATTCTTTTTGACAAATTAATATCTCCGCCGCTTCTTCTTATTTCGCTTTCAGACAGTCCAAGTAACCCCATTGCGGTTGAGTCTTTTATCACCCTAGGTTTGTTTATCAGCCTATTGCCCATCGTTTTGAATTTGCGGTGAGAACGATTGACATCATTTTTAAAGATAAAAGCTAAATATGTAAATATATAGCATATTTGGTATGTACTATGAGACAGACAGACTGTCCGATAGCGAATTAACGGCAGTGGACGAAAAAACCAATTACTAAACCATATAAATAAAAGTAACATTATTTTTGCTAAAAAAATCATTTAGTCTACTACTATTAAAACCAATTACTAAACAAAACCTCTACATCCCTATATTAGAGGGATATTCTGAATAATTTGTAGTATTTGTCTCGGATTATCTGGATGTATGCGGTTTCTTATAGCTAAAAGTGAGATAGAAAGATGGCGGTGTTAAAAGCAACTATGTACTATTTTATGCTGAGAGACTAATTTTACCTAAACCGTTTACATGGATATAAGTCTTCTTTTGCGTACCATTTATACAACTAAATCTGGACTTAACCACTCCAACAAGCTCCAGTGCAACTGGGTTCAGATTCAGTCAGGACCTGATCCGATTATAAGATATATCCAAGCTTAGCATATTTACCCAGCCACCAAAAAGTCTTGGATCCGGGACGTAGTAATCGACAATTGCAAAAGCAAGATATAAAATTATATATCTTCAGACGCTAAGCTTAGCAACTAAATACATTGCCTAAAAAAAAAGTTGCTAAGTGCCGCAAAATTTCTGGAAAAAAGCACAACCTTATGACAGCGGGCACCCCTTAGCAGATTTTGCCACCACTAGAGGAAACAGCAACAGAACAAAGCCTCAAAGTAATTGTTGAGGCATTGTTTGGCTTTAACGTTGCTTGCTCCCTTGTATGAGTACAAATAAAGCTAAAGAACTTCGCAGAGACCACAAATTAATGGCTCTTCTAGATGTTTGGACTAAAATAGACCCTACCTGTGACCTTTTACTATTTTATATTTGTTAATTGTGTCACATTGTCCATCTTAAGCACTCTTTTTTCTACCATCATCACCGTCAAAAAAAAAACCATAATTTCAAATTACTATGGGGTCCTAGTTATCAACAATGGTATGCTTTTATTATTAGTTAGAGGAGAATATTTTATTAGTAATCAAATAAATAATGTTATTAACAATTCCAAGAAAATAGTAAACTATTTCTAATTGGTGATAGCTATGGTTAGATAACAATGGAGAGGACACATATATTCTTGACAAGTATGGTAACAAAAAGATAGCATTGTCATTTCTCAAAAAAAAAAGAAAAAAAAAAAGCATTGTTGAACTCATATGGAATAAGTATTCATCTATAAATTGACGTCAGCTCACGGACACCAGATACTCAAAATCACCATAATAATGGATAAATGGTATGAAAAAGATCATATCGGGACAACGATGAATTACTTAGAGATAAATATATTATCAATATAGTATGCATGCAAGAGAAGCACACTCTTGTTTTGGGAGGACATTTATGTGTGAATGATTTTAAATTATGAATAAGGTCATATCATTTTGAAACCTGAGCACCTAACTATTCTTGGTTGCTATCGAAGCTGATTCAATCACTAGTGGCCCATTGCCCAGTTGAAAGAATGTTTGCAGTTAGGTAGCACACCAAATTTAACACAGCTAAACCATCAAGATAAAGCATGATCAATGGTATCATGTATATATGTGTCAACAATTACCAAATTTTCAACCAAAAACTTCCCTAAAATTCAATGTAATCAACATAGTGGCGTAGAGAGATTGGTAATTTTAACTTAGTACGCTAGTGAATATATCTCATAAACCTGTGGATCATTTTTTGTCGAGCAATTGTCTTTTAAAACGTGCCAAAATATATTAGCTGTAACGTCATGATCATAACTATTCTTTCCACATAGTTATGGAATTATTGCCACCCCTAGTACAAATGTCAGATGGGATCTTGTCTTGATACCCATATGTAAAGCAGCCATCTTGAATTTTTCATGAGTTGGCTTCCTTTGGAACAGTAGATTTGTAGAGAATTATAGACTTGAAATGTTGTCAAAAAGTAAATACCTATCTTCTATTTAGAAGCAATGTGGTAGAGCCTACTTTAAAGTATATTAGATGTGACATTAACAAATTAGTCTTTTCTAAAAGAAAAGGACCTCTCAATTTGTTCTATATTATGCTAAAAGCAATTAAATAATGGAATATGGTTGTCTATCATAAAATTTAGTTTCGCTAAAATAGTTAACATACACAAGATTGAACGGATGCTCGTAGGGGCTCATGTATAGTCGACTTAGAAGTGGGTGGCAGAATAACGGAGTTGTACTTCGGTTGCAAAGCCAGTTTTTTTTTTAAAACGAGCTGTAAACGAACTTTTTTTAAGGACTGGCACTTTCCTTGGGTAAGACATTATTTGTAACTATTCCAACTAGCTTTTTCAGGATGATATTTATGTCTCAAGAATATTCCATCGCATGTAAGAAAACACACGCAGATGTATTTGCCAGCAAAATATTTATAATGTGACAATATAGAACGTCAAACCTAAATAGAAAAGATTAATGAACCTCCCACCCATCAAGTACAATATACCATTGCTTAGGTGGTAAATGAGCCCACCTTCCTCAGTTCATTTACAGTCTTAACTACGACTAACCGCTGGTCAAACATATGCTTAGCATACTACTTAATGGTTTTTTCAACACTTTGTTTCTAAATTAACTAAATTAGTCAAATTTAAACTCCTGTTTTCCACTTGCATAATTAAAATATAATTAAAAGGGCAATGAGTTCTTAAAGAGAAAGTCGGTCCCTCATTTTACAAGGGATGACGAGTTCTCAAAAAATAAAATAAAATAAAATAAAAAACCATGGAATTCTTCCTTTGTTTTTCCTGCTTTTTGGATGTAATCGGTCGGTTTTGAAGGGTCTGTTTCAGCCTCTCTGTTTGACTGAAATCTCCAACCTTCCCAAGCGGTTTGAATCGTCAGCACTGATGATTGCCGTTAAGGGCGTAATCATATTTGTATTGACAAGTGCTTTGATTATATATGAGAGAAAATCTAACCCATATTGTAATTTCACCAACTTTTGACGTTATCACTGAACATTTTTGTTTTTCTTTTTTTTTTTTTTTCTGAAATAATGGAAGAAATCTAGGCAGCTATGAGCTAGCCAAACTATTAAATTTAAGATGGTAATTTTTCTGACATATCGAATCTAGCTTTGTATCCATATTACTAGAAGTGTGCAATCAATCCGGACCATACCGGAGACCAAACATAGCAAAGAAGTTGGACAGCGGACCGGACCGTAATAGGACCGGTCAGGTCCTATTAGGGACCGGACCGTGTAAAAGCGGGATTGAACAGGACTGGACCGGTTGGACCGATCCGCAAGTCCACTGCTCTGCTTGTCTCAATCGAAGGATTCGAAGCGAATCAACTGTGTGATGCGCTCTGAGCCTCCGAGCTTCGTTCGCGAAGTTGTGCCTCGTCGTGGACGCAGATCCACCTCGCCGTTATGCCGCCGCTCTGATCGCCGCGATGCTGTCCTCTGATCAATCCGGGTTGGGGTCGAATCGGCGGCGACGAAGGCGACAAGGTGGCGAGGGGATCAATCCCGAAAGGACAGTGACGAGGCAGCAAGGAGGCGACGCTGTAATCGACGAGGCAGCTGGGCAGGTCGACGACTCCAAGGAAGCAAAGATAGATCGAGCCTTCGTGAATCGCGAGCGGCGAGTGTCGACGACTTCAAGGAAGCAAAGATAGATCGAGCCTTCGTGAATCGCGAGCGGCAAGTCAGTATAGAGAGAGAGAGAGAGAGAGAGAGAGAGAGAGAGAGAGAGAGAGAGATGGATTGCACGCGCGCTGAATTGGGCTAGTGGGTTGCAGGCACCAAGCTGGCGCGCTCTGGGCTAGTGGGCTGGGCTACACTACGCGCTATATTACAAGTTTTGGTCATCGGTGCGGTCCACGGTTTTTCCGGTCCGGGTTCGGACCAGACCGAGGACCGAAATGTAAGCCGATCTGGGACCGCGACCCAGACCGAACTGCTACAGGTTCGGACCGGACCGAACTCACCGGTCTGGTCTAGTTTTTCAATCCGAACCGGTATATGCATATCTCTACATGTTACGCAAGATTGCATAGGACACATCTTTTATAAGGGCACTTGGCTTTCCAACGTAGAATATGTCACTTGTAAACGAGTGTTTCAATTGTTGGAACCATTATTTTTAGATAATAATGGAATTTGAGCCGGTATTATAAGTCGATGAACTGACACTCTCGTGCCACATCAATCCAAATGCAGCAAAAAAAAAAAAGAAGATTCTCAAGAATGTCGCTGTAAATACAATGACTAAGTCGATCAGCATTTGGCAAGAGCTCCTTGTAGTAATTGATGAAAGAGACGGGTTTCAATATGCACCAATTTGCTTACCAATTAAAAGGCCTAAATTTATCACATATTATAATCTATATGAAATATATATGTATAAATGGCCTAATTCAAATTGTTTTCAAAGATCTACTACATCATGGTTAATTAAAAATGTCTTTTCAAACATATATAGGGAATCAAATAATATGCACCGCCTTAACTATTTACTGTCGAAATACCGGCTAAACAAAAAATTTACAGGTTGGTTTGATAACAAGGAACATGTTAGGCAGCAATTATTTGTTAAAAATCTTAATTCATCGATGAACACGCCTAATCACTCTTCTTTTTCCAGACTTGTCGTAACTTTGGGGCTGAGATAATTAACAAAGAGGATTAGTATCAGATTAACCCTAATTCTAAAACTATTTCGGAACCGGCTAAGCAGGATTTAATCCACGTGGGCCAACGAGCACTACAACAAATATCACCTTTAGAGACAAGGATCCGGCGACTAAATACTACTTAATTTAGTTGCTGAAAGCTATTGCGACTAAAATTTGCACTATTAAAGACTAAATTATAGTGACCATTTAGTCGTTATTTGATCTTTTTTCTGTAGTGGAGATTGAAGTTTGAGACGCGAAAAAAAATATTATAGTGGAAGGATGCCTGAGATGAGAACAGAGGAGCACACTGGGGATGAGAAAAGTCAAACTTCAAACACTTGCAACTCTTTAAAAGCCTCTACTTTTGGCTTTAATCAATGTTTAATTAAGCTTAAGCTTATTGCGTCGTGTTATACTTCCATCACATGTCTTTTTGAGACCGTCTATATAAGCCCACCATCTTCGTTTCATCTAATAACTCCATAATCCTCTCTCTCTCTCTCTCTCTCTCTCTCTCTCTCTCTCTCTCTCTATCTATATTTTTTGGTTGCTTACCATTTTATCAGCGGTATAACCAATCAACCTAGATCAGAGCTTATTAATGGAGGGTGGAAGAGGCTGCAACTCTACAGGAGCTCAAAGTGAAGAAGATATGGCTTTGAGGAGGGGTCCATGGACTGTGGAGGAAGATCTAATCCTTATGAACTACATAGCTAACCACGGCGAAGGCCGGTGGAATTCTCTTGCCCGCTGTGCCGGTAAGTTCACATGCATAGCATGCATATACATAAAGTGGATATTATTGTAATATATTCCACGGGCGCTAAACTGCAATGATTAATAGCTAAACCTAGTTGGCTAAGTTTAGGGTCTTCCATTCCTTTCTGTACTCTAAATCTCTCTAAAGATAATATTATTGTATTATTATAGGTCTAAAGAGAACCGGGAAGAGCTGCCGCCTTCGTTGGCTGAATTATCTCCGGCCAGACGTCCGGCGAGGCGACATCACCCCCGAAGAACAGCTTCTCATTCTTGAGCTCCACTCTCGCTGGGGCAACCGGTAAGCACTAATCTCTTCCATAAATGATATACGATGAGAAGTTAATATTTACAGCTAGCTCATGATCAGTATGATACATGTATGTAGATGGTCGAAGATAGCACAACACTTACCCGGAAGAACCGATAACGAGATCAAAAATTACTGGAGAACGCGAGTTCAGAAGCACGCGAAGCAGTTACAGTGCGACGTTAACAGTAAACAATTCAAGGACGTTATGCGTTATCTCTGGATGCCTCGCCTAATCGAGCGCATCCGCGCCGCCAACTCTTCCTCCTCCTCCGTTACCGCCAACGCCGTAAGTACAACCAGTCACGTCCTACCACAAACCACCATGGCAACGGCATCATCATCGACTACGACAACGACGGCAGAGTCATCTGGGGCTCAGCAGTTTACGTCGTCGGCGGGTGAGTTTCAGAGCTGCTGCTTGGAGGGCGGTAATGGTATCCAGGGTGGCGGCGATGGGTGGCCGGAGACGCTGTTGAGCCCCGGCGGTTTTTCTCAGCACGTATGGCCGGAATTCGAATTGGAAGGTGACGTGTACGATAGCTTGTGGAACGTGGAAGACTTCGATTGGTTGTTACAGCAATAGTTACGAAGGAAACGCTGATTGTAGAAAGAGAGGCAACGAATTTACGCTGATCTTATTATGGATTATTATAATTGGTTAGGGAGATGAAACAGGGGTATGAAGAAAAGGAAAATTGAACTTTGCACATATTGATTATCAGGAATTCTTTTCTTCATAGCTGTTTCAACTCCTTTTTTCTATTCTTTTTTTTTTGGGGGTTACAAATCTCATTCTTTTTACTTATATGTAGTACTAATGAATCCGTGAACTTAACAATAATATGTTCGGTGTGAATTATCATGAAGCAGTCAATCCAATATGATGAATTTCTTCACAAAATTCAATTTTATACATGTTACAATTACTAGTATTTGACGACTTTTTGGACAAGAATCAAGATAGACAATTGAAGAATTATATTCTGTAATATATATATATATATATATAACACAGAGAGAGAGAGAGAGAGAGAGAGAGAGAGATATTAAAAGGATTTACTATATACGAAATTGAACCCATACGCTCAGGAGTATAAAAAAAAAATTATGATTATTTTTTTTAGAGAATTTTCAACATTAAAATTTTATATTTTGATAAGAACTACAACTTTTATTTTGAAAATTTTTTAAAAAAAATATTTCTAAATAAATATTTTAGGATCTCAAAGTTTTACGGATTTGAAACAGTGCGGATATGCCGATAGGTTCTATTTCTGTTAAAATTAAAAAAAAAATCGAGCAAAACATGCACGGGTATCAATCTAACCAACGAGCTCTCAATTGGACTTAGTTATTGCTTGAAAATTAAAATTGCTACTAAGTAGTTAAATAGAACCAGAAACAATCTTCTTAATTTTAAACCTTTATCACAAATCCATTGTCCTTTTAAACTTAAGATGAGCTTTAAAATCCGATGACTTACGAGAATCTTGATGAGTAGAGTTTTCTTCCACACACCTTTTAGCCCTTCCTTTCACCTTCCTTGATTCTCATCCATCCACCCTCTTAACAGTTAGCTAGACTTTGCTAGTTATCAGTCCCTCTCTCAAAATTTATTTGATAATAAACTCATCGTTTGTAACCTGTTATGTTCAAACGTCAAAAAACATACATTCGAAAGGAATAAATAATTAGGTTGGAATCACATTTTTCTTCTAGCATCACCGGTGCAGCTTTCCTAGAAGAAGAAAAAGAAGGAGATGAGAAGAAGAAGAAGAAATATACAGTTAGTGGATATTGCCCTATATTTTTGCAGCAGCCAGTTGTTTTGGACTAGAGATGGTTACCCCAAAATTCCAGAATATTGCTCCATTTTTTTCTTTTCAAAAAACTTTACTGTCGTACAGGATAATTACTACGAAAAGGTACACCACAAATATACGGCTCTTGAGCATTCCTTGAAAAGTACATTCAAAATCGCCAGCCAGAAACGCATATGAGGATAAACAAAGTAGCAAGCTTATATATATATATATAGATCGGCCTTTCACCGAATGATAGCAAGCCGGTCGGTGCAATGTTGACCTACAACCAACGTTTAAAATGCCGAGAGGGCCGGCACGGCCGAACAACGTTTAAAATGCCGGACGGCACGCTCCGTGCCGCCCGGCACGCGCCGGATCCAGCACGGAGAGGGCCGGCACAGCCCTCTTTTCAGCCGTGCCGGCCTTTTCCTTTTTTTTTTTTTTTTTTGATTTTTAAGAGGACATTGTTCATCTTCCCCGCTGGGGAAGATAAACAGTTCCTCTTATCTAAACGGGTCGCAAAGGTGCGACTGTTTAGATAAAATGGGTTGCATGTAGGTGTGGTTGCGCCTACGCGCAACTTTTTTCTTTTTTTTTTTTAAATTTTTAAATTTCTTTTTTTTTTAAATTTTTAAATTTTATGTTAGTTTATTTTTTTTTCAATTATTTTTTAATTTCTTTTTTTTTTTTAATTAATATCTATTTGTAGTTGGCTCGATTTGATTTTATTTTCTGCTTGATTTAATCTAACTAAATATGAAATGATAACATATTTTTTAATTTTTTCAGCACAATTGGAAGAACACGAGAGAGAGATGACAAGAAGAGCAGCTGCAATTTTAGTATATCTTATATTTGATTGTGTAAATTAAAAAATAAATGCTCCAGTATTTTTTTGAAGATATTTGTAGAATGACGGAGTTTGTAATTTCGATATTTGTATTTTTTTATATAATATATATTGTTGATACGTGATTTGGATAAAATTATATATTTTTTTAAGTTACTAATTATTTTTAAAACTATATTTTTATAATTTACAAATATTTTAAAAATGAAAAGTGGTACGGATCGGCACGGTCGGCACGGCTCGGCACGCTTCGGCATGTCTCGAGTTCAGGATTTACCGAAACTCGCCACAAAACGGTATTTAAAATCTTGCCTACAACAACAGGAAATTTTGTCCGTCAACGGAGAGGACGGCAACAGACTAAGGCTTTCATGATCGAAAGGTCAGGCAATCATTGAATCTAGCTTCTTCTCCGACTGACGACGAGCCGCTTGTTGCGACGTAGACTGGCACGGACCGACTACAATATCAGTCATTAAATTTCAGTCTGTTAAAGACCGTATTAACAGGACGACGTCAATGGAGTAACGCTTCAACGATTGCAAGGTGGGACGGTCATTGCATCCATCCACTTCACCGAGCGGTGGTGTGTGCGTTGTTGAACATCAAGTTTCCTTTATTACGCACACGAGCATTAGAATGTCACTTGAATAGAGCGGGTGAAAATGCATGGCTGCGCGCAAATCGGGTAGGTTGCGCATTCTCTGGTGACGACAACGAGCAACAGAGAAAGGTGACGCAACGGCGTCCGAAGTAGCATCGTGCGACGTCGTGATAGGCAACCACGACGCGCGACCGTAGTGAAGAGCGCGCAACCACGTATGATATAGCAGCGGGCGACGAAGGCAGGCAATCACAGTGAAGGGCGAGGCAACCGCGTGTGACACAACAGCAGGCGACGACAGGGCGCGATCACAGCGAAGAATAATGTAACTCGCACGTGGACGACAATAGTGACGAGCGATGGCAAAGACTGGCCGACGGTTGATGGCCGCAAAATTTTTTTTTTCATATTTCAGTTTTTTTTTTTTTTTTTTTTTTTTTTTGAGATTATCATGGTGAAACTCGTAATACGAGCGCACGTGCTCGTAGAGACCTCAAATTCACAAAAAATCTCCACGTTCAGTCCTGACCAATATTTTGGAATCCGAATATATGCCTTCTATGAACGGGGGTTCCTGCCACGGGCTACAGAAAATTTTTCTTTAAAAAATTCTACGGAAGATTTTACTCTACGCGGCCTCGAATCCGGATCATGACGCTTCCGGAGGCGCCTTCCAATCGGTCGAGCTAGCCGCGCTCGATGTATTTCAAGTTTTCAAAAAATAATTATATATATGCGTTTTGATTTGTAAGTTTTTAAAAGATTAGGGACTTATTTGATAAAAGTTTGCTGAGTAGGGGTTTCTTCAAAAGAACTCTTAAAAAAGATCTTCCTCATTCCACTCTTTCCGATTCGCTGGTCACTGCATTTCCAGGCTCTTAATTTTCCGATCTACTATCTATCTCGGATAAAAAACCTAACTCATTCCTGCCATTAGTAGATCAAGAGAGATCAAAGACGTTACAGGTGAGATCGAGTACGCATGAATTTTAGAATAGAAAATAGTCCATCATTTGCACATTTGCTGTCTTCTGTTTATACACATACAGCTAACAGACTCCACTAGTGTCTTAATATAACACCGCACTGTGTGTGTCCTGCGCATGGCGCGCTGCGGTGTGTGTTTGAAGTAATTTCATAAAATTTTCAAAGGAATATAAGGCTTATTGGAGGAAAGCTTGCAAACTAGGGATTTTTTTTTTCGACAAAACCCAAAAAAGAATTCATCTTTTAGTGTCATAATTCCAATTTCTACGTGTAGGTATCGAAACCTCATGGGTAAATTACACATCAGCCCTTGCTAGTCCAATTTCTTCCAATTCAATGCCTATATTTTAAATAAGTCCAAGCTTTTGCTAATCTATGTATTGTTATGTTAGAAAAAATAAGGACTGATTTAAAATCTACGAAAGTAGGAGTTGAGGTTTGAGACTTTCTTAGAGAGAGGGCTAATACATAATTAATCCAAACCTTATCTGCAGCCAAGATACTTTCATTTGTCTCCCCGTCCCAGGACATGTAACAAAAAACATGATCTATAATAATTTATCAGTTACATTATCCTAAAGCTATCATAGACTTACACCGCCACTCGATTTTCTTATGTTCTTCGGCATGATTTAATTAATCGATTAATAACGAGATGAAATCTATTCAGTGTAGCAATCTTTGATGTTACTGAGGACATCATCACGATCCATCAGTATGCATTAGAGTTTACGATCAGAAAGTAAAACTCCGGCCAGGTGTGTCTTCCGAGTCAGACGTGGAATACGGGCGTTCTGTTTTGCCACCACATTAGTAATTCCAACTAAAAATTTATCAAAATTGTCTATTTTTTTATTTCAAAATCGTCCGTAGAATTTCAACTCTGCTACCTAATTGTCACCCTAATGGAAGGCAAAAGAACGTCTTAACAAATTAGATAGCACATTATTTACCATACCTTCTTCCCATAACCGATTTCAGAAATCAGCCGATTGAGTATCACAGCCGTAGATTTGTGTAGCAGCAAATCCAACAAAGCGATTTGGTATATTTCTTTCGAGTTTTTAAATTAACTAAAGTGAGTAAGACTAAGTAGGTGTATATCCTAATTAGTCGATTCGCCGCGTAATTGGTCGATTATGTTATATATCTTAACAAATAAAGAAGATTAGTGAGTGATGATTACGTTTTATATATCGAATCTTTTATGCATGACTTATGCAAACTGCACTAGTTCTAGCTTTTGTTAGGTTCATAGGTTTTGAAATGTGCTTCTAAATGAGCATGTTTGATTCTCTTTACTTCCCCTTTGGAAACAAAGAAACTTAGAATATAAGTTAAAAAGTACGCGGTTTCATAAAGTGATTGCCTACTTAAAGATATCACCAAATATCATCGGTAATGCTATTATGCTTGGATGCTTTATCTGAAAATATGTTCGAATGCTTTTTTTTATGTCTCGAAATCGGTAAATTTCGGGACACGAAGAAATATATTCAGATAGATTTTTGGACGTAATAGTCGAACGCTGCAGTATTTTCCGAATGTCATAATGTGCGCCAAACGATTTTTCTTGCGTTGGTGTTTTGCGTCTCTTTGTGGGATGGGTGTCGAGATATCGAAGGCGGTGATCATCACAAGCAGCGACAAATGAGATGCGAGAAACTATCAATAGCAATTGGTTTTAGATTGGATGTTCAGAACGATACCAATACTTCTGGAGAGGTCGGTGATACGTTTGATAATAGTGTCATTACTCCTAATTAGAAATAGTAAACCCTAGCAAAGTAGCTCAACTGAAGAGGTAGATAGCTCATCAACTATCCTTCCTAAGTTTGAGTCCTATTTTCTGTAGCGTGGAATTCTTGACCATCGTCTAAAGACTGTAATTGGAAAACTGTATCTAGAAATAATTTGATAGTTATCGTAGGCCAAGCAAACAGCAGGGTTATTATCGAACAAATAGTGCATTAATCCTCTTAGGAATCCTCAATATAAGATCCATTTTAGGAGACACTATGAAGTTACTTATCGTTGATATAGTGCATTAATCTTTGTGAGGTAATTGCTAATCAAATCCAATCAACTCTTTCGCATGTGGGAGATGGACAGGTCTTTTGGCATGAATGTATTTATTATGACATCGTCGTAGGTAATTCATCGATTATTTTCACAAAAATTTCAAAAAATAATAAAATAAATAAATAAATAAAATACATGTCAAAGATGACTGAGCTCCACAATCCTATATGGATGATGGGACGCTCCTAAATGGTATGGTTCGAAGTCTTTTTTCATTTATAGTTTAGAATTGAATAACATAAGTGATTTTAATAATGGAAACAGTCTTATCCGGAATATCGCTACTTATTTTACTATTATAAGATCCTGCATTGACGGGACTTTATCATTCCAAATATCGTTGCTTATATTTTACCGAAATGTGATGTGGCACAAGATGATTGATCAATTTTGATGTTTGGTGCAATGCAAGAGGAGGTAGTGGATCAAAATTGTGGGGAATGTGAGTATGAGAAAATTCTTTGGAAGATTTTTTGGGGTACTTAGTACTTTTCTTATTGCAATTGTCTGTTTTAAAAGGCCAAAATTTACTTTTTATCCTTCTACTTTATACTTTTGGGGAATCATACCCATGTACCTATTTTCGAAAATCCGATAATCATGTACTATAAATATAAGACCTCGATACCACTCGATGTCGTTTTACGAGCTAACTATGCTGATCTGTCATATTCTTAGCTTACTTGGTATATTTTTAAAGATAAAAGAATAAATGAGTTGCTACTATACAGGCGACGAAAGAAAATAAAATTTCATTAAAAAGATGCCACGTAGGCTAAAAATAGAACAGATCAACATAATTAACTCGTAAAACGACTCGAGTAGCATAACAGTCTTATATTCATAGTATAGGGTAACCGGATGCCAAAAATAGATATAGAGATATGATTTTCAAAAGTGTAAAGTAGAAGGATAAAAAATAATTTTTATCCTTTTTAAAATATAATATGCAATTTATGGAAATTTCTCGAATCTAGTTCAATTGCACAAATGCAGGACTAAGCCCGCATAATTGATCTTGCTGGTTCGGGTCAATCGGATGTGATAGATTATGAGGTCATGCGTAGCTATCAGAGAGAAGCAGATGTCCACAAGCTTCCTGAGGTCAATGGGCGTGCTGGAAGGCTTTACAGAGACTTCTGGAGAGACGATGCCCTTTTTAAGACTGAATCGATTTGGGGTGCTTTTCCACGTTCTTGTAACCTGTACAAAGATACGATTCCAGGTGCTTGCTGCTCCATGGGATCTTACGTCTGGTGGAGCAAAAGCTTACGTGACGGAGGAGAGAATGCGGACACAATGAAGGTGGTTAGAGAGAGAAAGCAAAAAAGAATCGGTAGGAGTTTGATTGAAGTAAAGGATGATGTATGCAGCTCTGTGGTTGGTGATAGAAGCAATCCTTGCTCAGCCCATGGACAAAGCAGAGGATGTTTACAATTCTCATACTTTGGTGTAACTTAGGACTTGTCTTCTTCCATGAAACAAGATTAACTTCTGTTCTGGATATTACTCCAAAAACCTTTTGCTCGAGATTCAAATCTGTTCCAGCGCAAAAAGTTTGTTCTCATGGTTTTGCGCATAGTAAACTAGACTTTTGATATATTCAGAAATATAAAAAACTATCGAGAAATTTTCCATATTGTTGGTTTGCGTTTGTTTTTGGCCGATTACTGAACAAGAAGACAATTTGCTCCAACTTTCATTTGTCACAATACCAATCAATCAAAACGGAGAAGCCATATGCAAAGCTACTGAAATTCTAAGTTCTTATATTTTAACTAATTAATTCTTGTAGTTAAACATTATTATAATGTTTTCCACTTATGGAGCTGCAACCAGGAGACTTCCTAATGCTCATCTCAGACATCATCTTCCTCACGCAAGCAACATCATTCCACCGCTTAGACCACGCGTAGCTATCACAGAGAAGTAGATATCCACAAGCCTCATGAGGCACCATCTTCACAATCTGTGCTGCAGTGAGCTCCGCCAACCTCTCATAGCCATGAATTTTGCATGCACCAAATAATGCACCCCAAATTATGAAATCAGGCTGCATTTGCATCTCCCTAATGATATCTACCGCCTCGTTGAGCAACCCAGCCCGCCCGTAGAGATCAACCAAGCAACCGTAATGTTTCAAGCTCGGATGAATGCCGTAATATCTACTCATTTGCGAGAAGAATTCGAGTCCGTCTTCTACTAAACCAGCGTGACTACAAGCATGAAGAAGGCTCAAGAATGTTACTTCGTTAGGCTGCAAGAAGAGTCTTTCCCGAATCTTTTTGAACAATCTAATGGCAGTTTTGCCATAACCATTCATTGCTAGTCCGTGGATGAGGCAGTTCATCGTTGCAACAGTTAGATATTCCATAGACGAGAACACTTGCATTGCATTGCCCAAATCTCCACATTTCGCATAAAAATCAACAAGGCTAGTGCCAAGTGTAATATTTATTTCTAACCCTAATATCACAACGTAGGCGTGCATCACCCGGCCGGAAGATAAATCCCTCAGCTCTATAAGGGCTGCAATTATACTAACTAAAGCCGCATTGCTTGGCTCAATGCAAGATCTTCTCATCTCCCTGAACAAGGAAAAAGCTTGCGAATATTTTTCGTGTTCGACACAAGCATTGATTATTGCACCCCACGTTACGTCGCTTCTGTTTGCCATTTGATCAAACACCTGCACTGCATCTTCAAAATCACCGCCTTTGCTATACATGTGAACAAGCGACGTGGATGAGAAGGTAGCAGAGCAAAAGCCATGCTTGTATATTTGTCCATGGATTTGCTTCCCATGCAAAAGACCAAGTCCATCAGAACAACAGTCAAGCAGGAAGCAAAGAGTGTACTCGTTGGGCTTAAGACAACGTATTAACAAGCTCTTGTAGAAATACAACGACTTAACCGGAGTGCAACTTCGTGCATGGGCTTTTATGACAAGATTGAAGCAAAATACATCAGGGTGCTTGATTGTGGAGAAGATAAGGACAATGAGACTGAGGTTCGGTGACTCGGATGCCACGACGGGGAATTTGAGCAGCCAGCTAGCTGCAAAAGTGTTGTGGAAGAGGCCTGTGGTAATAATCTGAGTATGCACTTGGTTGAACTGGGATACGGTTAGGTTGGTCTGTTCGAGTTTGGAGAGGAGGGGATGGTTGAGGTTTAGAGATTGATGGGTTTCGGATTGGTTGTAGTTCAAATGGATGAAGTGGTGATGGATGCTGTGGGGTCGAAAGAAATGAAGTCTTGTGTGGATTTTGTGTCCAAGTCTGTTCATGCTGTTTTTGGCAGTCAAGGAGATGATGGCAGATGAAAGGTTTTAATATGATGTCTCATACAGGGAGGGGGTTGTTTGCAATTTTTTCTTGAAGAAACAACTATCTAGGTATCCAAAACAAATGGCACAAAAAGCCTAAACCTTTTCTTCTTTTTTTTCTTTATATTAGATTATCAAAGAGTTAGCATCGATTTGTAATTTTGATGAACGTTCTTAACTCATTATGTAGAGCCGAGGTAATATAAAATAAAACTCACTATTTTTCTTTTGCTTTTTCTTACTCTTGCAAAATTAAATTAGCCGATACATGTATCATAACTTTTCATAAGCTCCATTAACTAACATTATATACCACTACTCTATTATTACTACACGAGTTATAAAATTAAATGACATATGTTATATTCACTGTCTACAAGCTTAATTTTGATTTAATTTACCAATAAGACGTGGCTCAATTGGTCAGCAAACTGAATTAAGCGACTGGTATGTCTTACAAAGAAGCTAATAGCCATGGAGTTAAAAGTCAAGAGCGATCGCATGATAAGACACCAAAATAATGTTAAAGACAAATATAACAACGGTGGATTTTTTTTTTTCGATAACGAAGCTAACAACAATAGAGCTATAGATCAAGAATGATCACACGAAAGTGTTGAAGATAAATGCGACAATTGTGGATTGGCGATGTTGTAGTTAGTGACTTCAAAGAGATAAATAGCAGCAGTAACAGATGCAGTGCTAAATTGTTGAAGGAGATGGGATGGTAGGAAGATGCACAGCGAAAAAATTGAATATACCTTATTTGTAGAGTTGTAAAGTTGGAACCCCACCCGCAGCCATAAACAGAAATGGCAACGGGCGAGCGCAGTGAAAAAATTTCAAAATCGTATATGTTCTAATACCATGTGTTAGAAAATTGTCATACAATCTCGGATTACCTCGAATACGTATGAAAGCTGATCGTTGCTTGCTCGTACTCATGTTTGTTGGCATGACTCCAATGATCTGTCCAACGACAAGAATGGCTACTAAATCCATCCTCTAAATATGCTCTCTAAGTCCCATAGCTTGCCCTCGGCAATTATATTTACACATCTTCACCTCTCATGAGCGTATGTAGAATCGTAGATTCTTGCCATATTAGGCCTAAGTCCAAACGTTAACAGTTTGATGTAGTCAATCGACAAGTTTGACTATAAACAAAATTTGCATTGTTAATTTTATGTGGAATGATCTGGCTTTCTAAGATTCCCATTGTCATTTGGCAGCGGTCATCCCAATGTTATTCTTTTAGCTTGTGCTAAATCATAAACAAACAAACATATATATATATATATATATATATATATATATATATATATTCACCATTTTTATAAAATTACTTAAAGTAGGTCTGTGGCATTACTAAAATTTTATCAGGAAATTGTGAGCCCACTTTTTTCACCACCTAATAATATTGCTCTATTCCCACCTCTTTATACCAAACACAAATCTATGAACCTATTTACACCGTCTTACAAAAATTAGAATTCAAACAGCAGAACAAACGATTATACAACAATTCAAAACCAACATGTCGAATAAATGTTCATGGCATATGGATGATACAAGAGAAAAAAGAAATGTTTTCCATTATATTTTAGTACATTGGGGCAAGATTATACTTCGTCATACAATACAAATTAGGAGGTGGTGTAAAAAAGTGGAAAATACAAATTAGGAGGTGATCATACAATACAAATTATTCGAAGCCTACTTATTATTAATTTGGAAAATACTTCGTCAGTTTCTAATTGACCCTCAAATACGTGTTAATTAATCTCGCACCCGCACTATTGTCACAGCTTTACCTTTCCACTACCGCTCAGTCCTCTGCTCCCGCCAAGCTCCCATTTGTCAGCAATGTCGGACACGGCGGCGCTGTTCAGTGCTGGGGCGGAGGTGGAGGTGACCTCCGATGAGGAGGGTTTCGAGGCGTCTGGTTTGAAGCCCATGTCATCAGCTTCAACCCCCGCCGTAACGTCTACATCGTCGAGTACGATGCCATTCTCGACCACCGCTCCCGCCACCGCCTCCGGGAGATCTTCGCTCCCGATCGCATCCGCCCTCGCCCGCCCTCGCCCTGTTCCGCTGATCCCACGTGTCCTCCCAAATTCGAGCTCTACCAGCGAGTAGACGCTCTCCATAATGATGGATGGTGGGAAGGCGTCGTGTTTAAAGTTGTTGAGGTGAAGAACAAGAGGAGATATTGGATTAGCTTTCCCGAGACTGACGACGAACAGGAGTTCGGCGCCGCGGAGATTCGACCGCACTTGGAATGGATTAATGGGCAATGGAAGATCCCTGAGGTAGATAAGTTGTTAAAAAATAATAGTCTCACATCAATTAATCTAACAATAGTTTACGTATATTAAAGGTTTTGGGCCCCTCTACCAGTTTTTTCAGTTGGATGCTAAGTTTCTTAATATGGAACATAGTTAGATTTCTGTTTCTGTCCCCAGAACAAACTTTTGTAGGATGTCTGTCATTATTGTCAAAGACACACCTAGGCTCACTGAGAGAATTGCAGCTATGTCGGGTCTAGATGAGGCTTCCTTTGTAAGGCATACGCCTAAGCTCGCCTTATAGAAGCACCTAGGGATGCATCTTAGAAAGAGTGAAGTTCCAACTTAAAGAAAAAAGAAAGAAGATAAGAAGAACAGGCCTCCGAGACAGTATAAGAATGGAATCCCAACTTAAATAATAATAATAATTAAAAAAAAAGACAAGGAGAAAAAGCCATCCACTCGTCCACGCCCTTAAAAAAAACTTGCATGCATAAAATAGAAACTCTAGTCAAGTTTATTTGCGTATTGGTTTTTTTTTTGTTGGTATTACTGCTAGTTGCTATTATTTTTCGGTACCCTGTGTCTCGACTTTATAAGGCACGCATCTTGTGTTGTGTCTCAGCGTGCCTTGCATTTTTTATAACTTAGGTCTGTCTCTGTTTTCTGTACACAACGGCCCCTTCATCTATCACCAATTAGTTTTCAGGTCGGATGCCCAGTTTCTTAATACAAGTATGGCATGGATATGCATTCAACTCTATATATGTGTTTGTGTATTGATCATGTTACCTACATTCTCAATGCTATCTGTTTAAGCTCATTTCATCATGGAGTTGATTGCTTAAAATCTCGCGTGTAGGCACTTATAGCAGGTAATCTTTTAGCGAAAGAAAGAATATTTAAGATGGTGGTATATGGAAATTCAGGAAGCAAAAGGCATATATATCAAATGAGGAGAGGGATTTAATTGTTTAGCAAAAGTGTTTGGTATTCATAGGACTTTGTAGTGAGATGAAATTTGTATGACTATTCTAGCTTGGGGATATTCACCATAAGAGATATGGATAAGTTACTTGAAACCTTCACATAGTTGTATTTAGCAATAACACGAGAGCCTCAAAGTTACTTGCACTTTTTCAGTTACTAGCAGTTACTGCCGGGCTTCTACAACTGCATCCAATAAATTTGAGCTTAAAAGGAGTATAATTTGATGTTCTCATGTCATGAGTAATGTGACAATGAAAATCTATGTGTATGCTTTAAAAGGTGGTTAGTGCTCTGAGTTTCGACAGTTCACTTCTAGCAGCCTATTTATGGATGTTTTCTTGTTCTACTAGGACCTAGCTACAGACTAACAGAACTATATGTTGCAAGTATTCCGAGAAGGTGTTGAAAGATGTTCTTCATGTCTCACATCTATCCTAGCATGTTGTGTCTCAGTTACCAATATCGTCATCTCTCACTAAGACCTACATGTTACTGAAACTGCTAAAGCTGTTTTTGTTTTTATATATAACCTAGCTCTATTTTATCTCCTTTTTTGGATAGAAAATGTCAGATATGGATTTTAAGCCAGGAATGATGGTGGAGGTTAGCAGTGATGATAAAGCCCTCCATGGATCTTGGTACAGTGCAACTATTATCAAGTGCGTAGGGAAAAAGTTTCTTGTGCAGCATAAGCACTTGACAACAGATGGTGGAACTAAGCTTCTAAGAGAAACTGTGGATTCTCTGCACATTAGACCGACTCCCCCAAACAATTCCGCTGTAGGTAAATTTAAACTACTTGAAGAAGTTGATGCTTTCTGCAATAATGGTTGGCGTATAGGAATTATCTCAAAGGTTCTGAGGGGTCAAAGATACATGGTTTACTTTAAAGCTGGAAACGAAGAGGTGGAATTTGGCTGCAAGGATTTGAGACTTCATCATGATTGGATACATGGAAGATGGTCCAAAGTTTCCCAGGTTTGGTTAACAATTCAGCTATTATTTAATAGTAAGATTGTCTACCTTATGTGAAGTGATTTTTCGTAGCTTTCTGTATATATCCTGTTTGTTGTACGGATATAACCTACTTCATTTACAGAATTTCGGATCTGATTTCTGTCATGTTTCCTTTGTAGAGCCAACTACATGCGTTTTTCTTCTTTTTACTGCTTGAACATGAGAATACGATAGGTATGAAAATCATATCAGCTCTAGTAGTTTTAAAGACTAAACCGTGGTCCATATGTCTTCGTAGTTATTGACTTTTGCTTCCGTCCATGTGTTACAGTTTTCAGTAACCATCCAAGCTTACATAAACAAGGAAACTATAAAAAGTCTGGTTTCTTTTGTCAGTGACAGATGCCATTTGGCTTCTGTTATAATTCTATTTCTGTGTCCAAGGAAAAGATCTAGAGAAGCCTGCATAAGCAATTCACTATCTTTGCTTGTGCTTGATAATTATATATTACTAAACTAGCAAGAGTTTAGACACACATTATTGGTGTTCAATTAATCGGGAAATTAAACCACCTATATACCACTATGATGTATTCTAGTGTTATCGCGATAACAACCGCTACCTATATATCAGAATTATGTATTTCTTGGTTGGGAGGGTCTACTGTTTACCTCTCGATACCGGTCGAGATGTAGGGTAGAAACCGAACTCGGCCGCCAAGATCAAAAAGAAAAAAAGAATTTAATAGCAGGGAAGCTTTGACTGGTAGTGCGCATCCACACAGCATTGATTTTGAAAGGAGATGGAGTCTTGAGGAAATTGTTATATTTGAGGCTCTAATCTATGTTAATGTGATCCAGCCTCTTATTCAATAATTTCCCTTCAATTCTGAAAGCCATGCATTGTAGTAAATTTGTTGTTTGGCGTACATGCTAACAATCTTAATAGTTTATTCTTCAATTCTCAAAAACTGAAAAAGATTCTTCATCCTTTGATTTCATATACACGAGTCATGTTTCACTAGTTATTTCATCCTTTGCTTCATTCACACTTTTTAACAAAACTATTATTGCTAAATGCTCTCCCTTTTCAGGCACTGGATCTTTGACTCAGGAAAGAATAAAGATGCATGCTTGCTGCATGTATCACTGGTAGTAGTTCCATGTTTAACAATCTAAACCTGCTAACTTCAACTTACAAGATAGTTGAAGGACTTACAGTTTCAAAGATCGAACAAGGCATACCAATGGCTCATTGTAGCGGTAAACACACTAAATTTTCACTCTCAGTTTCTGAATTAGCCTTTTTCTGCCTTGTTTTTTTAGTGCTCCTTCGGCTATGAACATATTTAGCTTCGTTCCTCTCTGAAAAAGAAAGTAGTTCGCTTTAAGGGTTTTGACAATTTTCATTCGGCACCTGGTCGGTTGCCTCGGAGTTTTGTTCATGCTATAATGTGAATGCCCCTGGAATTTTTGTTCCAAATATGTTTTATGTCATGCTAATTGTGCTGAGCATACAACAAATTAGAACTTTGTCGCTGAGGATATGCTTCTGTTTTAAAGAATATTGGATAATTTCTATCTTGTTCTCTCCATCAGAATTCTGTGACGCTTAGCGATCGGGAGGTTGAAGAATGGCTAAAACCTGTTTGCTTTATTGTTTAACTCCATTATTTGCTAACTTCTACCTCCAATAATATTCAAGAAACCAGACGACAGAATCACGGTGACCATACTGGATCCCTTACGATTTTGATCCGGTTGGCACGGTCTTACAGGGATTTCTTGATTGAGTTTACCAAACAGCTATTTAGAGCCTTTAGAAAAGAATATAAAAATTGATAAGTTATAGAATAGAATAAAGTACTTTCTGAGTTGAAAGTTTTATAAGACAAAATTATATGTAAGCAACTTCGCTGAAAATTTACGTATAATTTGTGTAGAGTTTTTACATGATTTATAATATTTTTGCAAAAATAAAACTAGGAAGTTGTATATTTTTGTTGCAGTCTATAATTTTTTTCATTTAAATTTTTTTAAAAATATATTTTAACTGCGTGCTGGGGGTGGAAGGCTTTGTGGAATGGTTTGTGGGACCGTCCTTTTGGATCATTTTTCTTCTTCAAGTAGGTATGAGTAGGGAATGATTTACCTTCGAAAAACAATGAAAAACATGTTATTTTTTCTTTTCTCTAACGACTATGCAAGAGAATTTTAGGAAGCCAAGTTTGTTAACTCATTCCTTTTGCCTGGTATAGATATGAAACGCCCATTGCTTCAAGCACATGCTATTCTTGGTTAAATGGAAATGATTTCGGATTTAGGAAGACACATTTCCTTTACTTATCTTTTAAAGTATCCCAAATTTGTGACAAACATTTTCCCAAACTCAATCGAGTTAAATTAGAAGACCAAATTTTTTAACTTTTGGCAGGTATTAATCCAATTCATTATTAACGTCGGAACAAACTTTAAGTGATGTAGCATTACTATAAAGGAAAAGCATTTGAGACGTTCTTATGCTTGCTTATGTATTAGACTCAATTTGTTATGAAATGTAGTGGATCTTCCTTAGTAGATATGATTAGAGGTAGAAACGAGTCGAGCTATGACCTGAAATTCGTATTAGCCCGAGTCAACTCGAGTTAAGTTCAGGCTCAAATATGATCTTAGCTTCTTAAGATAATCGAATCTAAGCAGCTTAATATCTGCTCATTTGCTGGCTCTTATTTGAGTCAAATTCAAGATTATCCAAATTAATCTTAGTTTTAAATATATAAAAAACCAAAACTATTTGAACAAGAGTTTGATCTCAAATGATTTGAGCTCAACTCATTTTTTGTAATCGCAGAACTCGATGAGCTTGAATATGGGATTTCGTCAATCATATAAAGCTTGAGCTTTGCCTTTTAACACTAAGCAAGTCCGAGCTCAACTAACTGAGTCGAGTTTTTAATCGAACTAGACAGTTTTTACCTAGCCATGACTCATGCATTAATCCGATTTGCAGGATCTTATATATATTTATTTTAGTTTAGCATTTCTAATGTCGAATTCAATTGGGAGTTAAGATGTTGGATGTTGGTCGTTGGCGGCTGAAATAAACGTATATTAAACAAATGTCTTCTCTCCAGCAAATGATTGACAAGTTGTTTTCAAAGTTTTTTTTAAAAAAAAAAAGGAAATCAAATTCAGCCCAAAAAATAAAACTTATCCCAAAAAAAAAGTCGAATTCAGCCTAAAATTGAAACTTGTCCCCAGAAAAAAGTCGACTTCAGCCCAAAAAATAAAACTTGTCCCAAAAACAAAAAACTGAATTCGGCCCAAAAAGTCTAACATTAAATAGAGTAATGCTACAACGTCCCAACGCTTTATTTTTACCAATCATGAGGTAAAAAAATATATTCTTGGATATATTTTCGGACAGACCAGCCAAGCGCTGCAGTATCTTCCTACAAAATTTTTTGTTATACTGTAATGGGGGAGTCCTGTGTGGCTGCTGTCCAAAGAGGAGTCATGCTTTAACATTGCTCCAAATAAGAAAATCAAATTGTAATATGGGTCACAGTTACACATACAGTCTCATTGCCATCCCAACATACTACATTTCTACCGTTTTGCATTTATCAGCACAAGTTTTCCTTTTTTTTTTCTTTTTTCATTTTCATTAAAATTTAGCGAAACCAACTCTTACATTTCTACCGTTTTGCATTTATTAGTATTTATGTGAAATTCATTCAAAATTTTGTAAACAGTAATCTTCATACCCAACATATTGCTTTTGACAAAAATGCCATTGCTAGTCTATGCAAGTTAGACATAGACCAGCAAGGGACTTTTTTCCCCACGATAGAAATTCACGTCAATATATATATATTTGATGTTAAATAATGATGAACAAAAAGCAAATAGTTGAAAACGCACAACAATAGTTAAAGCCGCGGAAGTCACTTCCTGGAAGTCCAGTAGCCGTTTGGAGTAGGCTTGGTCGAAACGGGCGGGAAGCTGAAGTGATTTATTGCGCAAAACGGTGCTATGAATGTCACACATCTGGGCCGTTGCGTCGACTGGTACGGCTCGTCGCATTCCATTAATAAGTTTGGTTTGCTTTCACACCACATCCTTCTCTATTCCAACCTCCCAACCATACTTATTAAAAAATCAACATTTTTACTCTTCCAAAATTACCCCTCTATTATGCGTGGAACTGCCACCCCACCGCTCCAAAATAAAAGCCGAGATTGACTCGTCAAATCTACACCGTTTGACAGTTCTGACAGTACGTCTTTATGGGCGAGTTAAAGAGCAGCTGACAGCGTCATTTAGTTGCAGATTTTTGCACGGAAGCCATCCCGGATCTTAAGGCGACTCCTGTCGTGACAATGTTTTACGGTCCGGTGTAAAATATGGCTGAGTGCATTTTCCGATTCGGATGGTCTCATGTTTTAGCGGTTTTTTAAGAGAAAATTATATTTGGGTTTAAAATTATAAGTTTCATTATACTTAAGTTATGGATTAAATTTTAATTGCAGTTAAATTTTTTTATGAAGGGTGTCAAAATTATCAAAAATGTGTCATAGGTTATCAGAAAAGTATCGATGTGTTAGTTTTTATCGATTGTTAAAAATTTATTAAAAAGTGTCAAAAAATAAGATATTGAATACATGTCGGAGGTGTCAAAAACTTATCGGAAGATGTTAAAAACTAATCGGAAGGTGTCAAAATTACTAAAGTATATAAAAAATTTTGGAAAAAATTTAAGTGATTTTTTGAAATAATATGGAGGAATTGCAGAGTAATTATCCGTTTTTTTAACGTTAGATGTGAAAAATGTTACTCTTGATGCCCAAGTTGATTCTCTTTTATACTATACTAGAAAATTCTGTAATGATCGCTCTATTTGATGCTATCGGCAGATGAATCAAAATAGAATGAGGCCTAAATTAATTGCTACTTCACGCTGTGTGACCTTTACATCATGTATGTATGGATTTGAAATTACTGCTTTAAACTTGAAATTAGTGTGAGCAGCATGTATATATGTTCTTTTAATTCGTATCGCCATTCATTACCTCAGAGCAATCGAGCTTAGATCTTAATAAGGCACAACTTTTAGTAAACTGTCCTATACGTGCGGGATGGATAGCTCCAATATTAATCTTTATGAGGATTATAGAAGGTTATGATTTTGATAACTAATTTTACATCCGTGCTATATACAAATATTCGTTGTATGGGTAGATGATTATATTAAAAACTTAATCTTTTTATATTTTTTATATTATATATTTTAATAGTTATTTTTATTATAATATTAGACTTTCCGATATATCTTATTATAGTAAGATAAATGGTAGAAGGTATATAAAAAATTATTTGAGGCGTGGCGTAATATTGTATTGATATCCCCATACACACACACACACACACACACACACACACACACATATATATATATATATATATATAATTTCAAAGATAAATAAAATTAGTTTTAATACATAATATACAGTATAATCATTTTTATCTTAATATTTATGTATACATGTAGATCATTCTTCTGGAAATTAATTATTTTTTTATTGAATTATTATACTTTATTAATTTTTATCTTAAACTTTTAATATTTTCAAAATTAGTAACATAAATTCTTATAAATTAATATAAATGCTTCTTGACTCTTTTTTTTTTTTAAAAATTATCGTAGGATACATCCAAAATTATATAAGATGTCACGTGACGTAATAATTTTGATCATTTAATTTTATATGTTTATATATATAATAATATTGTTTTTAGTGACAATGAGCATGTTTGCACAATCTCAGCTTGGTTCAGCTAAGTTATTTCTGAAACCAACAGATCATTTTTAGCCGTTCAAGAAAAGATGATAAATGTTGGTTAAAATTCATTGTGTGTGAAAGAGATATATATATAGTTCCAATACACAGCATATCAGATAAAGTATTATTCATACGACTGAGCATGATGCACAGAAGCGTGATCATCACAAGTGAGAATCATTTTAGCAGTGGTCCTTATGGCTGTATGCCTGTTCAATTTCCATCCCATACAGGTACAACATAGTCCCACCACCGAAATGTCATTTCTGTAATTAAACCAGTATTCAGAGGGCAAATTCATACCTACCTCCTTATATATCTCACCTTTAACCTCACCAGCAACCACAAACAACACAGAGAAAACCAGAGTGACATAGAAATGGCTCAGATCACGGAGGAGATAAGAGCGAAGGCGGAGGTGTACCACGGCGACGAGATATGCCAGCAGAAGACTAAGTTCCTTCTCTCTGAAGTTGGCCTCCCCAATGGGCTACTCCCATTGAAGGACATCATCGAGTGCGGCCACGTCGAGGAGACCGGCTTCGTTTGGCTGAAGCAGAAGAAGAAGATCGAGCATACCTTCGAGAAGATCGGGAAGCTCGTCTCTTACGCCACCGATATCACCGCCTACGTTGAGAAATCCAGGATCAAGAAGCTCACCGGAGTTAAAGTCAAGGAGGTCCTCATTTGGATCTCCCTCACTGACATCTCCGTTGACGATCCTCCAACCGGGAAGTTGGTTTGCAAGATCTCTTCGGGTCTCTTTAGGACTTATCCCGTGTCTGCGTTTCAAATAGAGGAGGCCAAGCCGCCGAAAAAGGCCGACGACGGCGCCTCCGCCGCGAAGGAGGTGCCGGCGGCGGTGCAGAAGTGAAGGTAGAATTAACTTAAAGATGAATAACGTGTTATCAATGGACGATGATGATTAGTACTGGAGCTGCGCACACTGTCATGGAGGTTAATTTGCTCCATGAAGTTATTATTATTATTATTATCCTTTATTACATGCAATTTGTGGAACATTTATGGGCATGCATGTGACTCATGACCAAATATTATGTTAAATAATGACGCTTTCAAAAGAGTACAGTGGTGTTCCTTGCGGCCATTTTGGCCTTTTTTAAGTTCAAAGGCCATGTGTCGTCTTGGTTACTAGTATTACGCATAAGTTAGGTTGAGACAGGAATTTGACGATGATGTGCATTACTATTCTTGGACAAATTTGTTGAAAAAGGAATTCTCCGGCCTTTTTTTTAAAAAAAAAAAGTCTAATTCTGAAAATTTTGTTTTGATGAACATGTCGAAAATGTGACAAATAAAATCATAAAAATATTTGATCAGACATTGCCTGTCGAATTTAAGAAAAATTGCTACTGGCCTTCGCTATCGGCCCGCTAGGACCGCTTGTCAGCTACGTTACTGCCGATCCCATCGATTCGTGTGTTTGCTACTATTGAAGAAAGGAAATTTCAACAAAAAAAGTATTTTTTTCAAATCTTAAATATCAAAAAATAAATTTTTGCTCGATATTGAACTTTATTTAAATTATTTTTATTTTTTAATATTAAATGCAAGGTTTAACCTTAATGGATCGAACAGCAAGGCTATCCATATAGGCATTCATTATGGTTGTTGAAAAATTAGGCTGAAGTTACCGTTTAACATGCCAAAATACAAAGTCAGAAGCACTAAAATTGAAGTTAACTAAACTATGTATTAAAACTTCGAGTAACATTTTAATTTGAGTTCAGCATTCCTAAATGTTCAAAATTTTCATTTATCTGTTAGCATATTGTGCTAGACCCATATGCATAAGTATCAACAACTGGAGCCTATTAAAGGGCTGACATGTATAAATACATATCGATAGACAAAATTCTAAGTTGAGGCACATAACAATCATGGATCTAGAGAGCATGCTAAAGGACCGTTCGAGTAGTCGTCATCGACACTGACAAATCGCAGGACTTCGCTAGAGATCGCTGGAGCTTTGCTAATGGATGTAAGCACGAGAAACAATCAACTTCGGCAAACATACAATCGGGATTTCTAAGTCCGGTAGAAATCATGTATATAATCCTTGACTTTCATCACCGTCATATCATAAAACTTGGTCTACCAATTAGGAAGGTTCTTTATGTCTTATAAATATATATTTTTTAAAATTATCGTGCAAAATTTTTGTCTATAATCGACCTATTTTTGTGTAATTATCGTAAAAAAATAAACCTACGTACGGCACCGTCCCCCGTAGGGCTGAAAATGAGACAAGCTCGAGCTGAGTACTATCTAGCTCAAGCTCAGCTCGGTTGACATTGCTCGAGCTCGACGAGTCTCAGCAGCCGAGCTCGAATTCGGCTCGCTTTAGAAAAAACCATGCTCGAGTTCTCGAGTAGCTCGAGCATATCGAGCTCGAGCTCTCGAGTATCTTGAGCATATCGAGCTCGAGTACCTAGTTCGAAAATAAAATACACGGTTGCAATATTTATGATTTCTATAAAAATTAGGACTAAATTGTAAAGAACTATACATTTTGTTGGACTCAACCAACTTATAACAGTCTGGGCTGGATTCAAGAGGCCATTATCAACTGTCCCCGTATAGTTTCACGAGCCTAACCAACCAAGTATTACAACGTTCAATTTCGACTCGTTTAGTTAACTGAGTCTGAATTTGAGCTCGAGCTTGAGTAGAGCTAAAACAAGTTCGATGAGCAGCTCGGCTCGTTTTCAGCCCTAGTCCCGTGTTCCACCAACCGAAGAGTTCTAATTATAGATCTGGCCAGGTTCGAAGACCTATATTACCCTCCACAAAATATAGAACGGATAAATCTCCCACATCCTTGCGAGTGGCGCTTGCGGAATTCGAACTTAAGACTTCTACTTCATACCTTCACTTCATGAGGTGGAAGTCCCAACTATCCGCCCTCGGAGCCACGAGCATATATCTTATAATATATGTATATGGATATCAGGAAAAACATCGTATGAAACTAAGATAACTACGCAAGGACATCATGTATTAAGATAATGTTAATATACAAAAAGCATGCGATCAATATATCAAATCCAAAATTAAAGGGTCCATGTGAATCCAAGAAGTTTCTCTAAGACTAACTATGAATAGGCTCTTAGATTTTCAGGATAAATTGATTGAGCAAGTCCTAAAAATAACACGCATTACAATTTACAATACAAAGAGATATGTATGTATGTATATATACATATATATACCCTGCTTCTAAAAATCCAAAAATGTTATTTCGGCGGAAGAGGGAATAGGATTAGGGTTTCCATGTGACGACGATGAGAGACCACCAGAGGAAGCCGATCTCGAGGTAAGGACGTAGACCCACAGACGCTATGTACCGCCTCTCCCACGCCAGACGACAGATACCAGGTAAGGATGTAGACCACTTGGAGTGAACGACTTTGCCAAGCAAACCATCGACGTGCTTGTATACAACTTAACTGAAAACGAGACAACTGATGAAGACGAGAAATTTTATAATGCTCCGGATGTAAGTTTCAAAATTTACGCCACACCTATTAAAACTTATATTTAGAGATATTTTTTGAAAAAATTTTAACTAAAAATTTGTTTAGAAAAATAAAATGCATAATTTTGTTTTTCAAGTTATTTTTATAAAATATCATAATATATGTTAAAAATAATTATCAAAATATAGTAGTGTAAAATCAATTTATTTGTCTATAATTTTTTATCGATTTATTTGACATGGTATTTAATTTTTTTTTGAAAATAATTTGCTCTACGAAAATGTAATATATTTTTCTGAACAATTTTTTAGTTGAAAATTTCTTCAAAAAATATCTCTAAATATAAGTTTTAATGAGTGTGATGTAAGTGTCGAAACTTACACCTAGAACATTATAAAATTTCTCAATCAAGACGATGATGGGGAAGAGGATACCTTCCGTCTTGTGGTGGCTTCCCAACTGAATTAATAATATGATACCCCAACCATGCAGGGAGGCCCTATTCAAGGTTCTGGCCTTCTGGGCAACACATTGGGATATGGTTCTTTGAGTAGGCCGCTGAAACAACTATGGAACCCCATCCGTGACTTAGTATTCGCGGACGTGGAAATTTGACTACTATGTTGTTCGATTCGCTGATGACAGTGATCATGATCGAGTTCTCTCTGAGGGACCTTGGCCGGTAGCGGATCATACCCGAGAAACTGGTGGTGGTGCGCATTCTCTTCCTTCCAGAAGTAGTATAAGGAGACACTGGGTGAGCTTGGTAACATAATCGGAAAAACAATCAAAGTGGACAGCCAATGGCAACTGTTCATGGAGGGTCGTTGGCAATCTTATGTCTTCAGGTGGATCTTAAGAAGGCGTTGGAACTAAAGATCAAGGTGAAAAGTTGTTCACTGCGTATCGGCTGCAAAGGATTGCACAATGCGTGCATGAGATGCAAACGCTATGGACACCACAGGGAGGCAACCAACTTCGTCGGGTAAATAAGGAGGGAGGAAAATTTAGTGGATGTAATAAATATGGGTGCAGTCACAAACAACACTGCGAGTGATAAAGTGAAAGATAATCACTTTGGCAAATGGATGATGGTTCAGAGAAAGTCGAAGAAATAAGGAGCAATATCTAATAAAGGAGTTGGCATTGGGGAACACCACAGGGATCAAACCAAGGGTCAGTCATAGATGACAATGACAAGCTTAGTTGAAATACTAGTCACAATGATGGCAAAGGAGGGGCTAGGGAGAACTGTGCTCAGCGCAGGGGCAAAATGGAATGTAACCAAAAGACAAATTAAGGTACTACCAAAGCCTAATTGGCAAGACTCAAATACTAATCTCCCTGTATTATCATCAATGCCAAGGCCAAGCAGGCCCAAACTGTTGGAAGAATCCCATTGGAGGAGAAAGACTTGAACAACTTCACTGCAATAGCTAGAGCCCTATCATCAAATCAACCAAGTAATTGGTACTTAAGTGATAGCAACGTGACCAATCCAAATCAACGGACCCACGGCTCCACAAACTCTCTCTGTTACCACCGAACATCTCTTTAAAAACTCACCACCACCTAACATAGAGGGTGATTAAATGGAGATGAACGGATCACTGCTGCAGATGTTAAATAGAAGTGCAAGCACCTTAAGTGATGTATGGGCCATTGCTGCTGACAACATCAGCAATTCGGGGAACATATATCATTTCTTAATTCTGATGACCGTTGTGCTCATATTAGCATTTTGTTATGGGATTGAAAGGGCGTATGGAATGATGAGTTCCTGCTTACTATAAAGGCTACTTCACAAGTCATCGTCTAGTTTAGTTGTACTAGTACTGATGGAGACTAAGAACGGTGGGGATATGGCATCGAAATTGATGGAAAAGATGGCTTCACCTGCATTCCTGCGAAAGCACGTGATTCAAGTGAAGAATATGGATCTTGTGGAGGAAAGAGGTAGTCTGGACTTGTTACAGGGAACTTCAATTCCATTATATCATCAGCGGATAAGAGAGAGGTCCTTTCGAATATAATAAGCACCAATTACAGTGTTTATTAATAAACACTTGTATTATAAAGGAATCAAATGAACCACCAATACACATTTTGTGTATGCACATGTATGAGTTCTTGCACATGCGGCTATATATGTTTAAAACTCATATTTCAGTTGTAAATACAAAAGATGGTCCTTTCAAGGATTTTCCATTTTTTAAGAAAATACATATTTGATCCATAAGTGGCCATATTTTGGATTGGAGCATGTGCATATGACCAAGTTGTAGGCATACCCATGTTTCAATATCCCTCAAATTATCTTATTTTCGATTAAGATTTGAATTGGTTCTGGATATTTGATCTGAAAGTTCCAAGTTTTAGAACTTTCAATCGACCGTAAGGGGATATTTTGGTCGACCGATCTTACCAGAAAATTGCAGTAACCATATTTCAGAACTTTCAGACGACTGAAAGTGTCGATCGATAATATACTCTAGAATAAAATTTTTTATAATCGATTAAAATGGTTTTCAATTTTTGATTTTGAGTTTTTATGATATTAAAAGGCACATATCTAAAATAAGTCCCATTTCAAAAAATTTGAGAAAAATATTATTTGAGCCAGATTTTCGTAAAAGAAGTTTTAAAGTGAGAGTTGTTCTTGGATCTTAGATTGTTATGAATTCTTAATTATCCATAAAGCATTTATCTTTTTAAATCTTTAGTAAGCTATGCTCAGATTATGTGGCGAGAACCGTCTTTCCCAATGTGTTTGGCGCTTGTCGAAAAGTCTAGAATATCAGCTCAAAATATTCTATGTTTTAAATCATACTCGTATTTTCTAAGTTTTCCGCATGCATGAATAATTATTACTCGAATATTCATGACTCCCAGATTGTGGCACGTCATAATTATTATTAAATTTATCTCAAGAATATAAATATATATTATATATAAATTTTGTTATTAAATATTATTATAATTTTATATATTCAGATATTCATTACAAATTTTTTTTCTTATTTATATATTTTTTATTATTGTGACCGAACCATATTTCTATCCAATTTATTTGAAAATTATCACCTCCTGTATCCGTATTTATGTCCGTGTCTATATCTGTCTCCGTAATTCGAACTCTGTTACGGCAAAAATTGAAAAGAACTTCAGCTGGTTCGAGAACTTAGGCCGCTTGTCTTTGTATGGAAAGTCCAGGAACGTGGTCCTATGGTGAATCCCATTACCGCTACAGGTTAGAGGGTTTTCTCTGAACATTTGGCTAGAGGTTGAAACAAAACAAAATTTTGATTCTATAAGACTATATCGCTCGGACATATGGAATTATCATATGTACGAGCGTATAGATTAAAAAAAAAAAAGTTATGATTATTTTAAAAAAAAATTTAAAAAAAAAATTATAGATTTCGATAAAATCTACAACTAATATATTGAATATTTTTTTTAAAAAAAATAGTTTAAAATAGATATTTTGGAACTCCAAACTTTAACGAATTTTAAGCGAATTTAAAATTATTAAAAGCATTTCAAACTCTTAAATTTTGAAGATTCAAAATATTTATTTAAAAGTATTTTTTTAAAAAAATATCTAACATAAAAGTTATAGATCTCATCAAAATTTACTATATATATGTATTTTTTTTAAAAAATAATCACAAAATATTTTTTGTAACCCACGTGCGTATGATAATCCCCATACGCACAAATATATGAGATCACTACTCAACAAAATAAGGAATAATCAGGGCACTTTCCGTGCGGTCCTTCCAAATAAATTTTGTTATGTTTTTAAAATTTGATTATCAAAAGAATAGATTTTGATATGTTTTATAATTTTTTTTTATTTACTTTATTTCTTAAAATATCTTAAAATATGTATTTTACATCTTCAAATTTTTTATTAGTTGTAAAAATTTTAGATCCTCAAAACATATATTTAGAAATTTTAAAATTTTATAAAATATACAAGCTGTAGCTTACACCAAAATCACTTCTTTTCATATTCAATTTTTTCTATATATATATATATATATATATATATATATATATATATATTTACAGTAATTTGTAAGTTTTGTAAAAATGAGGGATTTATTTGATAGAATTTTGTAACGCAGGATTTTTTTTTTTTGGACCCATTAAACAATATTGTTTTGGTCTATAACTTTATACTCTACTTTTTTAAAATATTAAATAACATACAATATCAAAGTTGCATTAAAATAGCATTAATTTCACTTTTTGCAACTTTGATTGCCTGTTTATTTAGTATTTTAGCAAATTTAAATTAAAAAGTTCTAAAATACAATAAGAAAGCATTAAATTAATGTTTATCACTTACTAATAAATGTTTAAACTTATATTGTAACGCCCCAAAATGGGATATGAAGGAAAGAAAAAATGTTTTTTTTCAAGAAGGGAACCAAAACCTAAACATAACTTAAAAAAAACTTACAAGATATAATGTTATGAGTACTTACAAAATGACTCAATATGATTACAATATCTTTATAACACTCAATCCAAATACAAAGATACAAACATTTATAAGCAAAAATGAAACTTCACTCTTCCAGTCCTAACCCTTCAAGACTGGTTGGCTTTTTCATACCATCTCAGACATTTCTTTGACATCTAATTGGAGGAGCAAAGCGTTTCTCCTAAAACAATAGCACATGCAATAACTAACTCATGCCTCAAACAGAAAGTATTGCCACAGTGTATATATGCACCCCAGCTGCTTGTCCAGTATCACCATGGGCGGAGCCACATTGTATTTGGGGGGGGGGGGTAAGGGGCGATCGCCCCCGCCTACTTGGGTGACAAAATCTAATATATGGGTTTTGAGTAAAAATCATAATTTGTATAATACAGTATCACTCAAAATAACATCACTATGTATTGTAAGGCCTAGTCATTGGGGTATAAGATACTCACTTTGAAAATCTGGGTTCAAACCCTAATGGTGTCATCGTTGTCTTTTTTTTTTTCTAAAAGAAAACACCTATTTATAAATATTTTTTTTGAAAAAAAATTCAACATAAAAATTGTAGATTTTGATAAGATATATAATTTTTATGTTTAAATTTTTTCAAAAAATTCTTTCAAGTGGATGTTATGAGAGTTCATAATTTAGCCAATTAATAGTTCATTTTAAAATCCGCTAAAATTTTTAAGTCTCAAAATATTTATTAGAAATATTTTTTAGAGAAGTTTTTTTTATAAAAGTTATAAATCTCCTTAAAATATATAAGTTTTATGTTAAAATTTCTCCAAAAAATATTTATATAACAGTCAAAATGGCTTGGATATGAATCAAGAGTAACAGGTTAAAAACGAAACTGTAAATACGAGAGGGCTGATCGAATATGTAAAATGAATAGTAGTGGCTGATCGAGTCAAAAGTCATGCCGGTCTATCGTCAGTTTTTAATGATGCTCCCAAACTCGTCCTACTACACCTTCAAATTCCGATCATGCTATCAACATTTAATTAGAACAGATAAATTATTAGATTATATATTTTTTAAATTTAATTATTTATTATAATTATTAAACAGTACATAAATTTTAATTATAATCACTAAATCAATATATGATTAAAAATTATAGAGTTTGTTACTCTCGAATTTATTGTCGAAATTCAGAAATTATATTATAATTAAAATTTATTTCTTATTTGTATTATAATATATACCGACTAGTAGTATTTTAAAAATTATTCTTTACATAATATTTCTTTCGCCCTACCTCCCCCCCCCGAGTCAGAAATCCTGGCTCCGCCACTGCTGGCATCTTATGCTCTCAAGCAAGAACTTTTTCTTTTCAAAATTTTTCTTGACCTTGCTTGTATACCAACTGAACATAGCTTGTAGCTTATACTGGCAGTGGCAATAATGGTAATAAACAAGTTTTCAACAAACATCTGAAAATGTAAACTACTTCAACTATCCAGTCACCATTCCTAATCGAACAAGAAACCAAAAATAATTTTGACAAATATATGTTAAAAATAGACGAGAGTATACTTAAAGAGCACTATGGCCAAAGAGAGATGAAGTCTTGAGACGAACTTTCCCTAGACTAGAAATTTATATAAATAATAATTAACCGCTTTTTTTACCAATCTTGCAAGCACCAAAGACTCCATTAATGAAAACATGCTACGATCATGTTAATGTTCAGAGCATAGACAACGACGTTAGAGCTTGATAACGATGGCTGCCATTAAAGAGGGTAGTTGACATTAATAGCGCTTTATTTCTTGGGGCTTTGTCAAAAAAAAAAGGTCTCGTTTTGCAAAACCTTTGACAAATTAATCTAATATTTTTTTTAAAAAATTTTATAAATTACACCAAAATATACATATATAAATATTTTTTAAAAAAATTAAATACAAGAAAATAAATTTTGTATGCTTTATTACTTTCAGCTTCCAATTTTTTTCAAACTTTTTTTTAAGATAAAATTTTACCAAAATTATTATTGCCTTTAGTACTTGGATTGTGATAGGCTGATAGCCTACGATGTCTCTATATGATGTAAGCTATAGATTGTGATAGCCTACATGTCTCTATTTGGATTGTGATAGCTTAATATCTGGCACTACTCAGGTTTAGTATAGCTTACATCATATAGAGACATTGTAGGCTATCACAATCCAAATACTAAACTTGAGTAGTGCCAGATATTAAGCTATCAATGTCTCTATATGATGTAAGCTATACTAAACTCAAACAAGCATAACTAATACACTACAATGCATGTCCAAAACTCTATTAATTTTCATCCATAATATGAATCTCAAATGATTACGCAACATTTCTCAATTACATGCAATTTCCTTTTATATAACATCCACATGCATATAAAAGGAAGCTACTCACCAAGATATTTATCTTTCAAAGCATACATCATACCAACAATAACAATCAACCATTCATCCAATCATGATTTCGATTCTATTATGTCAACCATGATACACACCATAATCAACATTATATGCAATAATAAAAAAGGATAACATTCCATATTTATCATGCAATTTTATTAACATCGAAGTTATGGGACCACTTTGTCATCACGAAGCTTCCGGCTAACTATAAAACAGTGGGCCTAACTGCCCACATAATGAGAGGCGCCGAAATGCACCTACATTAGATGACTCACTATCTAGCCTTAAGATATATCATGACGTCCATCAAAATTGAAGAATATAGTGTCCATTCATGCGTCACGCCCATATCATTGCTTTTACATTTTTATGGCTCAACAATCAGCTAATATTACCAATAAAATATAGTAAGAACACGCATGTGGCATTACACATTCGTCCCATCCTCGTCGTGTATATCGTTTAGGCATGTGTCTACAACATCACCATACCATTTTACTATCCGAAGGAAAACCATGACAACTAGGGAGATGGGAGACGTATGTGGCTATGTTGAAACAATCACAAATTCCATCGTATTATATCTAAATATGGATGGGCAAACACTTATAACTTTTGGACTAGTCGGCCCAATGATTATGCTGTCTGGCATAGCCTACTACATGCTCATGAAAATACTGAAAAGCATATCAGATTCGGAGTAGACAAGAGCACGACATATTGCTTGGTGATGAGCCAGTTGGTGCCAGGATGCAAGCTAACTTAAATTCTGATTATCTTGTAAAAGACTTTTGGGATCATGACGGAAATTGGAATCAGGAAAGGTTAAAGCAATTGATACCTCGTTCAATTGTTGAAGAAATCAACACCACATTTATCAGTCGTTGTATCTTCCTAGTGGTTCAAAACACATGCATTTCCAGTTGCTAGTTTGCTTGTTATGGTCGGTTTGGTTAGAACGAAGTGATGTGAAATATCAAGGTGTGTGGCCTAATGCCACCCTCATTGAGCTGAAAGAATTGAACCTATTGGGGAGTATGCTTACAGCCTACAGGTAAACATCAAACCCTTCTTTCTGCATTGGAGTAGAGGAATTAGTAGTTACTTAGGGTTTACAATGTAGCAAATGGGCTGCCAACCTCCGTTGGGGTTCCGATGGTTGTTACCTCGACCGGGGTATTACACTTAAATATGGATGCTAGTTGCAGCGCGGATAGGACAGTTTTAGGGAGTGTAGTGCGGGATGATCAAGGTAAGCTGAGTTTTTTTTTTTTTTTAAAAAAAATTGAATTTTAAAAAGTTAATTTTGATGTGCTCTATAATTTTTATATTAAAAAATATTTTTAAAAAAGTTTAATAGTTGTTTTAAGGTTATGAAGTTGTTAATGGCAATAATAATTTGGTAAAATATTTATCTTAAAAAAAAGTTTGAAAAAAATTGGAAGCTGAAAGTAATAAAGCATACAAAAATTTATTTTTTTGTATTTTAATTTTTTTTTTGTAAAAAAATATTTATATATGTATATTTTGGTGTAATTTATAAAATTTTTTAAAAAAATATTAGATTAATTAGTCAAAGGTTTGCAAAACGAGACCTTTTTTTTTGACAAGGCCCCAAGAAATAAAGCGCTATTAATGTCAAGTACCCTCTTTAATGGCAGCCATCGTTATCAAGTTCTAACGTCGTTGTCCATGCTCTGAACATTAACATGATCGTAGCATGTTTTCATTAATGGAATCTTTGGTGCTTGCAAGATTGGTAAAAAAAGCGGTTAATTATTATTTATATAAATTTCTAGTCTAGGGAAAGTTCGTCTCAAGACTTCATCTCTCTTTGGCCATAGTGCTCTTTAAGTATACTCTCGTCTATTTTTAACATATATTTGTCAAAATTATTTGTGGTTTCTTGTTCGATTAGGAATGGTGACTGGATAGTTGAAGTAGTTTACCTTTGCAGATGTTTGTTGAAAACTTGTTGATTTTTTTTTATTTACTTTATAGCACATATTTGTCTAAGGTTAGTTGGAGTTTGTTGAGCAGATTATGATGGACTCTGATTGTGATGCATCTTCCGAGGACATAACTTGGTGGCTATATATACTCCAAATAAATATTTGCCACATTGGTTTTTCGTAGCATATTATTGACAAATACTCAGCTTTCAAATTCTACAAGGTTGTATTTCACCATCCGTCATATTCATTCACTTTCTTCTAGCTATAAATTGTGAAGTATTACTTGGTCTCAGACCACATCTAAGGTAATTAGGGCCTTTGTTATGAAATTCCTGACTTACAAGTTATATAAAGCTATAGTTGCCATCCGGTTTCGGAGACTCTGTAAGTTCTAGAGTTATACCTGATTTTGGTGTGTTCCAAGAGCTATTTCATTTAAACTTTGGTTTGTTCCCAAGAATTAAAATTTGCGTGCTCGAGCAGGAATCTTGATTAGTTCGGTGATTGAATCATGAAGACTTATGCTGTTCAAGTGGAGAGCGGATGGGCAGCAGAAAATGGTCAGCTGTCCGTTGGTCCGGTATATCGGAATGTGTTGGCAAAAGATGGATTTCCACAGGTGGATCCTCACATGAGCACCTCATGGAATGTGTTCAGGTTAGTAGAAGTCAACGGAAATGGAAACTTCAAAAGACAAATCTTATTCTAACGACACATAAATGTGCTAAATTTCAGTACAATGGTGTCATTTTGGTAAGGTTCTTAAGATATGCCAGTCGTACATATGTATAGTTTTCGGTTCGATATCCTTGTCCAATAAGTTCTAACATTAGAGAATTATATTCTTTTAAGGCCACCGTTAGATGGATCCCCTCGAAGATGACCTCTCCGTTCACCGTACTCAACTCAAATAAAGACTTGTTTGTGGTTTTTACTTTTTTTTTTCTTATTTTTTTTTTCTATTAGAACTACGTTGCAAGTTGCGACAATATTTGTCTTAGAGGTATTCATAATGTTCGTATGACCCCATAAGGTAGAGATTCCTGAAAGTAGACAACTACAAACTTTATGTAGTAATAATGGATTATGAAAACAAATTATTATCTTTGCAAGTGTTAGTCATGTACTTGTGCAATTGCTGCAGAACTTCGGTGGAGAAGCATTCGGAAAATAGGATGCTTGGATGGCGTGAATTCACCAATGGAACCGATGTATGTATTTGGCAAATGGCAACTTTGTTTCTCAAGAAAATTGCTGTAATTATTTAGAATGAAAAATACTATGATCCAATATCTATACCATTCTGTCTCTGTATGGACACATGTCCGTATCCCACTCTAGATTGATAAAGAGAATATTTAATAGTAAATCAGATTAAATAGGGAATACAGTACAAATATTATTTATTGAAGCAATGAGGCAGAGGTATGATAGAGAATTAGGGTCATTTTCTTCCTCATTCTACTAATTGTCATGATTCTAAACAGAGTGAATACTTTCATCTTGTTGCAGCTAGGACCTTATATATGGAAAACATATAAGGAAGTCTTTGAGGAAGTACAGAATGTAGGATCGGCATTGCAGCACGTCGGTGCTAAACCAGTAGGAACAAATCCTAAATTCTATCCAATTTTATTTTCATAAATCAAGATTAAGCCTAGGAAAATGTCTTCTATATTCACCCGTATAATAGAAATACTTATGCTTGCATTTTTGGATGGGCTTCCGCAGGGTTCACGAGTAGGAATTTATGGAGCCAACTGCCCACAGTGGATTGTGGCGATGCAAGTAATCCATATAAACAGTTGTTATTAGATTGCAGAAGAAAATTCTTGTTTCAGTGTGAATCAGTTACATCTTTTAATTGGTTAAAATGCAGGCTTGCAACGGGTATAGCTTAATATGTGTCCCCCTTTATGATACACTAGGTAAAAAGATTGGAGTTGATTACAAAGGATTTATTTCATAATATCTTATTATCTTACAAAGGATTGTTATGTTCAAATCTTTCTGCGTCTATATATGCTTTCAGGATCTGGTGCAGTTGATTACATAATAGATCATGCAGAAATCGATTATGTTTTCATTCAGGACAAAAAAATGAAACAAGTAAGCATCTGCTTCCTTTTTCTCTCTCTTTAAGTTTGTCAGCGAATTTTCTGAATCCCATGTGTAATTTAATGGAAGTAATCTTATTAAATTACTGCTTTTGTAGCTCATGTCCGCCGAGTGCAGATCACTTCAGCGTCTAAAATGTGAGTGTGGCCAACATAGTAAATTGAATTATCTTTTGAAGTAGTCTAGTGCTATCTGAACTGTCTCTATCTTCAGCAATTATATCGTTTTCTACCATGACAAGCCAAGAGATGGATGAAGGAAGGAATAAGGGATTGAAACTTTACTCATGGAGTGATTTTGTTGCGATGGTTAGTGCTAGTATTGCATTCTCACATTTAGCAAGAAATTAAGTTTCTCAGTACTGAACTTACATCTTTCAAAGTCTAGAAAAGTTTTGATTCTACTTCTTCCAAACTATGAAACCATCATTTTAATAAGAATGCTAGAATTTTTATAGGGAATGGAGCATCGATCTGAGCCCTTTCCTCCCCAACCACTTGATATATGTACAATAATGTACACAAGTGGAACCAGTGGAAAACCGAAGGGTGTTATACTGACTCACAAAAATGTTGCAACATTCGTCCATGGTACCGATCTATTTATGGAGCAATTTGAAGATAAAGTACGTAGCATACGATATGCATCCCCTCGAATCCTTGTTCTTCTTGACAAAGTGCTCAGTGCATTTATTTATTCTGTATGTGATTGAAATCGTATATGTATAGATGACAACCGATGATGTATATCTTTCGTTTCTCCCACTGGCTCATATTCTTGATCGGGTTGTTGAGGAATACTTTTTCCACAAAGGTGCCTCCATTGGCTACTTCCATGGGGTGAGGGTCATATTTCAGTCTGAAACTTGCAATCCGACGTTCTGCACTGTAATCATTTTATGGCTAATAACTCTGGTTTTAGGACCTAGATGCTTTAAGGGACGACATTCATGAATTGAAGCCGACATTGCTTGTTGGTGTTCCTCGTGTTTATGAGAGAATACATGAAGGTAAGCAACTTTAACTAAGGGTATACAGGCAGCTATTAGTCGGGCGATAATGTTAGTAAGATTAAAATGACACTCTTTTCTTTAGGTATATTGAAGGCATTGCAGGAACTAAGTCCACTGAGAAGGAAGATTTTTGACCTCCTATTCAAACAGTAAGTAGCATTATATCTTCTATTTTTATCAAGAAATGAAAACTTTTCTTAACTTTCATGTTGCAGCAAACTGCACTGGATCCAACAAGGATACCCTCACAAAAAGGCCTCAGTTCTTGCAGACCTTTTGGCGTTTCGCAAGGTTTAATACTATCTTCTTGTTTTGGCCATTCTGATTAAATTGAATCTAATCTCTCTTTTGTTTTTCTTGTTTCTTGAGTACAATCACTTAATGTTTCTTACTGCTGGGTTTATACTTTTGAATCGTCTGATAAAGGTGAAGGCTAGGCTTGGAGGTCGAATTCGCATTTTCATAAGTGGAGGTGCTCCACTAAGCAGAGAAATTGAGGATTTCTTGAGGGTTACTGGTTGTGCTTTCTTCACTGAAGGCTATGGTGAATGACAAACTCTTTTCTAACAATAAATTCATTTATATGTTGTTGCCTTGTAAAAAGAGCTATGTAATTCTTTTGTTGGAGAAATCTTCTCATATCCATAGGAAAGAGATAAATTTGACCCTACCTTTCTTTTTATAAGTTACAAAATACCTCGATTTTTAGAGTCAAGTTTAGAAAATAAGAAAAGATCAACATGTTATGGACACAAACCTAATGCATGATTCATCTAGCAATATGCCAAATCTAATGTATATTACCCATTAAAACACATGGAGAACATCAACCCTAACAAGTCAAATCTTAGTATTCGGAAAGCAGAGCTTTTACCAACTGTCTCCTCCTCCATAGATTCTTCATCTGAAGAAATTACAGCTATATCTTTGATAAAGATGCAGCAGGGATATCTTTCTATTGCTTGCATTATGCAACCATAATTTATAATGAGAGTAAATATCCGTTAAAACCTCTCCCCCCTTTGATTGAAGATCTCGTTGTTTCTCTCCTTCCATTTTAACCACATATAAGTCATACACCATAGCATAAAACTGTTTCTCATATTAGGTTTGATAGTCTTCTACGTTTAATCATACGGCTCCTTCAAAGATTATGGAAAGCATTAGATTTGGAGTTGAAAATTTGCATGCTACGGGAATGATCAACAAGCCTGCAGCTCAACATAATATGTTAAGCAGGCATGTGACCAGTAATAGTGCTCGCTTCCGTTCTCTCGCGTTGCGGACGCGGGTCACTCCGGGTCGCTTATAATAGCATTTTCGCTCCGGGTCGCTTATAATAGCATTTACTTGCCCCTTCATATCAATGGCTTTTCTCATGTTAAATAGCATTTTCGCTTATAATTTTCCGGAAATGGTAATAAATGTTACTGGTTTACGCATAAATATAGGTATGACAGAGACATGTGGTGTGACCTCCATTGCATGTCCAGATGAGCTTCCCATGTTTGGCACTGTTGGTGTTCCCTCCGTATACTCTGAAATCCGACTTGAGGAAGTACCTGACATGGGTTACGATCCATTAGGTGTTCCTTCTCGTGGTGAAATATGTGTTAGAGGAAGCACCTTATTTTCTGGATATTATAAAGATCCTGAGCTGACAAAAGAGTCAATAAGAGATGGATGGTTTCATACAGGTACTGAGAGCATGATTCATTATAATATATAGGCTAATTATTATGTTCATTTGTCCCATGTTCTTTAAGTTTTGATATTTCTAGGCGATATTGGGGAAATGAGTCCTGATGGAATCCTTAAGATAATCGATAGAAAGAAGAATATCTTTAAACTAGCACAAGGCGAGTATGTTGCAGCAGAATATCTGGAGAAAGTATATAGTTCTGCTCCCATTTTGGAAGATGTAAGTACCAGCCTTCTACATCCTTTATAAGCGATCACTAACGCTTCCTATTAAGCAAGATGCTTTTTTTTCCATTATTTTTCTTTTGGAAGATTTGGGTTTATGGCGATAGCTTCAAGTCGTTGCTAGTGGCTGTCGTCAAGCCTCATGAAGATAATACGAAAAAGTGGGCGGCAGAGAATGGGTATAGTGGCTCTTTTGCTGATCTTTGTTCTCGTGATGAACTGAGAGAGTTTATTCTCTCGGAGCTGAAAAAAGTTGCCGAAAAGAATAAGGTACAATTCCTTTTTCCAGTTGTTGATTTGTCTCTTTTCCGATTCTCGAGTGGATCTAAATTCTAATAAATCAGAAGGATATTCTCTTTATAAGAAAAAAAGATAAAAATAAGCTGGAGATGCAGGGCAACGAACCATAATAATCCAACTTTATTTGTGAATTCATATTGACCAACTTTATATGTGAAGTTGAAGGGATTTGAAAATATTAAGGGAGTAGTCGTGGACTCTATGCCTTTTGAGGTGGATCGAGACTTGGTAACACCTACAATGAAGAAGAAAAGACCACAAATGCTGAAATACTATCTGGTAAACTATATAGACCTTTGCAAATAGCGTACCAGTCATATACGTTATATATCCAGACTGACTACTGCTGCTATTCCTGCAGGCCAAAATTGACAAGCTTTATAAAGATCTCACAGAATGCAAAAATTAAGAACAAGGTTTCACCATATAAATTTGCATCGATAAAAAACATTCGTGCTAGGTGCATTTCGTGTGGAGAAACTACAGAAATCAGAGTAAGAACACGGGTAGTCCGTGCAGGCACTGGAGCAAGTTCGCATCACCGTTTGTTCTCACGACAGTCATATCTGTAATTTTATTTCTATTATAACTCTACCACGTAGTTTATTCTCTGAAATGGATGTGTCGAGCATTTCTCAAATTTTAAGAAAACATACTTCGTATTTTCGTAATTAAGTGCAGATAAATTCCTTAGTCTAACGTTAGGACTTAGGAGGCATTTCTTAGGTCGAAGTTTTACTTACTGTAGGCTAACATAGGATGGGTCTTGCTTGATAGACTAGCTATGGCGGACCGTGAGAGGGGGCACTTTGGGGACACTGTCCCCTGCATTATTGAAGATACATCCAAAGTTAATGCTTTAGAATTTCTTTTTGATAAGTCATAAATTAGAGTATTATCTATTTCGATTAATAATTTTCTAATTCAATATTTTTGATAGATGTCAAAAAAGATCAACCTAAGAAATCTAGTTTATAATTTTTAGACCGACTTCTGTAGGGGACACTTTTTTATTTCTTATGATTCTTAACAACAAATTTTGAACTAGAAACTAGAGAGCACATCAAAATAATCAATATTTTAGTTCATTACTTAACCAATTAATGTCATAAAAATTGAGTTTAGATCCAAAATTGATTGAGAAGATAACCATTTATTTTCGTGAAGAACTAAGGATAAATATAAGCGACTACCTAATTATTCGGCATAGCTTCCGGTTATATGGATTATAATCGCTTTCAATTCAATGTCAAAAGTTACTATTTAACCAAACGTAACGTTTTGGTCAAAATTGTAGTCTTGCCTTTTCTGATCCATTGATTTTTTTTTAAATGTGTCTTTTTTTTTTTTTTTTTTTTTGAGAATTGAATTCAAATACGACACTTATCTAAGTAAAAAACGTAACGTTTTTGGCTTATCAAAGTTGCGCCATTTATCACTTCTTTTCATCTAGAGTATATTATGCAACACTTCTCTATAATATAAACTAGTTCTTAACCCGTCATAAGTACATGATTACAAACTAAAAATAATCAGATATATAAGTTTTAAAATTAGAATTATTCGAATAGTATAATATCTAAATAACAAATTATATAATTCAATTATAGTATTATATAATACTTATATAATATTATAATATTTTTGGATTTGTTATATTTATTCTATTGTTTTTTATTTTAATAATTGTCTATTTTAATTAGAGTATTTGAAAAGAGACACATCACTAAGGGTGCCAAATAGCAAAAATTATTGAGATATGAGAATCTAAAAAGCCGTAACTTCTAATTATGAATTTTTTAACATTAATGTTAAAATAACAATTATTACAATAAACATAGTTTGTATTTTATTAATAGATTTAAGTGTGTCTGTCAAATATATTTAATATTAACTATATTAGCTTTTCAACTTCTATTTGTTGCATATTCAAAATAATTGTATATTAATAGAAATGTTATATAAACACAAATATAATATTCAATAATAAATAATAACTAATATAAATAATAGTAATAGAAGTTGACAAGAAATAAAATAAAAGTTAACTTTTCACCGTATATTTATTATATCATATAAAATAATAATCAAAACTACTATTATTCATGGCAGTGAAAAAATAAATAAATAAGCACTTCAAATCTCAAGTTCTCTTCTAACTTACTTTAAATTCGCTGTATATTTTCATAAGTTATTTTATAGTGTGCGTAGGTATTCTTCGTTCTTACCGTATCTTTGTTTGTCCTTACAGCAATGAACAAAGCTGAGGAATCATAACATGCCTAGCTATTGTCCCATTATGCAAATTTCAATCGGTTATGGGAATTTTATCTTGTTATCTCATAGAAATAAATAAATAATTAAAACTGTTGAATTTGTATATTGTAAAATTGTATATCATCTACCAGCAAGTCTAAATAAACCAAGTTGCCGGGAAAGTTGATAATACAATTTATCTAGAAATCATGGCAAGAAAGCCTTTCGAAATTTGAGCTCTTACAGATACAACCAACACAACAACTACAAGCATTTTTCCACTTGTTGTGTAGGCTATATATAGTCTTGTATGCCATAGTGCTCAATTTTCAGTCATGCTTTCACTCAAATCCAATGAAATGAAATTATTTCTCAGAATTTCTAAATCTCTTTTTTCATCTCTCCTACTTCTCTTGATAGAGGTTATCTCCAATATCTCTAACTCCGTCTATTTTCAACTAACAACCTCGATCCCAGGTAAAAGAGGAGTTTGGATTAGATTGCTAGCGGCCCAAAGTATGCCGAATGACATTGATACAATACAAGCATTTACAGGAAAAGAAAAAGCAAAATGAAACTTCACTCTTCCACTCCTAACCCTCCAAGACTGGTTGGCTTTTCTCATACCCTCTCAGACATTTCTTTGACATCTAATTGGAGGAGCAAAGCGTTTCTCCTAAAAGAATAGCTTGCAATAACTAACTCATGCCTCGAACAGAAAGTATTGCCAGGGTATATATATGCAGCCAAGCTGCTTGTCCAGTATCACCATCTTATGCTCTCAAGCAGGAACTTTTTCTTTTCAAAATTTTCTTGACCTTGCTTGTATACCAACTGAGCATAGCTTGTAGCTTATACTGGCAGTGGCAATAATGGTAATAAACAGCCAAACATACATATGGTTACGAAACATATGGATGAAAATCCACCATTTTAACTTGTGCCATCCTGTCATTTGCATCATTTTTAAGGATATTATCCACCGACTTTATGGTTGAAACATAACTTGCATCACTGAAAACTCCACGCACAAATACATTCCATGTGGCTGTATTAGGAAGAATTGCTTCACTAAGCATCTTCAGGAGATAGACCATAGCATCTTCTACTCTTCCTTGATTGAAAAGGCCAGAAGTAAGAGTGGTGTATGCAACCAAGTCCCTTGGACATGTAAAAGCTCCCATTCCACCAAGAAATATAGCAGCAGTTTGTACTTGACCTTGTTTACAGTAAGCTTGAATAATTGCGTTAAAGGTGAATGCATCAGGTGACATTCCACTTACTATCATCTTGCCAAGTATCAGTAAAGTTTCCCTCATCATGTTATTCTTGCTGAGCCCACAAATAATAGTGTTATAAGTAACAACATCCAACTTAACTTCATTTGCTAACATCTGATTTACCAGCTTAAAAGCATCTAGCAATTTATTTTCTTTGAAAAGTCCAGCCAGCAACTGATTATAAGTCCTTATAGTAGGTGAGATACCTTCTTTTTCCATCTCCTCCGAGATCTCCACGGCCTTATCAACTTTGCCATTCACGCAAAGGCCCTTGATTAAGCTGTTAAACGTTACAATATTTGGTGGGCAACCCTTTGATGTCATATTCCTAATAAGATCCTGAGCATGTTCAAACATGCATTTTCTGCACAGAACGTCCACCATACAAGTATAAACTATAGCATTAGGCTTGTGCCCACTGCTCATCATCTTGTTCCATGTCCATGTAGCTCCTTCCAAGTCCCCCACTTTTGACAACCCATTTATAAGACTACTATAAGTTCTAACATCCGGCGAAAAACCATGTCCTTCCATCTCATCAAATAAGAGCTTCGCTTTACTGTGGCAACCGTTAGAGCAAAGTCCATGGATCAACACATTATACGTGATAACACTTGGCATGCAGTTTTCCATAAGCATCAATTCCCAAACATCAAGAGCTTCAGCAACTCTACCTTCATCAAATAACCCTCTAATCAAACAAGTAAATGTTTGAACATTAGGACTGCAACCTCCAACAAACATTCGAGCAAGAACTGCAAAAGAGAGCTTCAGATTACCCATTCTGCAATGAACATCTACAATCATTGTATACGTGATCACATTCGGAGCCACTCCTCTACGCATCATTTCATCCACCAAATCATATGCTTCTTCTACCATAAAGTTTTCACAGAATCCTGTAATCACCGCATTATAAACTGGTACGCCAGGGGGATCAACCCTCTTAATGAGCTCCCTTGCTTCATCCAACCGTCCGTTTCGACAGAGTGCAGTCGCTACGGTCGTGTAGCTGACCACATCCGGATAATGTCCCTTACCAGACATTTCAACAAACAGCTTCCGCGCAGCATCGATACGCCCATTTCTGCACAACGCCTTCACAAGGATATTATAAGTGAATACATTGGGTTCGATCCCGTCACTCTTCATGTTATCATAAACAGGAGAAATCAAATTGAACTTGTTTTCGTTGAGTAAAGAGTGTAAAAGATGGTTGTAGATCTTGACGGTGCGAGAGCAGCCGAGATCGCGGATGCGGTAGAAGGTTTTGAGAGATTGATCGGCAGGGTAGGAATCGATGAAAGAAATTAGGGTTTTCTCCGGACAGGGGAGGCCGTCTAGGCGCATCTGGTAGAGGAGGAGCTGGGCCTCGTCGAGGCGGCATGCGGAGCAGAGCTTGGAAATTATGGAGGCGTATGTTCGAGAGGTGTGGCGAAAGGAGTTGGATCCTGCTGCTGCGGATTTGAAGTACTCGAGAGCAGTGTTGATGTCTGGTTCGCAGTGCAGGCGGTGGAGGACTGTGGATTCTCGGAGTTTGTTATTGTTGTTAGTAGCGCCATTAATGGTGGGCTTGTTAAGGTTGAGGGAGAGCAGAACTGGAGAATGCCGGCGTGGTGGTGTAAGTAGTAGCGAGCAGCCTTCTTTCAGATACATGAAGTACAAGAATTTCACAGAAGCTTCATTTCCCAGAGTATTCGTGAATCGTGCATGTTGGGTGAGAGTCTGGAACTCAGCATCCTTTTTTTTTTTCGGTTTGGGGGGGTTGGTATATGTATTCTTTTTTTTTTTTTTTAATTTTGTACATGTGCGATATATATATATATATATATATATCAAAATTTGATAATTAGAAATTAATTAAAACTAATTAAAATAGATTTGGATCCTTATGGACTAGACCTGACCAAACTGGTACGGTCCAATCCAAATTGGCTCGCCCTGACGCGATTGTGCCCGGGTTGGACCACGCGGTCCAAGCACGGGGCTTAGCCCCGCTCAAACGAGCGCGCTGCACGCCCGGACAAGACTATGTCCGTGCGCGGGGTTTGACCCAACAATTTTTAGGAGGATTCCGTCATGATACTTGATGATTCCCGATTGGCTCGTAAGTTCCAGGATGAGCTGAAGCTGGATATCATTAGTCGGGTGGCAGGTGATGAGTGTCTTACGGTGCATTAGATGTTGGTCAAGGCCTAGAATATCAAGACCGATTTGATCACAATAAGTACAGAATGACCGACATGAAATCAAAAAGTAAAATGCAAGATGTGGCAGAAAAAAAGAAAATTCGGTGATTTTGATGATACTCGAACCACCTTAAGTGGGAAGAATAGCCAGCAAGGGCGAGGCCTGGCATTGAGTAGTTCTTCGGCCACGGAATGAACAGTACAAGAGAGATTCACATGCTGGTTACAGCAGCAGAGAGAGATGCAGACTAGGCCACAGGGTCAGCAGCAACAGCCGTAGCTTTTGTCCTACCAACAGCATCGCCCACTACACAAACATAGCCAGTGCAGTGACTAGTACAACAGCAAGTTCAGAGGGAACAATCTTAGAGGGTACAGGGTTACAGGGTCGAGTGCAAGCGCTGGCTAGTGAGGAGGCTACCAGCGACTAGTACACCAATGGTCGACCAGTAATCTGCAGAACAAGCTGTTTATATATGTTGGGGGAATCCTATTTATAGTGGTTGACTAATTTTTGCCCAGAACTGATTAAAATCTTGCAAAAATACTTCAACACCTATTAGAGAAGTTTCAGAACCCCTTGTAAAATAAATTGAGCTTAAACTTACAAATCATAATGATTAGCTCTAGATTTCTTGCATCTAAGTGAGATATATTTTAAGAGATTATATCTGAGATATTTAATTTCTTTCAAAGAATTATAAATTGTGGCTATACTTGCCTGTAAAAGTAAAGGGACGGACGACTTTGCTTCGTTGGCCGCTAAAACGAAAGAAACATTGTTACTTAACCCGAAAAAATAAGGTGTAACAGTTTGATCAACACCTAAAAGTTTTTCATTCTAGTGATAAGAGAAAAGCCCTCCGGAAGAGACGAAGAAGAGTGGACGTAGATTGCATTTGGTTGAGCTACTATTTCTTTGCCACATTTGGTTGAACTACTTTACACATTTTACTTATTACTAGATGTATGTATAGAACTTAATTGTACGTTTTTATACTCATTAGAGCTTAACTTGTTCAAAGCTTAATTGTCAAATTATCTAACGTATTTTTAATTATCCAATTTGTCTTTTTTTTTTTTTTTTTTGTGTGGATGTACCGTAGATCCAACATGAATGTACAACATAATTTGTTGGATGAATTCTCACCACTTAGGCCACCTAGACAGAAGCCTCATTTTTTGCAAACGAACTTCCAATTGTATCAGTTTATTTTCAATTTTACTTCCGCCACATTCCCTTAGATTTATAATTGTTATAAATTCCCTTCATAGTTTTAAAATTGTCGTTAAATTTTAAGTGATTATTGCTTTGGAATAATATCATGTCTCAAAAATACCAACCATCATTTACCTAATAAGTTATAGCAAACTGAATACCGGAATACAATCACGGCATGTACTTCACGAAGATAGGTCGAAATATAACTCTCAGCAATTATGAGTTGAGATGAACTACCGTAGCACTCATTTTTCAGTTGAGATGTATAATAAAGGTCGAATTCGATCGTCGGTTATATATTAAAAATGTCTTGACGTACATATAAAAAAGTTATTTAGTATTTTTTGTCAAAATAAAGTTAAATGGACTAAAAATAATAATTTAGGACGACATCAACACCAATAAGACAAAGTTGGATGAAATTAAAGTAGAGAACAACTGATAGATACAACCAAAAACCAAAGAAAAAAAAAAAAAAGAGAAAAGAAAAAGCAATAATACTCCTGGAATTGTATATGCTTTGTGAGGCCAAGCTGTGGTAGGGGCCAGAGGGATGGAACCAGGCAAAGAATTTAACCCAACCATACGAGGTTAGATACAACTTTCAATGCTGTAATTGTTGCAAACCGTGCGGGTCCGAGCCGGCCCACACGGTTGGTACGGTGGAGAGGGCCGGCTCGGCCCCTCCCACTAAAAATGCCGGATCATTCGGCTGCCAGTCCGCCGGACCGAGCTGAGCCGGCCCACAAATTTAAAAATAAAATAAAATAATAAATAGAATATACACGGGCAGCGGGCCGGTCTGCCTGCCCCGCGTGAACAGGCTGGATTTTCCAACCTGACTCGCAGGGCTTGCCTCGTGGGACGGGCGAGCCCGCAACCCGACGAGCCGGACTGCGGTACGAGCGCGGGCTAAATTAGCATCAGTATTTATAATTCTCTTGTCCCTAAGGAAGACACAGTTAATCAACATGACTTTTAAAGTAGCACTATAACATGTATGCCCTCAATTATTATCTTTTCTATGTTTAGTCTAAAACACTGTCTTAATGAAACAAGAAGAAAACCAATAAAGCAAAATTTCATAAACCAATAGCAATAGCAAGCAAAATCAATAACACTTTACTCACAAATACAAATAATATATATTTTACCCATTAATATTCCCAATCTTCTTACTCTCCTCGATCATAGAATTAATAACCAGTGTGACCCATCACACATCCAACCTCATGATAATCAAGCAAACAAAACCAACCCAAGCAAATCAAGATTCACAAACCCAAAAATCCAAAGCGACAAGCAACATGGTATATTTACTGCGTAGGAGTTGTAGCCGCCGGGCTCTCCTCCTCAGTCTTATGCCCGGAAAGCTTCTCTTTGATCTTCTCCAGGAAACCCTTCTTGTGCTCACCCTCGTGCTCCTTATTCGACTGCTCGGCGGTGATGCACTGCTCCGCCGGAGGCGGCGGAGTCTTCACGTCGGACTCAACATCCTGAAAATCCTCCTCTTTTTTATCGTGCTGTGCAGGCAGCTTCTCCTTGATTTTCTCAAGGAACCCTTCCTTGGGGACCTCCTTGTGCTCCTCGTTGGCCTGCTGAGCAGCGATGCATTCTTCCACCGGCGGTGGCGGAGCAGCGGCGGAGGCGTTGTCTTCTTCTTCAGACTTGAGGTGCTCGCCGGGAAGCTTCTCCTTGATCTTTTCTACCAACTTCTTGTCTCCGGCGGCTGGTTCCTGTGGCTTCAGATTCTCGTCAAGCCTGTCCACTTTGACAGAGTTATCGCCCGCAGAAACTACGTCGCCCCCGTCGGTGGGTTTCTTCTCAGCCTCGTCCTCATCCTTCTTGTCTTCATGAACCTTCTCCTTGATCTTGTCCTTTAATCCCTTCTTCTTTTTCTCACCAGTCTCGTCGACATCTTTCTCTTCATCGCTAGACTGCACACGTGGAAGTTACATCTATTTAGCAAAAACGAAAGACATAATCATGCAGAGACAAATCTAAAGGATAACTGCTATCTAGTTCATGCTTCCGAACGTTCAAAAAGCAAATAAAGTAAACTAAAACCCAAAAAAAAAAAAAAAAAAAAAAAAAAACTTACAGAGCTGCTGGAGCTGGAGCTAGAGCGGTGGAGTTTGTCAAGAAGGCCGTGCTTCTCCTCTTTCTTTTCTTCACCTTCCTCTTTCTTCTCCTTTTGCTCTATCTTTTGCTCCTCAATGCTCATCTTCTCCAATCCCTCTTCTAACCCTGCCTCACCAGGCTTCTCATCACACTGCTCCTTCATCTCTTCTTCATCCTTCTTTATGAAGTCGAAGTACCCTCTGTCTTTCACTTCCACCTCTTCTCCCTCAGGAAGCATCATCTGGCTCTGACTCTCGGCCATATTTCGATTATCGTGAACGAACAGAACACACAAATCTACAAGTTTAAAGAGCTGATGATCAATCAGACACTCTATGCAGGTGTATAGCCTGAGATGAGATAAGAGTTTGCTGTGAGCGTTTATATAGGCGCTGATACTAGTTACCAGCGTGCCAAGTAAGTGATTAAAGGAAAAGCTGGACGGTCCGGCGGGACCCCTCAGCTGCCGCTGGTCGGCCACTTGAGCTTACCCGATTGGATTACAGGATAAAGAAAACGAAAAAGAGACGTAATGGTGCAGCGAGTAAGTGTACCGGACCCCACTCCCATAGGGGACCAATAAGTGAGAGCCATGCATGCATATACGTGCAGAAGATGTTAGGGACTGCTGGACCCACGGCGTGGAGAGAGATCTGGAGGCTGGACAGGATAGCTGATGTAGGACGGCACGGCCCTTGTGCGGCATTATCGCCGCCATGGAAGGTGCTCTAGCAGTTGATCTGGTGCTTCGCGGTTAACGTTTACTTCATTATTAGAAGGGAGAATACCATATATCAAGCTTTTCAAAGTTGTGAAAATTATTAGTTAATCTCAAACTCCTTATAACTCATATAAAATATTTTTAAAAAATTTTGAATAAATTTTTTGATACTCTAAAATTTTAACGGATTAATTAATAATCTGTTAAAATTTTAAAGCTTCAAAATATATATTTAGAAGTATTTTTAAAAAATTAAATATAAAAAATAAGCTTTGTATAATCTAAAATTTTTGCATCTAAATTTTTTTCAAAAATAGTTATAAACGGGTGCTTTAGAGTGTTCTTAAAAGAGTTTAAAAAAAGGAGTTTATTAGAAAAGTTCAAATAGTGCAGTTTGATATGTAAATCCCACTTACTAGAAGGCTATTTTGATAAAATCAAATCCTCTTCCAAGTCTTTTGTTCTATTTTATATATCAGTAAATAAATTAATGTTATCTTTACTCTTTTCTATGTTAAACTATTTTATAGTATCAATCACGGATAGGGCTGAAAATGAGCCGAGCTGCTCACGAGTAGCTCGGGCTCGAACTCGTTTAAGCTCGGCTCGAGCTCGATTATTATCGAGCTCGAGTCGAGTTCGAGTACGAATTCAAGCTCGAGTAATTAAACGAGCCGAGCTTGAGCATTGTGTTACTCGGCTCGTTAGGCTCGCGAGCCTAAACGAGCTTTTTTATTTTATTTAAATATTTTTTATAACAAAATTACTTAAGCGAGTTTGAGTTCGAGCTCGACTCGAGCTTGATCTAATTCATGCAATCGAGCCGAGCTCGGCTCGAATCGACTCAAACTCGATTCAGTTGATACAATCGAGCCGAGCTCGAGTCGAGTTCGAGCTTTAGATTTATCGAGTCGAGTCGAGTTCGAGCTCAGCCTTTGAAGCTCGTTGAGCTCGAGCTCGAGTTTGAGCTTGAGCTAAACCAATCGAGCCGAGCTTGAGCACAGTGGTACTCGACTCGAACTCGGCTCGTTTTCACCCCTAATCACGGATACATGTTATTGGTTAAAAATAAAAAAGAAAAAAGAAAAAAAGAAAAAAGAGAAGACATACTAGGAGAAAAATATATTTGCTTAGATTAAATTATACATAATTTTGAACTGGTGATTAGCCTGTATGCGCATTCTAATATGTTTATCCTGTAGCGTGCGGCTGATATGATGTGAGAACCCGGTAAGCGAAAGAGGGCTGGGTGAGTTATAGTTTCCCGAAGAAGCTCAAATTGTTTGCTTTTGCCTTTTGGTGAACACTCCTGCTCATGAGACCCACTAGCAAAGAGGGTAAAAAAGTGACTTGTCAAATTTTTTTTTTTTAAAAAAAATTATACTTTACAATTTTTCACAAATAAATCTATGTATTTTCTAAATAGTTTCTGAATCATTCCAAAACATATAAATTTATAACTATCTTTACATAAAAAAAAAATTGAATAGAAAAAAATTATGGTTTGATCTAGTATTTCTATATTTAATTTTTTTTCAAACAATATTATTAAATATATATTTTGAGTCTCTAAAATTTTCTTAGTATAAAAGATTCCATACGTTTATTTAGAAGTACTTTGTGAAAAGTTTGTAAATTATATCAAAATTTATAGTCTATGTTCAAAAGTTTAAGAAAATACTTATATATAAATATTTTGTCATGATTTAACAATTAACAAAATAAAATATATATTTATTTGGAATGGCAGTACAAAATAGGAACTGAATTTTAATTATTCCAAAAAAAAGTTCATACAAGATTTTTAATTATATTCTTAAGTAATTTGATCGCACTTGTACTCGATCGAGATATTGGGTGTTCGAAGACAAGAGTCTAGATTATTAAGAAGGGAAATTAACTCACACAACACATATGATTGATACGTGAAAACCCTAAGAGTGAAACTATGGATCGTACGCAACTAGCGAGAGAAATCCACTAGCAACAAAAATGGGCTGAGGAGCAAAACTCCCACATGATCCGTCACTGTACAAGGTCTGAAACTGTACGAAGACTTAGACTACTTTTCTCAAACATTCAAAGTGAGTCCTATATGCAATCGGCTGTGTATAGTATTTATAAGCGATGCTCGTCCCCATAAGTCAAAAAAATGGGATTTGGTGGAGATCCAGATTGACCCGTCAACGCAACCGCAACTTGCCACATGTTGTCTTGTGATCGCTCTTGACCGATCCTTGCTCCCAGATCAACTGGCCATTTCACGATCTCAACCTAATGCGGTACCTCGAACTAGGCCGAGGTCCTTGACATTGGCCTCGGTCCGAAGACAAGATGATCTAGGAGGATTTCAGCTCTACTATATGTCTATAAAGTTCGGCCAACTCTAGGTCGTATTATCTCGGCTCTCAGCTAAGTTTGTGCAACTCGCGCCCAATGCCCCTCGATAAGAGATTACCGGAAACTAGCCAGAGAGCAAGCTCGTCGGAGAAAATGGAGGAGTTCGCCGGAAAATGAGTAAGAGAAAGAGGGGAAGGAATAGGAAAAAAGAAAAGAGAGAGATTTGGCAAGAAAAAAAAGACATGGATATTTTTGTCATATCTGTCGTAAAGGTGTGCTTTTTAGTCAAAACTAAATAAGAGGTATTGTTTGCCAAATAACCGTTTAAAGGTGGCGCGATTTGACTAAATGCCCTTCTTCTAAAAACAAATACAAACAAATAGAAATTTCAGTTACTAATTCTTCTATTTATTACCACAACCAAACCATTTTTTGGTGATATTCGTCTCTGCTATAAGAAAAATTAGTTTTCAGTGCTATACTTATCTATCTCTAACTAGTCATCAATGATTAATACCATATACAAACTGTTGCACCAATTGACAGTGCAGGAAGAGGGAGACGGAGGAGCCAGTAGAAACTCATAGAGGATGCTCGCCGCATATTATAATTGTTATTTTGCCGTTAAGACGAATTGTGTTGCAAAAAAAAAAAAAAGAAAAAGAAAATACGAATTGCCTCTGGAAGTAGTAGGTGTAACTGAAGTATATTGTTGTGATCTTTAAAAAAAATATATAAGTACTGATATTAGAAAAAAGAAAAAAAAAACAAAAAAAGTAATATGCTAGTGCCCCCAAAATTTTGAATGAACTTCAGTCATGCACTGCTTGAAAGAACTGTGTAGCTCAAACATTTCCACGAAGAGAAGTTCATCGACCAAATGGATTATGAGGAAACCAATAACACCATAGTAAAATGTTATACATTTATTTATGTATATTACAATATTATTAATTTGTAATCTATACAGTGAAATACACACCAAGACCCCGATTTGATCAGACGATCTTCAGTTGAAGCAAGAACCAGCAAACCATATAAAGGAAACCCAAAGAATGGAGGAAGTTGATGTTAATGGAAATCTGAGTCTGACCCGTGAAATCCTGTCATGCGCAAAAGAATCAAATCAGGAGACACGAACAGCCTTGCAAAATGGCGTAAATCAGAGAAAGAACAGAAGTTACATACTTCTTCGATGGAATTTCAACAGCATTAAACAAATAATAAAAATTACATTTGTGTGAACTGACGGTAACAAATGCAAACTTTCGTGACATTTGTTTGTCGGATATTGACATCGATGGGTTCAAAAACACCAAATAATAATGAAAGTGGCAGCAAACAGAGAGTTGAGCAAGATATAGAAACCGGCGGAATGAAAGGGTAAAGCAACGAACTTTAGTTGGCTGTATGACCATGAAAGCAAGCATTATACATGCACTTCCAATGGGTTACCCTAACACTATGCTTTTTGGACTAATTGCATTGCTTTGTTCAATACTTGGCAACATTTATCTCCAACAGAAGTAGAATGAAAATTTTGGAGTTGCAAGGTAGATGTCCAAACATTGGTCATTTTTTTTCGAAAAGTGAACCTGTCTGGATCATTTGCTTCAAAAAGATAAGATCTAAGGACAACAATTATGAGCAGATGAATTTTATAACCAAAGACAATCACGGTGATAGTCCGATAGATATACGAATTATAACCTGAAACTGAACCATAAATATAAAATATTAGTTTTATCATTATTATAAGCCATACTTTGCCATTTTAATGGTGCAACTAAAAAATAAGCCGAGTTAGATTATCTCAGACTATAAAATTGGAAGAATATTCAATTGTTATAATATCTTGAAGTAAAGAAGACCAAGCCCAGCTTCCAAGAAGACACAGTCAATACACCACCTTACCAATATAGTAACCATCATGTATGTATAGAGCAAATTTACTATCAGAGGAAACAAAAAACAAGAAAATTAGTTAGTATAGAATAGGACCATTACTGTTTGTAGAACTGTCGTTCCATGTTGTCTCTTTTGGGACATATATCCTTTATATTCAATCAAAAAGTAATAGCACATACACATAGAAAGACAAAAGTCAGGTGCATTTTATTCCAGTTTTCAGTTATATATGATAGATAAACTTAATAGTATGGCATTTCAAGTCCCGTACTATCAGCCAAAACGTGTACCGAAAAATATTTACCATTTATCTGAGTATTTCGATTCCCCAAGTAAATTATGGACTTCAAATGATCATCTAATATTAATATACCAAGCAAGTCTTAGTTATTACAATTATACAGCATAGAATCAAAGTGTTTAAAACGCTGACCTTATACAAAACATAGATATTATGGTTACAAATCACCTGAAGTAAACACAATTCAAACATTAAAGCAAACGGATCATACTGTGATAAATAATTATGTACTGATAGACCATTTGTGCAGTCAATGCCAAATTGTTATTGTGATATTCTACAAGTCGTTTATAAATAGTCACTTCTAAAAATGTATACAAATGTTTTTTTTTTTTTTTTTTTTTTTTTTTTTTTTTTTTTTTTGCCAAATATACCCAGCATATATCATTGTACCTGTCAGAGCGTAATTCATTGGAGGAAGCAGAATCTCTTTCAAGCACTTTGATTGATTCCTGGCAATGCATCAATAATACAAGAAATCCTTGAGGAAACAAGAATAACAGTAATTACTGGAATTTGAAAACTTACTCCAGATTTGTCTCCCATCCATCCAGGAATATTTTGGGAGAGAATGGTCATATATTGCTCCATAGCAACTTCAGGATCCATCTTCCCCAGACTTTGCCAAGAATGCCTTGCACAATAACCAGAACCGTCCATCAGTCAATCGTAGCAGCTCACTAGCATGTTAGCATAACTGCTAACCAAGCTACTCTGTTAGTTGGAAGTATTGTGTAGTTGCCCATGGATTTATGACGGTTTATATGTCGCTAGATTACTAGTTAATGACTAGGAAGTACTTATACTAACCAGGTTTGAGCAATCATTTCGTTAGTTTTGCTATGCTTTCCACCAGTCCAACTCTAAAACCTATCCAACTTAAACCCTCATAATAAATGTTTAAGTATAGGTAGGAATCATGTTGATCGGGTTTTACTCTTGCAAAGCATAAGCCTTATGCCACATTATCTCATAATTTAATTTTCTGTAACAAGTCTTCACAAACAACATGAATGAGCTCAAGGTGCATAACCTACGGAGACTACCCTACAAACACAATAATTATGGATAACAAATCCTATGGTTACGCAAGAAATTTAAAGTTAACATGAAGAACTCAAACAAGAAGTATAGAACAGTAAGATATACATACCATTTAGCCCGAGCAGAAACTTTGAAAGAAATCGGTTGCGGCTCGTAGCAGGGTCCTTCAGTAGCAACTTTGTGCAACCCATAGAGTTGCATCTGAACATCACTGCCAAGTTTAGACAAAGCATCAATACCGATTGTGCTACCAACATATGCATTAGCTATGCCAAATAGCTTTACTACTTCACTCCTTTCAATCCCTTCCCACTCATCCTCATCATCTAAAAGTGTTTCTCCTCTTCCACCACTAACACAACTCTTCTCTTCTTTTCCAATTTCACTTTTCAACATTTCTTGCGTCAAACGTCCTACAGCAATATTCTTCTCCTTGGTTACATCCTCAGTAGGAAAGTCATTTTCTGTAACCGAGTTAAAGACATCTCTTTCAATTTCCACCTCTTCGACTATTTTAGTTTCATTTTCTTGAAAATTCCCTTCTTCTTTGAGCAAATAGTTGCCTTTTTCCAGAAGCTCTGGTTCTGCATCCACAGCAGTAGAAGAATCCTCCTCTCTTCCAACTTCAAGGATGAAACACGTCTCTTCCTCAAAGCTGCTTTCTGCTCTCACCCTTTCAACCATTAGTACCGGAGGATGAACATTCTCAAGCACTTCACAATTCTCATCTTCTTCAACTAAATTATCATCACATACTTGCATTTCAGATAAATGTTCAACGTTGGACACTTTAGCAATACTTTCCATAGAATTTTGTTGTGCCATAATCAAGGAAGTCTCATCTACAGCAACATCGATATCCCTAAATGTTTCGACAGGAGATTCAACCTTCAATTGAAACTCACTGATTTCATAGATATTATCATCTTTCTTTTCCTTATTCAAAACAAACTCACGTTTATCAACACCCTCTAATACTTCAACATCATGGGGCAGCGGAGCATCTAAAAAGAGATCGACGTTGATACTCTGTTTTTTCGTTCCCTTATCCAACTCAGTTTCACTACCACCAACACCCTGCAATTGATTGACTTCATCATCAAAGACGACTGCAACCATACCTTTGGATGGATCATCAACAGATTCAACCAAATAAACCCCCTTACTTGGGTTTATTTCACCGGCATATGCCTTATCCGACCTATTATCTTCGCTCAACTCAGAGCTCCTTGAGATCCCTACCTCGTTGCCGCCTTCTCTCTCACAACCCTCAGTTTCAATCTCCTTACTTCCGTCGAGTTCACCAGACATCTCTGCGGAATTCTCCACTTCCTCATTCTCTACAGTACTGCGAACGATCTCTCGAGCAACACGGCGACGATCGTCGGAAGAGAAAAGCATGGAGAGGAGAATGAAAATTAGGAAAGATACAGAGAAGGTTATAAAAAAGTCATAGAGAAACTCCATGGATAGCTTGCCCTCTAAGAAAGAAGATGGAGGAGTGGGAAGAAGAAGGGAGGCTCGTGATGGCGGAAGCTATACTGAATATGAAGGCGGTGGTGGCTTTGTGAATAATGATCCTGACCAGACAAAAAGAAAAGTATTATCAAGGACAAATGGGGCCCATTAGTTAAAGTATGTTATAATCATCGGACTAAATTCTTTTTAGGTATACTTCAAAACTAAATTCTATTTATCAACAAATTGTCTATTAATTATTTAAATAAAGGTAACTAATATATAAATTTATTTTAGAAAGAATTAAAAAATAAAAAATTGAAAACACAAAACAAGTTTATTTTCAAGAAAATTTTTAGAACGGGTCCTAAACTTGAAGCGCATTATTGGACAGCCAAACAAGTAAATGAAAAAGACAAAGTTCAATTTTGTGGGGCCTGCGAGCAAGAAAGAGCGGTGGATGATTGGTCGCCTTTGCAACATCAAGTGCCGTGACGCCAACCTTTTTCTTTTTTGGACCTGCGGTTGGAGCAAATATACGGAAATTTCGGTCAGATTCTGGGCCGCTCATTGGCCGTCCCACCTTGTCTGTCCGATTGTTGTAGCTCGGTCGGATTCGTGTAGCTCTTCACTCATGCTGTATTTTTAAATAATTAGTTTGTAATTATGTGTTATACAGATATTAAACATTTTATTTTTATATAATATTAAAAATTTCATTTTTATTATATTCATAAATTTTAATTTTTATATAAATAAGTAATTATTTTTATTAAATTATATTTTATTTGTTATATATTATTACAGTAAAAAAAAAGGATATTATATAAATGAAAATTATTTGAGATGTAGTGCGAAATAAAGCTAATATTTAATTTATATAAATATATATATAATAAAATTTAAATATAGATGAAAGTAAGTAGATTAAATACAGAAAATTGATACTGAGCAAATGCAATATGGAGTAGTATCAGCACAACACGTTCTACCACAGGATGAGTAAGTAGATTAATTCTGCGACTGTATACTCGTCTAATTGATGCGTGCGATGAGGTGTGTCAGGGTTACGTGATGGTCCTGCCTCGTTGGCATAGACGCCGGTGAAGACGAGAGCTGGGATGGAGTCGGTGCCTCGGCCATTGTGTGTGGATGAGCGGATGGAGTGCTGGCTAGTTGGTTTGGGGTGGTTATAATGATGGATAACTGATCGTGGTAAAGATCTACATCTTTGACATTATTTTCCACGGACAGCACCAAATGATGTAATTTGAGGTGGGAAAGTGGGTCGAAAGCGTACAGTGTTGTCTTAACGGGGAGTGTGCATAACAAAATGGAACTCATAAGCAACGTAATGAAGATACCGGAATTATGTTGAAATCCCCTAAAAAAAATACACGGAACGAGGAAAGACCTCATGTAAATGCCATTGTATATGTTATGGAGTACAATAGAGTTTAAGCAGAGTGTCAAGTGGGTATCAGCAATCTCCCTTGAGGGAGTACAGTATAAACTAGTATTTGACATCCCGATAATCATGGATTGTATGCCAGTAGCATTGGATCCAGCGGTATTAGTGGAAAGTTCTCTAACCGGACCACGTGGCATGGACCATCAAGGATCTCGTAGTCATGGAAAAGTCCTTAGCTAAGTCAACAGTTCGGTCTCCGTTCTAGATGATAATAGGATAAGTGATCGGATTGTCGTTATGTCAAGAGGGATGTCCGTCTAGTGGGATCATTGCACGGGGTTGACGGAGCGCTCAGATAGCTCCAAGCGATCTTACTTTGGGGCACGACTTGTTCATTCAACGATAAGGGTTAATAGAGAAGTCTCTCCATTATCGAAGGAGAAAGGGTTGATATCCTGATTTGTTGTCATGTATGTGCTTTGGTCGTTGAGGTAATGGACTCTTTGCGTGGAAGAGTCCAAATACACAAAGTACTATAAGAGATTTGTATTCTATCTAAAATTATTTTAGCTTGATTCTATAAATTGTCTAAAAAAAAATTAGAGGATTCAAATATGCCATTCATAGTCATACTGGCGAGATTTTGTAACTTATCAGAAAATAAAAGTAAAAATAAAATAGGTTAATGTCCAATAAAAAGATATGAGAGGATTTAGATCTACCATTTTTACAGAAAAATATAAGAGATTTGTATTCTATCTAAAATTATTTTAGCTTGATTTTATAAATTGTCTAAAAAAGATTAGAGGATTTAAATATGCCATTCATAGATACCGGCGTTATTTTGTAACTTATCAAAAAAAAAAAAAAAGTAAAAATAAAATAGGTTAATGTCCAATAAAAAGATATGAGAGGATTTAGATCTACCATTCATAAGTACACTGGTGTAATTTTATAAACTAAAACAAAAAGAAAAAGAAAAAAGGTAGAAAAATAATAAAAAAATAGACTAAAAAAATAAAGACTAAAAAGTTAATGTCAATAATTATAATAATAAGCAGTAATATTAATTGAGCAAATCTATCATAAACACAAATCATTAAAAAGGCTGATCCGTTGTAGTATAGTTAACCGTATAAAATGTTATAACAAGATAATTAACTATATTAGTAAAATTACTGTTCAGTGAATTGTGGTTACTATAATAAAATTACTCTTAGTGTGTGTGTGTGTGTGTGTATATATATATATATATATATATATATATATATATATATATATATATATATATATATATATATATATAAAGAATAAAATAAGAAAAATAAAATAAAATTACACATCAAGACAATGCAGATAGCAACAACGGAGTATCCTGATTATGTAAATGTGGCTTAAGAACATGATGTAAATCCTCATGATCGTTTGAAGCGTTCAACATGTAGATTTCTAGAATAAAGCATATCAAGCGTTCAATCAGGCTAATCGGGTCAGAAGTGATTATTACGGAGCCAATCGGCCGAAGTACCTATAAAGGATTCTTCTTAAAGCAACCAACAGCTACGATCGAATTCAACAAGAGATATGCTGCTCATTAGGGGCCCATGACGGCCCTGAAGCAATCGGGGCCGTCCGCGGCCCCTCAGGATGTGCGCATACACATTCCGAGGGGCCGCGGACGGCCCCCATTGCTTCAGGGCCGTCCGCGGCCCCTGATGAGTAGATTTTCCCATTCAACAAAGATGGTCACAATGGTCAATCACGTAAGACGTAAACATCATCAAACTTTCACATATAAGCTCATGACGGAATATCCAAGAATAGCCGTAAGTTTCTGTTCACATTATCAAGATGGAAAAAATTAAGCACATGCATACATTCAAACAGAAAGAGCATTTTGCACCTCCAATGTAATTGTAGACTGCCTTTTTTTTTTTTCTCTTTATGGGATTATTATAGCCATGAAATAAATGAATAGCAATATAATATGGCATGCGCAATTGCTAATTACATACTTTTTTTGTTACCACTATCACGTATCTTGACTTCTCTACATTAGGAAAGAAAATTGATTTGAAAGCTTTCACCTCAAAGCAGAGGAGAAACACAACTTCGGCTCGCAAAACATCAATTATATCAGTGCAGAGCAGCATCGTTGTAGTTACCTTTGTATCAACAATTTTCGCCCAAAATATATCACCATGTAAATTTCTCATAAAATAGGTAAAAAGCTCTCGCCCATGGAGTACCTACCTTGAATGATGCCAAAATTCTAGCTCCAGTTTAACTACTCAGGGGTCAACTTTGGAAACACCCATCTAATATTGTACGCTTTGTTCTGCACAAAGATGTCAGTGCTGAAGAAACCTTCTTAATGCATGCTTCAACTTAGCAAATAAGAACGACTAATAGATGCCCATTGCTTTGAACCTAAACAGATTGAATAGTGTTATTTCCTAAGTGTGATTACGAATATTATAACCAATTTTAGATGTTTTTCAACCTTTTCTGCTATAATATACTACATTTCCTTTGAGATAGTTCTTTCCTGCAGACATACTACCTAAACTAAATAAATGAATCAAATATGCTTTGTTTAGTAACAGAAAACACCAAACTACGAATTTAACTTCATTCAGCCAATGATTTCTTAGCTAATGAATATAAGAAGTGAACAAGAGGTTTCTTCGTGCGGTTCAACAAGGCTTCTTTTGCATGTGCATTTTCCTCATCTATTGGCCCTTCTTGGATGGCTTGAACCTTTCGAACAAGTTTGCGAAGTTCCTATCAAGGATTTGGTAGAAAGGAAGACATTAACATGCTACTAGAGTAACAAGGTATGATGAAGGAGATTGAATGTCAACATGTAAATGGCAGATGAAGAATATTATCTCAAGCATCTCATAAAATAGAAAGCCAATCAACAAATGCTTTATAATCACCATCACGTTAGTAAATCCAAGAAGTTCATCACTTAAGATGCTTCATGGACATTAATAATCTCGAGAAAAACCACAAGGGCCAAGCCATTTGCAGTCACAACACGAAAATGAAAGGGGAATAGAACTGTTCTTAACTAGGAAGCTCTATTGAAAATCAGGCTCGAAGGATCAAGATCTTGAGCACTAGTAAGCAATACATCAATGGGCCGAAGGTTCCTAAATCAAATATACTTTGTAGACTATTTCAGCGTAAGATTCTTGGTAAGTAATTAAAAGAGAGAAAGTTACTTGAAGATGAATTTTTTTTTTTTTTTGAAGTACCAAAAGCAATGGGAATAGATAAACAATGATAAATACAACTAGCACAATCAAAGTTTCCACTAATTATGCGACATCTCTATCTTCCACCTATTGAACCTGTTGGGACATACAAACTGAAAGTGTCTAGCTTTTCCAGAGAGACTAAAAACTAAATAACATGATTGGAAAAAAAAACATGGATATTTATTTGTCGATTTCGATACACAAATTTGAAGTACTCGGAATGCTTACTTAAAGCCTTCATCCCACAAGTTTTGGCTACATGGATCCTTGCATGCCACCACGTTTTATTAAACTATATCTTTTTTCAAGTCCAGGAAAATAAGATCATTTTCTATAGTTTCTGCCGAATTGTTTTGGGACCTTGCCGTTCTCTTTTGATAGGGGTCATTATCACCATACATTTTTTTTTTACATTGGGAAATCCAACTACCTACCAAGCCGACTTAGCGGACCCGTAGTGGTAACAAACCCACAAGCGGCATGGGTCCATCTTCCACCAACCAAGAAGTCACTACCTTTAAGAGCCGTTAGACTCGTCTCACCCTCCACGGGATACAGACCCCACACCTCTCAGGTGCCTGCGGTAAAGAAATCCACAACCTCCTTTCATTAGATGTGAACTGAGCCATTGCCCTGAGTACCAACGGCTCACCTATAGGTCTTTATTTTACATGTCCAAACCATCTCAAGAAACAAACTCACAACTATTAAATATGTTGCATGAATCAATTACAGATGGGTAACCCAAGCTTACATGACAGGTCTAAATGTTGGCATAGGATATAATAACTAAAAGAATCAGCAGAAGTGGACCGAGCCCAAGCTAAATGGGAAGTTTCCGATTGGTTGTACTGCGCAAGTCCAAAACTTAGTCTTAGACTGCATTGTTTTATGTCAGATGCTACTAGTCCAAACTAGCTATAGCAAACCCAAGTTTGAGTAGGCTGGGTGGCCAAGAAAGCTATTTTTCTATTTATTCAAACTTTCAGGCCCATCAATATAATCTTTTTAATTTTGAGAAATGGACCGAGGGTGTTGTGGTGCAAACCCGGTCCCTTCGCACCACCCAGGTAGGTGCCTCCATATATTCAATTTAAACAAATATCAGCTTACATATAGAGTTTGTAGATATCTTTGTGCTCAGATATAACCATGTTGAAGTGTAGTGGATTGTGGAAGTGGATTAAAATATTCTTGGAAGAGAAACCTAGTCAGAATCTTTATTAACAAAATACACTCCTATATATTCGTGTAGTTTATGGATATTAAAGACACTGCAAACCAAGTATTTACAGAAATGTAAGCTTCATAATCCCAGATAATAGAACCCAACTTATCAAGCAAATATTTACTATCACACTGTAAAAGCAAAATGAATTTCAATGTTAGAAGGAACAGTTGCTTTCTAATCGCACTACTAATTAACTAACATTAGAATTACTCAAAATATGCAGGCAGAGCAATCTATTTATTTATGTTAAATCAATGCAGAAACAAATCCATTATACTAACAAATTGGAAGAGAATACTACCTGTCGATCAAATTCAACATTATCTAGTGAGTATACTTCGTTTGTAATTATTGGATCTTTGTAAACGAGTCCATCAAGCCATCTTGTTGCACCTTTGATGTAAGTATCAATGCCCTGAACCCACAAATAGCATGATAAACCAAATTAGCATGTACAATGCCAAGAAAACGGATGCTGTTTAATTTAGCTCATGCATTTGTTAATCAACCTCCTCATCTTCCTCAAATATAGTGTCCTCATCTTCTACAACATCCTCAGTAAGCAATGTATCCTGGCCAATCAACGTACTGAGCCTACTATTGTCACCATCCTTGGAAGCTTGAATCAACTCATCCATCAATTCGGGCTCTACACTTCTCAAGAGTCTTCCTATTATAACAAAAATACAACAAGGTGAATAACAATCATCAGCCAAAGAAGCAAATTTTACATGCCTGCCATAAACATTATTTGAGTCATACAATCCATTTTATACATAGTGAAAAAACTCATCCATCAATGCGGGCTCTACACTTCTCAAGAGTCTTCCTATTATAACAAAAATACAACAAGGTGAATAACAATCATCAGCCAAAGAAGCAAATTTTACATGCCTGCCATAAACATTATTTGAGTCATACAATCCATTTTATACATAGTGAAAAAACTACATAGTGAAAAAACCTTTGCTATCATATGTTTATGTTTTTATCAAGTTTGAATATTTATTTGAATTTTTTTAATTATATTAAAAAAAAAAGGTAGCAGTTTAATTGAATGCTTGCGAGTGGCTGGCGTTCGTAAACAACTGCAAGGCTTGTGGAGGCACCTAAACCTAACGCATTTGATGGATTACCCAGTGAAACACCAAGCTTTTTGAGGCACCAACTGTCACATGGGCAACTGGCAGGCCATGTGGAGGAATCCAAACCGAAATTTTAGATTGATCACGCAATGTTATGCGACCTCAACAACTCCTACCGCATTGAAGGTACTTTTTTGCAGTCATTTGCTTGACAATACTTTGGTGTTCATACGGTTCCCTCCCTTTAAGGCGATGTCACAATACCGTCGCACCTACTAGTATATGACAATGCAGCTAGGAAGAGGCTACAAATCATTAGGCATTCAAGGAAGAGCTTAAGCGCCAAATCAACTTGTGCAAATCGTGGTCATGTGAAGTTCAATAAGTAATGTTTTCAGATCAGGATGGACTGAGCTTAGATGGAGCCCAAGCGTTAGGCACACAGAATCTTGTTGTTGACATCCACCGAGCCAGAGTCCTTGATTGAGTCCTTGACCTATTTGTAGAGCTGTGTTTACGTCTTTCTTTTGTTAGTTTTCCTAAGTTGTCTCATATTGGAGTAAGTGGCATAACAAGTACACTACAATAAGAATAAAAACTTATGGGACTATTGCTTCTGTGACATTTGGGAACGCTTGGATTCAGCGCATAATTGAGAACAAACATCGTAGCATAACTGAAGTGGCGAATTACTACAGCCATCCATATAACTTAATTAGGTTTTTTATTGAAAAAGGAGACCATCACGGGTGTGTGAGGGTGAGCAGCTACATGGAGCGATCGAGCGGCATGCTCGAGATGAGTTTTGGAACTTTGGAAGAGTTTTAAAAAGGAGTTACTCAAGAAAGGGAGAGAGGATTTCGCCACTTTGAGCAGAGGGATTGCAATGAAAAATAAAATCACCCTTCTATGAATAAGGACTAAAGCCTTTGGACTTCCACCGCCTCATTGGTGGGCTCTCCAGCTGCCAAATTCCTCTGATATTGCGCATGCCGTATAAATATTCATACAATTGAACAAGAGTACCCCGTTGCACTTGAATCATTCAACTCTTTCTATGTAATGCCAATTAATAGGCCATTAGCCAAGTTTCTTTAACTTTTTCCAAATATAATAACCATCCCTTCATATACACTCTCTATTATCCTCCGTCAACTTCTAGATTTGCTTCAATTGAACTTGATGTTGCCGCAATTGAACTTTTCGCTGCTTAAGTTGAACTTTAGTGTAGCAATAATTGAACTTGTCATTGTTTAAGTTGAACTTGGCATACCGGAGCAATACTAGGAGGGGAAACTGAAACAAACTTACTTGAACTGTTATTTGTCTGCTTCTTGTTTGTCCGTGGATGTCATAATTTCGATGTTGTGTACCCTCTTTGCATCTACACCATCTTTCAAAGGGCATAGAGAAGATTTTGTAAGTAATGGTTCATCTTATGAAAGGAAATATAACTAAGTTCCTAGGCTCTTTGTCTTTGCGTCAACAGTTTTCACAAACAAACATTAAAATTAAGTAGTTCTGAAAGGTGGGTGGGAACAAGACCAACTACTCTTTGTGGTGTTCAAAAAGGTAAAAGTGAGTCCATCTTTTTAGCTTCCTCTAAATCCTCTTGTTCAAATATCCATGTCACTGATACAAGCCTCCCAAAAATATCTTTCACTTGAAATTACCGAAAATGGCAAAATGACATTTTAATCTAAATCTAGCTTATTTCACTTTCTATGCAGTATTATCTGAACTAAAAGAAGTGGTAATTGCGGTCAACCATTACAGACATCTCATGCAAAATTCATATCTTGTTATATTAGAATTATGAAGTAAAAACTGAACATTTTCATCAGTGCATGCGCAGCACAAAAAAGTTTGAAGTCTGTCATGTAGAATAATTCTGAAATGCAACCGTTACATACACAATACTAACATAACGGCCTTGGAAATTCTGATTGTGAGACATTCTTAGATTAGATCACCTGACGAACTACAATATTGTAGACTCTATGTTTTTCTTTTTTCTTTTTTTTTGTTTTAAAAAAACTTTAAAATAATAGTACTTTTCCAAAAACTTTTAAATTACAAAGTTGTAGAGCACATTAAAATTTCTTATATTAGTTCCTTGCTGATCTAAAAATGTCTTGAAAACTGAACTTCGAGCCTATAACATATAAATCTATGTAAAGGTTACATGCAAGTATGACTCCTCAGCTCACATGTAACTAGTCATTGTATTACTAGCTTGTAACTCCAGTACACAAATCAGATTAACACTATTTTCCTATAAGTAATACGTTAAATACCTATATAGTTGAATTGCCTCCTCCTCCCTTCTCTAACATCTGGACCCAATCTCTGCAAACAACAACTGATGCCTACATCAATATATCACATTATAGACAAGAATACCTGAAATAAAAAAGACACTAGAACAAAACATTAAATTACCTTAACCAGCATCAGTGCGTCGAACACCTCTCGGTCCAGCGATGCAACCCTACAGTTAAACCATTTAAAAAAAAAATTAATAATCAGTCGAACGAAGTTCTGAATATTAGATACTCGAGCAAACAAGTGGTCTACTTAAGGACGCGCTTGATCTGCGGAGCGGAGAACGCGGCAAGCTCCATGCCCCATCTGACCGCGCGGCGGGCATCGCGTTTGAGCGCGTTGCGGCTCTTCTTGGAGGGAGCTTCAGCGTCGCTCTCCTCATCGCCGGAAGATGGGGAGAGGCCGGGAGGACGCAGGGCGTTGGTGCGAGAAGACAAGCGCGGCGGAGCAGAGAGACGGCGATTTGGGAGGAGGAGGCAAGCGAGACAGGCGAGAATGTTTGGATTTGCAGCAGCGCCATGGAGGCAGCGGTAGCTCAGGCTCAGAGGCACCACCGCAGCAAGCTGCGCCATGAGAGAGCAGAGTTGGACTGAGCTGAACGATAAGCAAGGGCGAAAGGTCCAGGAAATGGCCCGTCAGAGGGAGATTGTTATTGTGCTCTTGGGCGGGCTCCTGAAGAAGGTGTAAGGTTCAGCTCTACAGGGCCGGGCAAATGACGTTCTAACCCAATATGCATATAATCCTGCATCACTGTAGGAAAAGAAAATTTTAAGAAAGTAAATAAAAAGATAGCTGCACTGATGACACTCATAGCAAGCAGTAACATATTAAATCCATAATGCAAGCATCATCAAGGATGTCAAATAATTCTATCTTTCACCAAAAGCAATGCAAAAATAGAGAATACATGGTGAAGGAAAAAATCGCCCCTCATAGACTGAAAAATCATAACATAATGGCCTATCTGCTTCACTTCATCAATTCAGTTAACAGACTTGATAGAAGAAGCAAATGAAAAGATTAAAATTATTCAGCATAGGATCAAAACTAATTCAGATAGAAGCCTTATGCAGATCGATACATGAAGGATTTGGAGTTTTGTGAAGGAAACTTTGTCTTTCTCAAATCCAGATAAGAGTAGGAGAATATGCTTTTGTACTACAAATACATCATACTGGCTTCTAATGATCATTTACAAATCATGAGACAAATAAGCAATATTAAAACCACAATGAAATACAAAGCATTATGCGGATCGACACATGAAGGATTTGGAGTTTTGTGTAGGAAACTTTGTCTTTTCCTAAATAGGAAAACTGAAGTATCATTAAATATCAAAACCACAATGAATATTGAGAAGTGAAAAATAATCCTTACTAAAATATTTATTAAATGTTTGGACTGATATGGATGATTCAATACTAATTCTAATATTTAGGGCCAAAATACTTTTGAAAAATAATATTTTTCATCCTACTAATTTTTATCCCATTTAAGGACAATATTGGACAACAATTGGGCAGTGCCCGAGCTTTCGGGGAGATTGCATCTTATCACCCTTACAAAAGGAGAGGAGAGGAGGCTTATCTAACAAAAATTGTTATTATATGATATGAGTCCCAAGCATAAATTTTTGATATTTAATGTTTCTTCATTTTTCCTTTTTTTTTCTTTTGGGAATCTATATAAGTTTTTGAGATTCAACACAAACTGAAAATTATATGTAAAAGATTTTATTGATGTTTACCGTCTAATTTTTGTAAATTAAACATCCATTTTCTGCAGTAGGATCCATACCCTTTTGTGTGCTTATTTGGTACATCAAGAAAGACCATTTAAAATGCATTTTCTTTCGAATATAAGATAAAATTCAAACTCAATGATCGTAGATCCAAAAAAAAAAGTATTTCTGTTGATTAGTCTATGAGGCTTCATAGATTGTAAATTTAATTGAATTTTAAATATTTTAGATTACATTATGCACAAAGCAACTATGACATGTCTGAAATCCTATGCCCACCACTGAATCTAGGTGTCATAGGATAGGTTGTTATGGTAATTGTCATGAACCTTATAACCACAACCCGAAAGCCTGCACTTGAGAACATAAGTTATAAACCCAACATTTCCAATGTGGTACAAGGATCATAACATGTCCAGTCTTTAGTTTTCCGTAGGTTAGGCTGTGCATGCAAGCCATGACAGATCCGAAGTTTTCCACGACTTGCGATGTTCATTCCTCATCTTAAATCTATACAATATCACCTCGATGCTTAATCTTTTTTCAGATTTAGATTTGTAATCTCTGTCATATATTACCTTAACTTGCTCCTTCAATTAATTCACTTTCTTTGGATGTCAAACATCTTTTAAGTCTACTTGCAGCAAACGAAATGGTAATAAAAGTATCATAGCTCCTAACTTTAGTTCAGATGTGGCGGGTTTCTGATAAATTTATACTTGTATATAACAATAAATGTAGAATATTTGCATCTAATTGCTTATGGTGATCCAAAAAAAAAGTATTATTTTCCTTTTGAACAAGAGTCATGTAATTTGGTGCATCTACTTATGCATTTATGGTGTTCTGTTTGTTCTAAATGAGAAGTGAGACTATATTAGCAGTATGTAGGGAGCATATCTCTTGTAGGACCTGGCAAATAGATGATGTCTCCATTGTAAGTATTGATTTAGACCAGGATACTGAACTCTGTAGATTACATCTTTCTTCCAATAGTAGTCGCGGAATGATCTCGGTATATGTTTTGTTTTAAATGATTATGTTCTGCTTATTACTGAGATACATTAAAGATTTTAGTTCTATATTACAGAAAGTTATGGATCATCTAACTATGTTTTCAATCTGGCAGGCTTGTGGGATTTACACACTTATGCCCAATTTCAAGATCACGAGACAAAATGACTGCAAGTAGAAGTAGTACGTCACTTGCCAAGATGCGCTTCAAATAGAATAATACACTTATGTCCAATTTCATTTGTTTGCTATCTGCTGACAGCAAAGTCTAACCTGAAGTTGTCCGGTGCTTTCTCCTCCATCTTCTCGAATTCATGATAATGTTCAACAAATATATATAAAAACTAAATAACCTAAATTACTTGCAAATAGCACAGTTCTGCTAAACAAACCTCCTTGTATAGCAATGAGCTGCTTGTTGGAACTCCCAAGAAGAGCCATGCCAATCCATTAAACTGCAAAAACATGTGCTTCATTATAATATAGAAATCCTATGCATGTTGTGATTCTCTATATAACACAACCATATAACTTCATTCTAAATTTGTTAGTTTTTATCTTGGATATGTATACGCTTGCTGATTATAGCCTGATGATTTGATAGAGAATGTGGATTACCTTGTAATCTTCATGCTTCTCAAAGAACATTTTCCACAAAAATCCCCGGAAAGGAGCAATACCAGTTCCTGCTGCAAGCTGCAAAAGGTGCAAACAATAAGAATCATTCAAAAGCATTAGAAAGGAACAGAATTTTCTCAAGATGATATGTAATAATGGTTGCATTGGGGTCTTTGGGCATAAGCATTTCTTTTCCAACGGGTCCTGTTAACTTCACTTCTGCTCCAGGTTTTAAATCTCGTGAAACATCCCATATGATTAGATAACATGAAAACTTCTGCCTGATACGAATCTACGTGCATTATTTGATCTTTGCTTCAGTTAATCTAAACAAATCTGGTCACCAACTCGAATGATAGATTGTTTTCTTACACAAGAAGTTTGAGCAGACTCCCTTCGCTATTTCTCCTTGCTCATTTGTGTAAACAAGCCGCTTTACACAACGTGAGACCTGCACTCAAAGCTCAAATACTTACCTTAAAAAACAAAAACATAAAAAAAATAAAAATAAAAAAAAAAAATTAATGCACAAACAACAAAAATCCTTCAGTTGAAAGACAGTAATTGATAATTAATATAAACCATCTTTAATGATATAAGCAGCTCATAAACCAAAAGTGGCTACATATTTATGAACTTTCAAAAACTCTTATGGGAAAGATCATAAGTAAAACCCCTGCATATTATGATTCAGCAGTGTTTTATTTTGCAACTAAGTCAGTATCTTGGAACAATTTTTACATATCTGACAAAGGCATGCAACTGCAAGCAAATCCAACTTACGAACAGAGACAGCAGGCAATAAGACTTACAGTCTTGAGGTCACCAAAGTCACCAGGTGCACTGCTAGCAATGGAGTACAACCTCAATTTGTGAGGCTTCCCATTCAACCTCAACCAAAGTCACCAGGTGCACTCCATCAGCGATCACACCAACAGATTGTCCTTCTCTGTAAGGAATTTCACCTACAAAAATCATCAGAAAGGAAAATTGTAATATAACTCTTATAGAAGTCTAACTGTTACATTTCGAAACTAGAACAAAGACGCAATGATAAAATATCATGTACCCTCAGTGCTGAAGACCATGTGCCAGGTTTCACCAGGGCCTTCATCCCCGGTGATCTTAGTATTAAGAAGGCATCTACCAACGTAAGGTTCCTTTGGTTTATACTTGTTGGTGATAACTCCTCCATCATCCTTTTTGGAGACCTTCTCAACTTTTTTGGCCGGGGCCACGGTTGTCACTTGGGCTCTAATAGGAGCCATCGTTCCAGTCGTGGAGACATTCCATGCGTATAAAGAAGATTGCAGAATACACCATCACCAGCTCTCAAGTCACAAACAATGTAAAAGAGACTACTAAACATAAAATCTTCAGTGAAGGTAATTGCACCAGGACATTGAGGTGGAGTCTGGTGGACAATACCCCCTACCAAGCAGCGGCCAAATCTTCCAACAAAGATCAATTAATCCACCATCTAACACTAAATATGCGAAGAACCTTACCTTGTAGAGAATGATTCTGTCTGCAGAGGAGAGGGAGGCTCTGCTGGAAAGAACAGGGGAAGACTTGGTCACTCTATTGCATATATGTGTTTGTTGAAACAGTGAGCTATATATTGTGCTGGTTAACAAGCCTAAATCACACATGCTTAAGTTACAAGTTGGATTTCAGCCTGAATATATTCACGCCCAGAAAATATTAGTGTTTTCAGCGAGGGTGCACCATTTTATTCATCTTGTGGAAAGTCTCACTCCAAAATGCTTGGGTAGATGTTTAGAGTGCTCCTTAAGACGTGGCCCATCCAATTCGAAATTGTTTGTCACCACAACATCTAATAATAGGATTTTTTTTTTCTTTTATTTAATATTATTGTAATTATTATAAATATCAAAAATTATTTTTTTGCATATATTTTCCAAAAAAAAGTCAGGTGGTCTTTTGGAATGGCAACCGTTGAGCACCAAGGCAAACCGACTTTGCGCATTGCCGCGGAATTCGGTTTTATTCCGAAAATGCAAAAAGTGATTTTAAAAATATAAAACAATAATTAAAATAACATTAGAGAGATTTCTTCGAATGGAGAACTTTGGAGCATAAGTTTGGCCTTTGTAGTATACTATGCCGTCTGGTTTATTTTTTCTTTATTTTTTTTAAGGTTGAATTTGTTTTCTTCTTTATGCAACATCTACTCTTGCACACTACTTAACTGCCTGACTAAGAAATGGACACGCTGAAATCGCATCGGCTATAAGAGTGTCTGGGACTTTCATGCCAAGGAATGATGAGCCGGAAAGTGACTGGCGAAGCTACCCAAATGATTATAAAATGTAGAGAATTCTAGATATCTACCTACGCTATTTATTTTCAGGAATAGGAGCAAACAGATCAAAGAATAGAACGCACATAATCCTACTCATACAGGCTTAAAAAAACAGAGATACTCCAGGAAAAATTATTGAGAGGTGAAAGTACAAATTTATACTTTGAGATAATTAAGAAATAATACATGATAGATTGTGTGATACAAAAAACTGCTAAAGAACCTCACAGTCTCGCCCATACAAAGTTATACATAATCCAAAACTGAATAATTTCAAGGATGAGGGCCAAATTTAAGCAAACATATTTACACATTGATGAATGTATTCGTACTAATTTGGATTTCAACTTAAAATTATCAACGAAACCCTCGGGGCGCTTTAGATTGGTAAAGCTCGAGCTTACTTTTGGCCTCATAAACCAACGGGTCCAAAGCTGGATCTTGCACCAGGCTTGCCTGTTTCGAAGCCCACTCGAGCACTGTCAACACCTGCGCCTCCGCCAGCTCCTCGCTGTCCGGCACTTCCAGCGCCACGTATGACAGCAACACCGCCGCCGACAGCTGTGCCTGCTCGCCCAAATACACCAGCTGTATCAGATGCCTCGCCGCGCCTGCCGCTATGATCGCCTTACAATGGTCCACATGAAGGTAGTTTTCCTTGCACGCGAACTTTGTCAGCGTCGCCGCTGCTGCGTCCGAGACCGCCAGGTCCTTCCCGTCGAGCAGTTGGACTAGCGGCCCGATGATCCGCGTCTCAGTCGCGCGGAACGTCCTCGCGAGGCAGCCGAGCGCTACCACCACCGGTATAAGCAGTTCATCGTACTCGGCTTTCTCGACGATTTTAAGCAGCTGGTCAACCACCGCCTTTGCCGCCGGCGAATTGGGCTTGAACGCCGAGCGTCGGAGGTCAGTGTCGGATTCGGCCACGTTGGCGATTTCCATCAGAGCCATGGCGGAATTGCGCCGGACCTCATCGGAACCTTTTTCCAGTAGCGCGGCGAAGCAGAGCAGAGCTCTGGACTCTGTAATGCTCTTGCAAATGGCAGGGTTTCCCTTCGCCAGCTTCCAAAGGGCCTTAGCTGCCATAGCCTTCATGTGAGCCTTAGTCTTAGGATCCTGGAGCTCTCTTCCCTTGGCACTTGAAGTACTCGGTGAAGGACTAGCAGTTGTGCGACTTATGGTGCTTCTATTCTGGTTAGCCATGGTGGATTGGATGACATCGTGCATCTGATTCCTACCCTTCCTAGGTTTGTTTCCTAGAGGATCCGGCACAGAGCTCTCTTCGTCGGCCATGGCGGCGGAGTGATTGTGGATGTTGTTCCGGAGATGGCTGTTGGCCATGACAACGGAGTGAATGGAAGTGGGCTTAGGAGTAATTGTATACTTGCTGTGCTCCTGTATGGTCTCGAAGGCGAGGTGGCCGACGAGTAGTCGGACGACGTTGTTCTGAGCGAAGAGATCCTGGCACTTGGGATAAGCGCTGGCGAGCTCAGCCACGGCCCAAGCCACCACCGCCTGCACGCGCATGGGAGCGTCTTTGAGCGCCTTGGTGAAGCCTGAGCATACCCCGACCTGCACCATCTTCTCGACGCTCTCCGCGTCGTGTCCCAGCAACCCTATAGCTCTTGCCGCGTTTTCCTGCCCTTCGGATTTACCTTCTTTAAGTAGACGCAGAAGAGGTGCCACGCCGTCCTCTTCAATTATGAGCTTCCCGTTGCGCTCGCTATCGCGCGCCAGCGAGGCGAGTGACGCAGCAGCGTCGGTGCGCGCGTCGATAGAGCCCGTTTGCAGCGTCGCGATCTGCGCCCAGATGAGGAAGAGAATCGGCTCGTTTTGCGCGATGGGCGGCAGGCCAAGGAGCAAGCCGTCGTCATTATTGATGTCGTCGTCGGAGGAGGAAGAGACGCGGAGGAGCCAAGAGACGTCGGCGATAGAGTTGTCGAGGTGTGAGGCGGCTTTCTTGAACGCAGCTGCGGGGATAATGGCGAAGACGCGATTGACGAGGCCGTTAGCGCGGCAGCGAGTCGTTAGCGATAGGGCCTTGTCGAGGGCTTGCTCGGTGTCGGCCACGATGCGGCGGGCAGGGCGCTCGTAGAGGTCAGCGCCGGTGCGGGCGGCCTGGCGGAGCAGATCGGCGAGGCGCTCGGCACGGAACTTGAGATCCAAACATTCCTGTCGGAACAGCTGTGCCTCGCCGGCCGATTTTGCGACCGAATCAGAGAGATGGATCGGCTTCGCGAGGATCTGCTTTACGCTTTCACTCATCTCCTCCGCCCTCCTCTTGCTTCGTCGTCTTCCTCGTCGGTAAGAACGAGTCTGAGAGATCTTTGGGACCTGGTAAGCGTCAGTGGGTAAGAAGAGACCAAGGAGTTTCGAAGTCAATGGCAAAAAAATGTGCGAGTTCTTTGGCTGCACAGAAAGATAAACGGCCAAGATGGAACACGGGTTAGATCAAAATAAATGACGGCGAGAGTTGAATCTTCGCCGCCGCCGGTAATAAGGTTAGGTTGGACTAAATTGGTTGTTGATCGAGTTAACATCCGACCTGGAATGGCTGTACTCCAGCTGGTTTACGGATTTATTTGTTGCACAGGGGACAACTAGTTGGCACACCTTCAGTTTTAAGTTATTTATTGCTTTTCTTTATCGATTAAAGTATTTTGGGTTATTGATACAAGTTTAAGTATTTGAGTTTGAGCTCTGGTAGTCGCAGCAACGAACTCATTAAAAATTTTAGGGGGATTTGCTGTTCAGCCCCCTTTGTTTTTAAACTTTCATTGCGCCCCCTCTTTTTTAGCTGTTCACCGCCCTCCCATATGAATTTTTGCTTTTCATTGCGGCCCCCTCTTCAAACTTTTACTCGGACGAATATATATATATATATATATATATATATATATATATATATATATATATTATCGTTTTGACAGTTCAAAATATCTACTTAAAAATATTTTTTGAAAAAGTTTATACTTTAAATTTTTTTTCAAAAAATGCCTTACTCCGAAATATTAACAGATCGATTAATTAATCCGCTGAAATAGAAAAGCTCCTAAAACATCTGTTAAGAAGTATATTTTAGAAAGTTGTGAGTAAATGGATTTGAATTTTTTTTTATTTATTTGGAATTATAATAGGATGAATATAGTTTAAAATATTTATTTAGATTATAATACATAATTGTTTTTAAAAAAAAATTTTTGATAAAGATAATCTTATTTATTATTTATATTTTAAATTTATTAATAATAAGAAATTAGAAATAATTTATTATATTTATATTTATTATTTATTGATTATTTTGAAAGAGAAATTGTCAATAATAATTCATTATAAAATTCATAATTAATAAATATATTATATATTTATTATAATAAAATTATATGATATGTTCATAGTGTTTGCTATCATAACTATAGATTATAAAATTTACTAATAATAACAATATATCACTATTCAATTATATTAAAACTTTAAAAAAAAAAATTTAATGAGATCTACAATTTTCTGTTGAAATTTTTTTTAAAAAATTATTTTTAAGTATGTGTTTGCAACTCAAGTTTTTAATGGGTTTGTAGCGCATTTTGAAACTGCTTTTAAAACCCATTTCAAACCTGTTAAAAAGTAGATGACAGAACTTGGGTATAGATCCTCTATAATATGCATCTTTCAAGTTTTTACCAATTCATGATAAAAGTTGATAGTAGATATATTTAAAAAAAAAAAAAATTGAATATGAAATTTATAAATTTTTGATGAGTTGTAAAATTTTCATGTCCAATATCTTTTCAAAAAAATATTTTAAATTTTTTTAAAAAAAATTCATATTCAAAATTTATATATTTTGGAGCTCCAAAGTAGTCACGGATTCGAAAATAGTTTATAACATCTGTTTTATGACCGTTAAAAGGTTAAAGTCCAAAACAAATATCTAAAAGCACTTTTTAGATAAATTTTAAACATAAAAATTATAAATCTCATCGAAATTTATAACTTGTATGTTCAAAAAAATTTCGAAAAATATATCTAAGTATTAATTTTTGCTATGAGTTAGAGCAAATTTGAAGGATATATATTGGAAAGTATCCACCCCAACGGGAGAAAGCATTTTCCTATTGTAAATACATTAAAGTATTCTAATACTTGTTCTAATTGCTCAAAAATACTTCCAAACATATTCAAAATGCTTTTGAATACTTCGCATCTCCGACAACATCGTCATAGATGATAATATTTGTAAGGTTTTTTTTTTTAATTTATTTGTAAGGTATTTTGAGACACTCGAATTTGCTCTCTTTGGTTATCTCTGCATTTTCCCTAATCAAGTTAGTTATCTCAATCAAATTCTTGTTCCACATCTAATACCTCAGAACTCTATGAGACTATGACTACTCAACAACGCCCTAACCTATTCAGTACCCCGTAATAGTTATTGTACAATCCTTGTATATATATATATATATATATATATTTTTTTTTTTTTAATTTTTTTTGTACAATCCTTGTACTTAAGATGATAAAAGTATTTTAATGTATTCTGAAAGTATGATAAGGTTATTCTAAATCGTATACAATAACTGTAGAAGTGTTATTATACATATACAATAATTACATAAGTATATTAGGTGTTATAAATATTATGGGGACTTACATATCAACCTCTCAACTTTTTTAAAGTTTGCCAATAAATCTCTTATTTAATCTGTTAATTTTGACACCCTAAAATATTTATTTAGAAATATTTTTTGGAGAAATATTCAATATGAAAGCTATATATTTTGATGAGATCTATAATTTTTATGTGAAATTTTTTTTTCTAAATAAGTGTTTTGAGAATCTAAAGTTCAGCGGATTAATAGATTAATTTTGAAACCCACTAAGATGTTGAAGTCTTAAAACACCTATTTGAAAATATTTGTTGAAAAAATGTTGAAAATAAAAATTATAAATCTTATCAAAATCTACAAATTTTGTATTGAAAATTTTCCATAAAATACTTATACAATTGTTAAAATGGCTCTTGCACGAATATTGAAAGAGAGTTTTTTTTTGGTAAATTTAAAAAGTAATTAGAAAATCTAGAGATTGATTTGTATAAGTCAAAAAAAATTGGAGGTTGATTTGTAGTTATCTCTAAATATTCTGTGTGGTTGAATTATGACAAAGTTTGATGTATGAATGGAGGGAATGAGAATTTGGTCGAAATATAAAGTAGAAATAAGAGATCGACAAAGAGATAATAAAAATTGGAAGTGACTTTGAGAGTGCAGGTATAGTTTGTTTTCATGTGCAATGGTAATTTTTTAAGGCAAAGAGTAGTATTTTCCTTTTTTAAGATATGCGGAGGTCTTCTAAAGCATGATAAAGTTGCTATGAATTCTTTTCGAGCAATTATAACGGTTATAAATATATGTGGATGCATTTATCAATAATGTTGGACCTGTACGGGTTTGTTCCTAAAAACATCAATTTTAAGAGTTCAACAGATTTTGTGAAAGGTTATTTTTGTATTTAGAAAAACTAAGTAAGATTGTCCGATATGATAAATGATGGATTTTTTAGGGTTCATGTTTGACAACACACCCACTTTAAAAATTGGTAATAGAAAACAATTTTCAGTCGAAAAAAAAGGGATTTTCTCAAAAGCGGACGATCACAGAGAATCGTCTGTGCTCTTGTGGGTACGTATTCCAAAAGCGGGAATCTGGAGAATGGAAAATGTATTTTGGACAATTGACTCCAACAAGAGGGTTGCTGTTATATGGGTAGGATGATGGGATTTTGGCCGGCATGGTCATGGAAGAGCAGCCATTGAGCTTTTTGACAAGAAGACAAGCCTAGGTACAAAGCCTGATACTAATAGTTTTGTAGTTCTTATAGCATGCAATGCAATCACTCTGTGCTTGTGGAAAAAGGAACCGAGTATTTTGAAACCGTGTTCAAAATCTATGGTGCTGTTTTTCGAATATCACTATTTATTTCTACTGGACCTTTTAGGCCGAGCTTGATTGCTTGATGAGGCAACTAGTTTGATGAAATATCTCCATTTGTTTCTGGTACTTAAGCTTGGAATGCATGGTTTGCCACATTTAAGGCTCATTTTGGAGATAGGAATGGAGGTAGCAACTAGCAAGATATCATATCTAGTTAGATCCTAAACATTCAGCAACATAAGTTATACTGTCAAGTGTGTATGATCTTGAGAGGTGGGTAATGCCTAACATATAAATAAGTCATAGAGAAGGTGAGAGACAAAATGGAAGTCCGGAAAGTAAGGAAAGAGCAGGCCGTGACCTCATATTCTATTCCATCTTCTGTAACATGCTCAACCAGATCAAGCACTACTCAGGCGATATTGAGAGGTGGGTAATGCCTAATGCTATGACTTCAACTAAAGACGCGGTCGCTGCTAAAGAGATAACCATAATATTGATCATTAAAAGCATAAGCCAAATACCAGTAGATGAAATCTTACTGTACTTAGTTGGCTTCATATACGTGTCAATGCAGAAATATATAGTTAGCGGTCAAAATGTAAGAACTCCTAAGAATCCAATAACCTCGTTAAAGAATTGAAAGATCATGGTAATAGTAGCAGTTACATATGCAATTCGCAAGCAAGATGGAAAAGTACAATCAAAACTAATAATTAATAATAATCATCATTAATATTAGTAAGAGTTACTTTATTCCACTATTTTGCCTTTTTTGAGGAAGTGGAAAGGCGAAAAATATATAGGGAATGGAAAACTGAGAAAAGTTACTTTTCCATTTTAATTTTCAATGTACGTTGGCCCTGTCTAGTAGATCTTTTGGAGCAACCTATTAGCTTCTATGTGACCTTATAGCTTTCAATAGTTGAAAAGTGATTTTTTTTGCAAAATTCTTTGCTTTTAAGTTGTAGCTCTGGGGAACTGTAAAATGTAAAAAAGCTAAACCTCAACCAAAGTTGACGATATCTTCTAATTTTCATGTTCTGCTTTTAGAGCTACAAAGTTTCTCCTTAGTCATATGTTATGAACCAACCATGTTGCCTCCCATTAGCGGTCTGAAAACAGCAAGATAGGCAGCCATGTGGCGGACTCTACTTCTACAAACTAAATTATCTAAAATAAACTATATTTTTCCATAATGAAAAATAATGAGTACAAAACATAATTATAGAGACTCCTCCTCTGAACTCTTGCCATAATAAAACCCTGCATAACATAAACTTATTGTATAATAAAACCCCTTGCCATAAGGACCCTATTGTGATTTTGATAATAACAAAATAATTAGAACAAAAGTGTTATTAATAGTTTGTTCAAGTTTTGCTAAATACAGGTGTTGCCATGAAAAATAATTCAAATAAAGCCTCACCACTTGATGTAACAAATTTGGATGAGCGTAGCAAGTCTAGAGAGTATGCACAGAACAAGAAAATCGCTTAAAGCTTGATATCGAATTTTTTAAGACAGTGTTTTTCTAGCACTCACCATTCAAGACCTTTTATATTTTTTTTTTAGTGAAAATTATACTCTCTAGTATTAGAAATACAAATTTACATGTAAGCTCAAAGTTTGGGATGATTTAGAGAAAAAAAATCAAAAGTTATATATTCTCTAAATTATGGCTGAACAGAAAGGATTTTTGGTTGACCGTAGAATGAAGTCCGGTCGACCAAACCCTTGACAACATTTCTGAAGCTGTTAACTGACAAGTCCGGTCGATCGAAGAATTGTTCCGGTTGATCAAAAGTTTGTAAAACTAGCCGTTAATAGTCGTTAGGAAAGAAACCTAATATATAAGTTTCAGTGTCTTGGCTTCTCATCGAGGTATTGGACATTTATACAGTATCATGTTCATATTCTTATTCATTCTTTCAAACATCATTTTATTAAACAAGCATAACAAGAGAACACAGTTGTGGCGACTGGGCCTTTAATGCAAAATCATTATAAGTACCCATTACAAATTTCACTGAGACCACTCATAATACTTCTGAAATACATAACCATCCCACCCTGATTTGTTAAAATGATAGAACCGATGATAGTTCAGGCATAGGTATAACTGACGCAACCGAACAATCACCTATCTGAATCTTTAAATCAATGGACTTAAAGAAGAAAGTAATCAAATAACATTTATGAGAATGACAAAAGATTACGAAACTAAGTTAAGCTTTAAGGCCAAGCTGGATGGTATCTGGTTGTAATGTATGTAGAGGGAACAAGATGTTCCATGTAGAAATATCTTAAAGAAGCGTGGAGTGCAGAGGTTTAGGGGGTTCAGTTAAACCTTTCCACATTTGAGGATGTTGGGTGGTATCTCCTTTTCATCTCGAGGATCAGGAATTGCATTCGGGTTATCTCCATGGACTCGCATATAGATTTCTTGACCCAAGTATCGCTGTTCTGTATCTTGTGATCTGATATTCCACATCCCCATGTTGTCTAATGACAACAGGATTGCTGTCCATGAGAATGGGTATACCTATATTACAACCATTAAAAGCAAAGCCAATTAAGTTGTCTTTATCTGTGTGCAAAAAATGTAAATGTAATAAATCTTTCAGGAGTAGGAGTAAAACTCACTTGAGTTGTTGAACGAGAAACAGCATCGACCATGTTATAGCTAACTGATTTGGACGCATCCCATTTACCCCAGTCCATACTGTCAAGTGCAAAGAGAAATACACTACGTAAAATCCGGTTGTACTCATAATTAGATGTACACAAAATTGTGACAAAGTAAAGTCAACTTACCCGACTACAAAGAAGTTGTACCCATCGATATGCCAGCTCTGAACATGAGGTTGGTTATTTTGGAAGACAATTTGGATGAAGTCCTTGGAAAGGACATCAATGACGGGCGTTCCAATGGACGGAGTGCGGCCATCAGGATTATCGGGTACTCCATTAAGAGTGAACACATTAGAGATATGGAAGTAGTCTGCCAACTTCAATGGGGTATCAGGATACTGGAAAGACACCCCATTGATCAGGTATCTGATTCTGTTGTTGATAACTGTCACACTGTTTTCGAGGACAATGGTTCGATCAATTTTGATCTGACCATACTTGAATGATCCTTGCGGGTTTGGTCGAGCTGCTCCAACCTTCAAATCCCATCTACCAAGACACAATAAAAAGTTGTGGCGGATACATGAATCATACTCAATAGCAGCTACATTAATTTTATCAATAAGGTAAATTATGTACCTTATAGAATGAGCTTGTTCAATGGAGAAGTCATAGTTGTAAGGGCAAGGCCCTTCAGGGACTGGAAGTGTTGGGTTGCCATTTGATCCACTGTAGCGCAAAACGGCTGTGCCAAAATGTGTAGGGTAGATGAAACGGGAACTGGCTAGAATGAAGTATGCTTTGTTTGGTTGATCAGCGGTGACCAAAACAGAAAAAGATTGGCCTACGTGGATATCAAGAGAGTCGTAGTATTGTTTCAGTGTATATGAGCCTTCTGTTTCAACTAGTAGCATTCTGTGGCCTTGTATCCGGAAGTTCAATGATGTCTTGAGGCCTACATTTGAAATTCTCAGACGATATGTAGCCCCTGTAGTAAATTATTAAGTAGAAAATTCGGTTAGAAGATCTGTACATTATCGGGTGGACTTTGAAATATAAATTCCACAAAAGTAATAGGGAAACAAGTTTCAGATGCATATGAGATAACTTTGAAAAGGTGGTTTTTGTAAATATGGGAAAAACATTTGTCCTTCGTTCACAAAAATATGCTCACAAGTGGTTAACCAATTAAGCATACCTATAAAGTTGATCGGAGCATCAGTACTATTCATATGGGGTTTAGAGCTGCAGCTCAGACTAAGGATCTTGTCAAGTTTTACCAAACTGTATGGATTTGACTAGATCTATTTGGGTTCAAGCTATACTCAAGCAGTTCATCATTGACTTATGGTGATCATAACTAGTTGAAAGAGAATTATGTGTGTCAACTTTTACAGTATAAGGCAAACACTATGAATGACATCCAGTTAATTAGAGGGGTTTACTTCTGAGTCTGTTTGACTGCTAGCAATTAGATGAGAACAACTTCCAGCATTACTTTATACAGTTCTCTATAAGAGTTAAAAGTTAAAAAAAAACCATGCGACCATTGTGAGGTAGGTCTTGAATCCAATCTTAGGTGAGTAGTATATTTGTTATACATCACTGTCATCTGTCAATTTGTCTTGTCATCCAAGTATATGTGCTAAAAATTATTTTGAATTTTTTTTTTTAGCAGCCAGAAGCACATTAATTATCGTGGTGATTCCTTTGAAGCAGCAATATTACAAAGTTTCGCGTTAGGAGTTTGTGCATGAAACGTGACTTTGCGATAAGTTTCATGTTAGGAGTTTAGGGCCTATACTTTTCTCATAGGGTTGCTTGCTTGTCTTGTGGAAGAAAAACAAGCAGTCCACGGCGTTAACGAAGTTTCAGAAAACTAATGGCTTAAGCAACACCAGGCTGCAACAGAGCATCTGACCACAAATCTGAAAGTTTGCGTCAAATGCAAAACTGAAAATTCTGGGCAGAGCACTTCTGATGAAATTTTAGGATTAGTAGCACACTCTCCCTGAAGGGCAGCTTGTTTTGTCTTCCGAAGCAATCATTCTACGAAGTATACTTCATACACCTCATTATTCAACAAATGAGACATCTAAACATTAATAACTTCAAATGTATGTGTTTATCTATGTTTAATCTATGATCTCAATGATTTCGTAATATAATGTTAATCAATCGTATTTCCTAGTTATCAGATTACATTGTGAAATTGTGACAAATCTCAATTTGAAGTATTATATCTTTATTATCTACTTACTACCATATATCTCAAAGGTAGTTATTTTAATAAATTGATTTAATTAAAATCAATTTATTATGTTTTACGGGAAGACTCGGTTAAACTAAGCACTGGCATCTGTCCAGTGTATCCAATTATGAACTTTCTCATAACCATGACCATTCGTAGTCATGATATTGGGATAAGGAAGTACTGCGTATTACACAAGTAATAAAATGTTGTTACTACTATGTTATATTTTACATGAAAGGTGTATGTACAGAGTCTGAAAGAGTTAACTTCAAAAATACCTGGCTGGAATGTGAAAGTAGCCTTGTTTGGAGGCTGTCCATTGATGAGAATTCCATCAGGAGACTTCAATGGATTCCCCGAATCAAGTGAAGCTGTCATGGCCTGCAAGTGTAGAACTTTCACATGATGTCTCTTCTTTTCTTCTTTAAAATATCTAACAAATTGAATGTCTTCTTTTCTTCTTATAGGTATTTAAAACGGATAATTGACTAACAAGAAAGAAAGGAGATGCAAGATATTCAAAAACGGGGAAAACATGCCTTGTAATCGGTATTGAACCAATCTCCTATTAAGATATCATAATCATCCTTGGGCAAGTCAAAGGGGATAGCAATGACGATACGGTTGCTCAATCGGATTGGTCCGTAACCACCTGCAGCCTTCTGCAAGCCAATGCTAGGGTAGTAGAAGAAGCTACCAACCTGGTCCTTTGGTTGGAAAGCATATTGCCAGCTCTTTCCTGGAAGTATGGGGCAATTTGTTCCTTGCACTCCGTCGTTCCACGAGTTCCTCCTCATTTGTATTCCATTCCTGCTCAATCGCATATCATTCAATCAAAATGTAAATTGCAAAATGCTAATCGCCCTTTGTTTCAGTGGTAGCACACTTTAGTTTTGACCAAAATATTGGAGGTTCAAACTTTTCGGCTCTCGCCAAGCGCTGGGAGGCGGAATGGCAACCCCGAGCGCTCGGTTACTGCTTCGAGCCCCAGTGTCCGTGGAATTTTGATTCTGCGGGGGTGTAGGCCAGTAGGACTATCTGTGAAAAGTCTAAGCGCTGGTAGGAGTGTATAATTCTCTGCCCGATATATGAACATTACTAGAGTATGCGAGTCAGGAGCGAAAGTCTAACGGTGAAACCAGAGTGAGCACCACCCGTGGGTTTACATATTGCAACCATGGTCGCACAAAGTCAGTTATGGGCATAGTTTTCGCTAGTAAATCTTGAAAAAAAAAAATCGCCTCTCATGTTATAATGGATGTGCAACTATGGTGCGTATTTCCCACCATATATCTCTTACAAAAGAAGAATGAAACTTCTACATCGTAATGCCATTGTCTAAATTCTCTCTGTTTTACACCATAATAGGTGGTGCAGCACTTGTTATATGTTTTGGAGATTCATATAGCATCACTCAATGCAAGTTACAGTTGATGTTATTACCAGGTAAAGAGGATGGGCTCGTCAATGAGGTTGGTGACAGTCACATACAAATTGTCGTTGGTAGTTACGTTCACCAATGGCCCTGGGAACTGGTTGTTGATCATGATCACCTGCAAAGACAGTCATAGTTCTATGTTAAAATGGAGAAGAACGTCGAGAAGAAGAAACGAGTTAGGTAATTTATTTATTTCCTTCTACTTCTCCTCTTTGATATGTATGCTAACCTTTTTCTTGACCCCAAATGGAGCAATTTCACCATAAGTAACAGTCCATTGGATGAAGATATCAGGGTCTCCAGCCTCTGCAACTAAGAAAAAGCCATGCAGGAATATTGCTAGCAGGCATATGGAGAAGACGGACAAAAAATGTTGGAGTTCCTTAGGCAAGGCCATCTTCTCCTCCCAGCCTAGGGGTCGAGGGAAGAGTTTGGAGATAATACATGGTATATATAAGAAGCTCCAGTATAAAGTAAAGGTCTTTGTCATGTGATATTTCTGGTGCTATGAATTTCTTTGGTATATTTTAAAGTGAGCTGGAGTTACACTACACTTATTGGAAATACAAAAAAAAAAAAAAAAAAAGAGGAAAATGATATGAGCAATGCATTACTTAAAAACGATCTACACGTCCGTTTATTTATGTATGGCGGAGATTAGTAACATTTGTGGCCGCTTGTAGATAAAGAACCAGGAATGAGAGAGATCCTACATTTAAACTACATATATCTTGTATATTTTAAGTAATTAAGTGCGTATGTTGATATGTTTGATCTGGTTTAGTTTTGGTCTATGCCTTTGATAAGGAAACTTTAAGATCAACGACTTGAATTGTCTGCCCATCCCGAGAGATTGAATCGACCCATTCCTACCATGCACCTCTGACCTCCCTGAGGGTTCGAAGGAGTGATAGTTCATAGTTACAAGAAAAAATGCTTACAGTATCATGCACGTGTCAGTACGATACGTGATACATTTTTAATTGGTAACATATGGAAAACATTTGGATGAAGATTACAGCTTGAAAAAGTCTAAAATCATTTGCAAAGTCACAAAAGATGAGATGATCCAGGAATTATTTAGAGCATGCCTCCAGCTATAGTAACGTAGAATGCAATCACAGAGAACATGGACGGGGGACTATTAATTATTTCTAGGAGATCAGAAGAACCAAATATGAATGCCAACGAGAGATCACACTCGATGTGCATGCATGATCGGGCTTTTTATTGGAGTTTCTTAACCTGCTTAGATCTGATTGACACACACACAATCTGGGATCCGGGTTTGAAGAAGAAAAGAAAATTGAAGTTATATTATATTTCAAGGTCAAAGCTTCTGCGAAGATATCAAGGCAATATTCATGGTCATGGATCCCAAGAGTATTATCTAACTTATAAATCAATGAAGTAAGTAACATGCAAAACGAGTGATGTCAAGTCCTTCAGTCCACACTTGCTGATCTCTCTCTCTCAAATGGGCTCAAAGGGGAGATGGTATATTGTATTTATTTATATTAATCTATTAATGTTGAGAGTGAATAGAAGATATATGGTTATTTCTACTCTTGTCCGACTAATTACTCTGTATACTAAAACACCCTGTGTTGCTACGGTATTTAATGTATTTGCTGTAATTACTCTATTTGCTGTTTAGTTAACAGTTTTTTTTTTAAAACATATATATATATATATATATATATATATATATATATATATATAACTTTAATTTTTTTCTTTTGTGTTTTTTTTTTCTATATAATGTGTAAAATTAGGCTACTATACATATGAACGGTAGATCTGAATTCTCTCATAACTTTTGTTGAAAATTAACTTATTTGTTTGTACTTTTTTTTTATGATAAGTTATAAAATAAGACCAGTATAACTATGAACGGTATTTTTTAATCCTCTACGCTTTTTTTAGATAATTTGTAAAATTAAGCCAATATAACAGATCTTAAACCTCTTATCTTTTTCTGGGGTAACAATTTTTTATTTCTTAAATAACTATCTGACAAGTACAATATTAATGGTATATTTGAACTCATATCTCATTCCTAGAATATCTATAAATCATATCAATATAATTATAGATGAGACATGAACGTTATCATGGTAATAGTTTTAGGAAACATGGCCATACTTCAGTCTTATACTATTTCTTTTTCTAAAAATTATACTGTTTACTAAGTGTGGCATACAATAGTGATTTTTTTACTCCTAAGTACATAAAAAGATAATAAAAAAACTTCTGAAAGTTAATATCATTTTTAATTTAATTTTTTCTCAAAAAGTTCAGCTTAGTATCATTCTTCTAAAAAAACTTTTACCAAAAGTTAATACCATTTTAAATTTAATATTATGTGAAACTATATAAATACACAGAAAATTCTTTAATGACCACAACAATATGGGGACACAAATGCTTGCATAAAACTATTTATGTTTCTATATTATAAGACTGATAACTAGCTTTTTTTAATGATTAACAAGCGAGATATTAGCCTATTTTGTGAGCCTATATAAAGTGTTTAGATCTTTGAATGATATCGGCCTCTATTTTATAAACTGAATAAGCTTATTTTATGTATAGCTTCAAATTTTTGATATTACTCTACCATGTAGTACATCATATGTTAAATACTCAATTTAGCTTTTTTTATGATTATCAAGTAAGAACCGTATGCCCAAACCAAAAGATGGGACTTTTCGGTTGGTATAATATCTATTAGTGCCATCTGTGAATTTATCTATATGATGCTCGCACAAAAATGGATCGCTGATGGAAGAGTTTTTCCATGATTATTTACAAACATAAAAAAAAGGGAAAGTAAGAACCAAGCTCATATTGAGTCTATTTTGTAAGCCTGTATAAATTGTTTAAAACTTTGAATGATAATGACTTGTATTTTATAAACCTAATAAGCTTATTCTATGTACAATTTCAAATGTTCCATATTTCTATATAGGCTCTTTAGATCAGCAAGTCCACTTTTTAGGGATATTACAAGTTGTTACAAGTAAGCATATTTTTGGATCAGTTCTGAATAGTTTTATCCGCTAAGCTCGGTGTCCACTGTTGAGGTTGGCCCAATCCACCTAAGAAATATACTAATTTGACGTAAGTTTGAATTAAAATATAGCGCGCCTTGTTATACTCTTCATTGTAGCGCAAAAATATTTGAATAATACGAGTAAAACAATATTTAAATGTATTGCTAAAGTTGATTGTTCAATAAGCTTAACATTTTTAATTTTTAATATAGAATGGATTTAGACTGTCACGTGTCAGCAGATGGACTAGATCCTATATAGGAGGGAGAGTCCAAGCGACCCAAGTGCATACGCCACCAAGGTATTCACCCACACGCCTTGGGTTCACAAAGTTCAGACCAACCTCAGCATGACGGCTGAAAGACATCCCAGATCAAACCGAGGTCCGGTAAACTGCTCAGGAGTCTGTTCTGTACTCAACAGCCAACTGATACTAACATCGGATCCAAGCTCAACCAAAGCTTCGCACCAAGTTCGTTCAACCAAAATAAAAGAAGACCGAAAGTTAGCCGCGTAATTGGAGCGTGAACGCAGAGGGGTCAGTTATATACTGCATCCTAGCCTCCACCGATGAACATAGAAGCCTACATGGCGCAAGGAGGATCAGTCAATCCATAATTCTCCAGAGATCCACTATTTTTGTAACCATCACGACCAACGCATGCGCCAAGCAACGCCTATAAATGTCCATCCAAATACTGTTGACGGGATCCCCAACTCCACACACTCAAGAATACCCGGAGAGAACTGAAGCTTCCGGTAGTTTTAGCTAAATCTGATTGTGTTCTTGAGGGCACTGTAACCCATGGTGTCACAGATCGACCTCGGCGGTAAGTGAGAAATGAGAGATCTTGTAACTTATAACATGCTAGCGACATTCTTATATTGGCTTACGTGATCGCCTGCATTTATCTTCTTATCTTCGTCAACGACTTCCACGTAAAATCATCTGTGTCTCTTACGTTTCTTCTCAGTTATTTACAACTTTTGAATATTTATTTTTTAAGATAACGAGGCGAAGCCTCTTTCTGGGTCTCCGCTAACTCGCAGACCACAGTTTTCTACGCACACCTATAGGACTATTTTTGATCCACGTGTACGCAGGAGAGTAAAACCACGACCTGGCATCTGCCCCTGGACCGGATATAATACGCAGCCACCAGCTTTCCTACGGCCGTAGTAAACACGCGGCACATGCACATCCCCATTACAGGCAGTACCTCTCGCTTGCGCGAGTGAAGAATCGAAACCGGATGAGAGGCACGCTTTCTGAGGCGAAACCCCCACCCATCCGACCCAAGTGCGGAGGGCAACTTTCGAATAAATATATTTATTGCTCGACCTTACAGGTCACACTCAATCAATTTTCTTTTCAGAAAATTGTGATTTGTCAACAAAGGTAGAATTTAACGTATGCCCTTGCTACCTGACAATATGCGCTTATGCAAATATAATTACTTAGTAAACATCTGTCTCCTACTTTAGGGGATGTTTATTTTGAAGAAATGAAAAGATAATGGAAAGAAAGTGAATTGAAAAATGAAAAATAAAATAATTGAAAAGTGGTAAGAATGTGGGTTTAAGTTTTTTTTTTTTTTTTTTTTTTTTTTTTTACTTAAAAATATGGTAGGATGAAAATTATAAAACGTAATTAAAAAATAATATGATTCTTTATATTAGAATGTTTATGTTGTATTATTCATTACAAATAATAAATAGATTATTATGTATAGTTAGCAAATTCACTAATTTTCTGTTATTTAGAACAATACGCAAGAAAAGAATAAAAGCTAAATAACGGCTAAACAATTACTGTTGTTTAGTCATAAATATTACGAATTCTAGAGGCAGAAGATTCTAGTGACTATAGCTTTTAGTCGCTATATCTTTATTACTAAAGATTATTTTTATAGTGATATTATTTTGACAACTTTTTGAAAAGTGTCTCCGCTTTTTTTTTTAACAAAGAAAATAAGAAAAATGGTTGTCACACTTTTTCAATATCTCTTTTTTTTTTTTTTTTTGCTTCCTACTTATCTTCCTAAGTACTTAACATTAGGGCTGAGCATTCGGGTCAACCCGAACCGAACCGACCCGAACCGAAATTCTTAAGGTAACCCGAACCGAATACTTTCAGATCCGAACCGACCCGAATTTCGTGTCAACCCGAACCGACCCGAACCGACTAAAATTCGGGTCAGTTCGGGTTGATTCGGGTTGACCCGAATAATAAAAAAAATTATTTTTATTCAATACCAATTCGGATTCGGATCGGTTAGGGTCGACCCGAATAGTTGTAATATTAATATTTTGTTTAAAAAAAAAAATTAGCACATAAAATCAACGAAAACTAACTAAAATGTGACTCGCTAGGATAATTCGGGTCCAACCCGAACCGAACCGAAATTCAACTACCGAACCCGAACCGAATTATATAAATCCGAACTATTAAAATGTCGACCCGAACCGAACCGGACCCGAACCGAACCCGAAATTTTAGCTTTATTCGGATCGGTTCGGTTTGGTTTTTCGGGTAGGTTCGGGTAATGCTCAGCCCTACTTAACATGCCGTTAGATGAAAACATTAGCAAATATTTTTTGATATTAGTGAGGTGAAAGTCTTCGTTTGCCAACCAAGTCAGCAGCCTGGTCGTGGAGGTGAAACATTCTTGGGTGAAACTCAGTCGTACAACCTTAATATGTATTATCCTACATATTATAATAACACAAATTAAATTCTAATATGTGATGCTGACTAACAAAATTTACTTTTTAATTTTAAAATTTTTCAAAATTTTTAAATATTCGTACAACTTTATTTTTTGTCTACAATTGTTGGGTGCTTTCTGAATTTTTTTAAAAAGAAGGGTTATCTTTAATAACTATTGTATCTTTATATTGGGACTAACAGATATGCAGCATATACTCAAAAGATATATATATATATATATATATTCCAACTTTTAAATATTCAAAGTAACAATTACATAAACACGGGACTAACCGATGTCACAACACACAATCTTTTTTTTTTCTTTTTAAAAGATAACACAATAAACTAAAACTCCCAGAGCCAGAGTCGAAACCACAGCAGCCGTGCTTCCCAAACTCCTGAAGCATCCACTATAGAACGGAGTGTTATTCCCCAGCGGCTGCGGGTTATCAAACCCAAAACTCTGTGTAACTCCTGCAATCCCTCCTGCCGGCTCCTGCTGCTGGTTGAAAGCACCACTACCACCGACGGGCTGGACCTGCGTCTGCGGCTGCTGTCCGAACGGCAAGTTCTTCCCGCCAATGGGCTGCGCAAAAGGCGGCAAGGCGGGTGCCAATCCGGGGGAACCTGGTAATCCGCAACCCTGATTAGCACGTGGATCTTCACTCGCCTTCCATGCAAGCTCCCCGAACTTATCTCTGATCCACATATCGCCTTGATCCACGAGCTCCACCGTCTCTAACGGATTATCGTCTGCTGACGAGGCAGCCGTCCCCCAGGCCACATTGCTCCCATCGAAAACCTCCAGCCCTGAATTGTCGAATACTAGGGTGCAAGTGTTGGCTTCGCTTACGGGCGTGCATTCAGATTCCCACAAGCTATGCCCGCCGCTGGAATCTTTGATTTGGACGTAGCAGAAGTCGTTCCCAAAGCCGCCTGCGCCAGCGGCCGTCTGAGTTCGGAGGAAGTAGGCGATGTACTTGCCGGAAGGTGAGGTAATGAAGGGGATAGAGTTGTCGCCGGAATTGGGAGGAATGGATGCGAGGATTTTCTGCTTCGACTCTCGTTCTATCGTGCCAGATGGAACGGTGGCTCGCGAGAAATGGATAATGGTTGAGATGGAGAGGTAGAAGACGAAAGAGGTGAAGTGATCCATCTGTGTTACTGTGCTCTGAAGACTCGCTCTTTTTGAAGAAAAACAAAGGTTTGAGTTGAAGTGTGGGAGAATGGAATGGAGCACGTCGAGTTTTAAAGAGTTAAGGAAGATGGAGTTGGTAAATGAGGTTAGTAACTTGCTACCTGTTCCAACAATTTGGAGGATTAGGAGGCGCTGCCACCGTTTTATTGACTTGAGGATTAGGAACAGTACTCAGATGAGTTGAGCATTGACTAAATTGAGTATTTGATTATTGTTAGTTGACCTCCTTCATGACTTTTGTATTTTTGTTGTTTCCTGATGGTCAACTCCTTTTTTTTTGGTTCTTTATATGGGAAATAAGTTTTGCTCAGTATGTAAAACTATAAATGGGAACAAATGACGGTGGTCTAACTACTACCGAGTTATTTATCTTATCAGTGACTTCTAACTTATGAAGATTTATATGACAAAATGTTATTCCATAAGTGATGGTGGAAGATCAAGTCTTAATCGCACTTTTTTTATTACATAATGTAAACAAAATGGTTGAGATTGAACTCATCATACAGTAAACTTACCTACCGGTATAATTTCTTAATGGCCAAAATTTAGTAAATACCCCTTTACTATAGACTTTTAGGCGCTCATATCCTTCAACTTATTTTGGAACCTTTCATACCTTTCTACTTCAAATTTAGGAACGCGATGTCCTTATTCGATTAATTAGACGGACACGTCACTAATCTTGCTGACGTGACACTAATTAATATTTTTTATTATTTTTTAACATTAATTGGACATTAAAAAATACTCATATTTATATTAAAAAAATAATTAAATAATCCTTAATTGGTGCCACATCAGCGTAATTAACACCTAAATTCTTTTGAGAGGTATCGCATTCCCAAACTAATAGTAAAGGGGTATGAAAGTCACGAAAATAAGTATAGGGGCATAAGTGTCCAAAGATACATAGTAGAGAGGTATTTACTAAATTTTGGCCTTTCTTAATCATATATCACACTTATCTATGCTTAAAATAATGTTGAGTGTTTGGTAGGATCGCAGACCCATATAATGGGATTGGTCACGGAGATTTTTATCAGTTATCTCAGCAAATGAATACTGTTGTGTACATGATGATTACACAGCATCTTTGAATAACGAATTCTCATGTCTACCAAGAATGGATCAGAAATGATCTGATTGAAATCTACAAAGGTATAAACTCATTGTCTGCTCAAGCATTTCCTATAGCATCCTACACAAACATGCGTTCTCCAGAATATTTAAGCACCCCGTGCAATCATATGTATGATATATAGTGAACGACGAGTACTAATGTTAATAGAATCAAGAGCAAGGAGTGAAATTGCAACTGACACGGGCCTTATCAGAGAAAGCACCAGTATTAGCTCTTCGGAACCTCAGCGCCATCATGAGCGCCTCCTGTGGAGTTCCCAGCAGCGCCCAGTTCATGCTGTTGATAACAATTGGAGTTGGATAGATGAAGTGGACGCTGTTGTAAGAGTTGAGAAGAGCCGTCGTTGCCTCCCTTAACAGAGTCCTGTATAGATCCCCTCTGCCTTGCAGACTGTCCCACAACGTCATCTCCATACTGTACTTTCCGGCGGCGAGGAGGCCGAATGTCATTGCCACCTTCGTGTTCGGTGAGACCACTCTCCAGTAGCACCTGAACTCCGGCATCACCCATTTACTGCAAAAAACAGGAAGGCTCTTAGCTTTTTTATTTTCCAAATTGTTGGCAAAAAAAAAAAAAAAATCTTAGAAATGTAAAATGGTAAAAACTTTGAAAAGTTCAACTAATTGTTAGGTGGATACATTTTATTTATCGAATTTGAGCCGAGCTTAAACGAGTTCAAGTCCAAGATACTCGTGATCAGCTTTGCTTGCTTTCACCCCTATGTTGGTGTGCAACTAGCAGTGAAAACGAACCAAACTGCTGACGAACATTTTGCACTCGAACTCGTTTAATCTTGGCTCGAGCTCGAGTCTTATCGAGTACAGATGCAAGCTAGAGTAATCTTGGCTCATTATGCTCGCAACCATAACTAAATTTTTTTATTTTATTCAAATATTTTTTGTAATAATATTACTTAAACGAATTCAAGTGCAAAATCGACTCGAGCTCGGCTCAGTTGACACAATCGAACCGACCTCGGATCAAGTTCGAGCTTGAATTTTCTAAATCGAGCCAAGTTCGAGTCCGAGCTCGAGTCATTATTCTCGTCGAACTCAAGCTCGAGTAAACCAATGGAGCTGAACTTGAGCTTAGTGGTGCTCGGTTCGAGCTCAAGTCGTTTACACCCCTATGTGCAACATTTGCTTCACTAGATGATAAAGTTAGAGACCCACATCTTCATTGAACCAGCGGCTTTTAACGAAGCTAATGTTCTACTGCCTTGTTTGTTAAAATTGTTAGGGTGTCGTCATGTTTTCGCCCTATCCAAGGCTTTCTTCGTCTCGCTCATTGTAATCGTCCTAGACTGAGTAGTGAGTAGTGCTTTATAACTGCTTTATACATACAGGAAGGGCATTAAATATAGAAAATTATATCTAGTGAGCACTCCAATATATCATCATTCTACATATTACGGCAGCGTCAATTATCTTTTAACATATGATATTTAGTAGGCATGCCAACTTATTAAAATTCAAAAGTCGCTCAAAAATTTTGAATTAAAATAAAAAATATATTAGTAAAGTACAAATATTTATAATTTTTGAACAGTTTTAAATTTTAAAAATTAATTTGTTTAAATAATACTATATATCAAATTTAATTAATATTATCTTAGAATCATGACATGTGAAAGATGGTCGCTAAATATAAGTCCTGATTAACTACGGATAACCAGGGCATAGCAGGTGTTATTTTTCTTCTTTTGACTGCCCACGTGTAACATTTTGATGGTCGCTAAATATAAATCCTCATTAAAATTTTGATCATCTTTTTTATATATTTTTTGATATTTTTTTGAAAAACTTCCAACTACAAAATTATAGATCACATCGAAATTTATAACTATGTAGTTTAAATTTTTTTCTAATAATACTTAAAAATAGATCAAATAAATAAACGAAATTTTATATAAAAATTTTAAAATTTGTGCATAAATTATTTACAATCTTAAAAAAAATTGAGAGAAATAGTGTCTTTTCTCGAATTCTATTTTTTTCACAGTCGAATTTTTTTAAGTTAAAAAAAATATTTTTTCAAAAACGCACTTCACAGAAAAGATCATTTTTTTTAAAAAAACGTACTTTTCCTAATGACTCAGCACGAAGAATACGTGGCGCTGATCTAACACGCGCAATCTTAGTTTGACAAATAAAATTTTTTTAATATTATTTTAATAATTTTTTATTAAAATAATATTTTAAAAAAAAAAATCCATTCCTGACTACTGCTAGAAATCAATTGTTTTTTTTTCTACAAGTAAAGATTCGGATATGGTAGGAAAGAATGCAATTAATTAAAGCGGTGTGGAGACAGAGCATTAGAGATAATGGACGTGAGTTGCGCGTGCGACAGTACGAGAAATGGTGAAATGTTCGGTGATGTAGCATTTTTTCCTCAAGTCACTTATTCTTTTAAACCAGTGGATTGCTAAGATTCGTTGCTACAGGTTCACGGTAGAAAAAAGTTGATGTTACTTTCATTTAGAAAGAATTGAAGAGAGAGAGAGAGAGAGAGAGAGAGATTACTCGTATGGGCACGCGGACGACTCCACGAATGGTATAGGCGGAGGATGCTGCACCACTCCTGGTACAGTTGGCGGGAGCTGCGGGGGAAACGACGGAGGGTGCTGCACCACTCCTGGTACAGTTGGCGGAAACAGCGGGGGAAACGACGGAGGTTGCAGCACCACTCCTGGTATAGTCGGCGGAAGCAGCGGCAGCATCGGCGGTGACGGCAGCGTAGAATGGTCAACAACTGCAGGACGAGGCGTCGGCACAACAATCACCGGCGAGCCTGGGCGACTGTACGGACGACAGAACGGCATGGGTTGAACCGGCTGGGCGAGCAATGGCTCTACTGTGTACATCGCCGAGCCGAACATTCGGAGGACAAGCCGCAGCCCGTGCCGCGGCCCCGCCGCCACCCCGCACCCATTCGGTGCCGCCACTACAATTGCTGTGCACGTGCTCACGTCCAGCGACGTTATGCCCTGGAACCTCACCGCGTAGTTCCCCAACCAGTTGGTGACCTCCTCCCTGTATCTTCCCCCGCAAGAGACCGCCACCTTAGCTCCTGCAACAACGTCATGCTTCCAATAAACAACAATTTTGATTCTATAATTATAGTATATGAATTAATGATATACCAAAGATAGGGTAGTCGAAGAGGCTGCGGCCACCGTCCTTGCACTGGTCACAGAAGACAGTGCCCGTGACCATGGCGTCCGCGGCAGCTGGAAGCACCATGAAGTCGATGAAGAGCAGGATAGAAAGTAGGAGGCAGGAGAGATCTCTCTGAGAAGCCATAAGGGAAGATTTGCTAACTGACATTTTATTGGGTGAAAGTAAACAAAGAAATAGGAGACTGTTAGAAAGTAGGAGGCAGGAGAGATCTCTCTGAGAAGCCATGAGAGAAGATTTGCTAACTGACATTCTACTGGGTGAAAATAAACAAAGAAATTAGAGGCTGTGTAGTTTGAGAGTTGCGAGAAAATGTAGTGGAAGTTAGGAGCCTTCAAGGAGGAGAATAGGTTGAATGCTGGCATGTATGGAATTCGTACTTTATATTATTATTACAATTGGGAGTAGTAAAGAAATACTAATTCCAATTTCAGACACAAGTGATCCATCCTCCAAGAAATTACGTTATCCTAATATTGTTTTTGTTTTTTGAGATAAACGAAAAACTCAAGGCTGCCCAAATTTCTGAATTGCAAGTCCAACAAACAACCTAATCGAAGGCAGCACTTGTTAGTACGTCACCACCCGAACTGTAACACAATCTATCTTCTTTTTAGTTGTTGGTCCACATGCCTGTGGAACATGATCTACAATGAATGTATCATCCCCTTATTTTTATTTTGAATAGTTCATACAAGAAATCCAAATAGTAGCCGTTGCCCCAAAATATTAACTTGTCCAAACAATTGGAGGTCGAGCAATTTACTTCAGAACTGTAACACCACAATACTGTAGGAGGTGATAAACTTTACAGAAGCTTGGACATGTCGAACAATGTGGTGTACTTGTAGACGACTAGAACACCAGCACAAGGAAGATCATATATGTGTCTGATAGAAACGAGGGGAGAGAGAGGTCCAAGTTTTAAGACGGAGTACATATGTATACAAGTCAACAAATTGTTGGCATTACCTAATAAATAGAAAAGTTACCTAGAGCTCAAATGACCAGTAACCAAATAAGTTACAGTGACGATCTGATGGGTCCCACAACTTAATCCTATCAAACTGCTTGTCCAGAAAAAGGTAACCAATGATGTTTAAGCTAAGAAAGTTGAACATAAAGAAGTAATATGCAGATTGGATGCTCCACCATGCCACTGATCTTGGAACAAAAAATCCTCTGCCCCGACTCTATATCCTCAATCTCTATCTCTATACTTTAAATAAATTGTTGTATACATTTTTTAAAAAACTTTCAATATAAAAATTATAAATTGTGATTTACAAATTTCATATTGAAAGTTTTTTTCCAAAAAAATATTTTTAAATAAATATTGTGAGGTTCAAAATTTTAACGTCTTAACAGAATTTTAAAATTATTTTTAAATCTGTTAAGATTTTTTAGCCTCCAAACAATTATTTAAAAATATTTTTTGGAAAAAAAAAAAACTTTCAAAATAAAAGTTATAGAACTCATCAAAATTTATAACTTTTATGTTGAAAGTATTTTCCAAAACTATATGTAAGTATTTATCTGGAGCATGAGGACGAAGATTGGAGACATAGAATAGGGGCAGAGGATATCTATCCTCTTGAGATGCTAGCATCCAGCATATCCAGCCAAATATCAATTATCAGGAGGCTGCTCTTCAACATTTTCCGCTCTGACAAAAAAAAAAGAGTCAAACCGTTAGCAACCTAAAAGTCATCAAGTTGAAAAAAGGGGAAGAACATAAAGCAGGTTCACACATACAAAGAGAATACCCAAATTAAACAATATATGGGATAAATTATAAATAGATGGAAAACCCAAATCGTTGTTCTGAACTCAAATGTTTAGATAAACTTATCTGTACCACCATGGCTGAAGCACAGCAAATAGGTATCCTACCACACTCTCTAAGAAGACAATAATGAACAGTCATGGTAGTATAATTTAGAAGATCATCCGACTGAATCATTAAGGTGTTTGTCTAGACAAACTCTTCTTCATGAGGTTACTTGGATTTGCTTTGACTAATTCTCCACATCATAAAATGTTTGTCATAGTGTCAAAATGTAATATAGAAGTTGTTCAAAAGAGTTTCGAAGCACTTCCTTTATATCGACCTCAGTTAATCAAATGGTTAATTTAAAAGCTGTAAAAGATGAAGAAAATTCATCAGGCTAAGGAGAAAAGCAGTTTAGGGTAACGAAAGGTTTTATTGGAAGTTTAAGAACTATAACGTGCAATTTTCTAAAGATCCTAGACTGGAACTTCAAGATAAACAAAAATCATAAAGAAAATCAGGTTACCTATGCTACAGGATTACATTCTCAACAATTTTAAAGTTGTTGACTAGAGCGACATGACTACATGTTGCTCTAAATAGTCATTTCTTGTTTATAAGAAACTGCATTATATTTGAGCTGCCGCAGCTGTTGATAAGTAGCAGTCTTCATAAAAGAAGATTGTAAACAGTTTCGACAACTCTGCTCGAATTATTGTCAAAAGCAGCAGCTATTGGTGATGGCATTCCCTTCTAATAAAAGCTCATTTTGTTCTCTTATTCTACAAAGTAATGAATTTTTCCGCACGTGATATAGTTGGCTGTCGATCTCTGGAGCCAATAAAAAAGCTCATATGAATCTGTTTTCTCTTACCTATCATGAATGTGTAGGCTGCTTCAAAACGAATTGCAGCCAAAGGGGCATTGTGCCAGCTCATACCATGATGGTGCAATTGCAAACTCCAAAGGTCACATCCACCAGACACATGCAGCTTTTTACATCATACAAAACATTGTTAAAATGCCACTATCGTTATTCAACTTATAATACAATCCCCAGCTTTTTACAACCTCAGCTACAAGATGGATCTATAATCATGTCAACCTTGCTACAAGTATTTAGTAAACAAGAAAACATAGATCATAGATATACTAAGGGTGAACTTCAAATGTAGAACTTGGCGAAGTGGACAACTACATCCATAAAAGGTACCATGAACTTCCAGTTATTTATGCCCAATAGGGGAAACACGTACAACAAGCACAACTGGGAAGTTAGGAAGATTGCACATGCATATCCATATATATACTAAGGGTGAACTTCAAATGTAGAACTTGGCGAAGTGGACAGTTACATCCATAAAAGGTACCATGAACTTCAGTTATTTATGCCCAATAGGGAAAACACGTACAACGAGCACAACTGGGAAGTTAGGAAGATTGCACATGCAGATTTTGATTCTAAGGATTTATCTTGAGAGCTATAAGCTTATAACATAACACCAAAATTGCCAAAACAATGATCAGCAAATGTTTATGCTTTCACTTGTGCCCCTTCTTTTTGTCATTCACGCGCTAGATAGTGATTCTACAACGGTGCTTGGCCATGGCAGAGGTCTTATCTAAATTAGTGATGTTCAATTATTTGCAACAAAATAAACTTAATGTGTAATAGCAGAAAAACATGCCCACTTTACACAGTATTGGCAATACTGATACGATCTTGCCAACACTGTCCCACAATATCACAGATACTGCTGATATTGATCAATATTGCTCAAAGAACATTGTACAGAAAGGACCCAAAACCGATCCTGACACCTATATTGCAAACCTTGTCAAAAAAGTGGAAGAAAGTGTTGACGGCTAGAAGAATTTGGTAACAACAAGATCATTGGCATACTTTGGGTGAAATTTAGATGTAGAACTTGGAGAAGTGGACAGTTACTTCCATAAAATATATCATCAACTTCAGTTGTTGGCGCCCAACATGGAAAACTCGTAGAACAAGTATAATTGGGAAGTTTGGAGACTGCACATGCAGATATTGATCCTAAGGATTTATCATGATAGCTATAAGCACATAACCCCAAAATTGCCAAAAGATTGACCAGCAAATGTCATGATTTCACTGGTGCCCTTTCTTTTTTCTTATCACACGCTAGATAGTGATTCTGCAGTGGGGCTTAGCCCTGGTAGTGGTCTTATCTAAATCAGCGATGTTCAAATGTTTGCAACAAAATAAGCTTACTCAAAGTGCAATATCAGAAAAGAATGCCCACTTTACAAGGTATTGAGATTGATATGATACTGCCTAACACCGTTGACACCGATTCTGACACATCCATACCGTATCACCAATATAGCTGATATTAGCCGATACTTTTCGATGAACATTTTACAAAAAATAGCCAATATTTACCCGACACTGATATTGCAAACCTTTTTCAAAAAAGAACAAGCAAATTTGTTTAAGAAACAAGTAATATCCAGGTCATATAAAAGATGTTGCCCTATTAAGAAATGGCAAAAAAAACAAGCATTTCTATTCAGCACATGTATACCATTAGGCATTGTCTTCAACATTCATCTACATCATGCAACACACACCGGCTGTTATTGTGGTTATCATCGAGAACGCCAAGTTAAGTCATCCAGCAGTGTATCTAACCTCCATTCAAAGTCGAGACACTTGCAAGTTGAGGGCTTTAGATCCTAATCTTCTAAGGTGCTTAAGTACAAGAAGTCTAGAACAAAGAAGTTAAATATTATCTTCAGATATTCTTCTCCATTTCAACTTAATAATTAGTAACTCCATATTTATAAGGATAGCAGGAGGAGATTATATCAAATGATGAGAATAACCAACCAACTTCAGATGTAGAAAAGAGGAGTTGAATATTCCTTGGCATTCTAAAGCAAGTGTTTCTCAAAATTTCATTCTCCTAAAGTTGGAACATCCATTATTTGCCTAATATATTTTCTCTAAACACATTGGGAACAAAACCAGTTCAAGGCTCATATGGAAATGTTCCACATCTTACCAAACCCCCCAACCAGGTAACTCAACATGGGACGGCATTTGAACCTTTATAACAATATTTAATTTGAGACCAAAACCAGTAGCTAGTATGACTTCTTAAACAGCAAAACAATGGTAAGTCAAGAGTGACATCCCAAAATGTATATAAAGGATCCTACCAAGTAAAAAGCAAGAGTACATAGTTAAATTCCAATGCCATTGTTTCAAATTTATTTAAAAAAAAAAAAAAACCATGGACACTCCTATACCTTAGTGCTACAAAAAACTCAAATACCCTAAATCAACAAACACATGTTTCACCATAAACCAATTCATTTTTGTTCAGATGGTGAGCCGATATTGCCGAATATTTATATCAGGCCATACTTATCTAATCCAAATGATCGATCCTGATACTGTTTCCGATATTGCTAAACTTGAGGAAAAGACAAAAAGAAGAGGCACCCGACCAGCGTCCCTCCTGTCACCACCAACATGATCCTTTTCTTTTTTTTCTTTTTTTTTGTTTTACATTACATGAGATGATCAAAAAATAATTTATTATCGGCATGACACGTTTAGCACGCTCGGTGGGTCTCGAATTTGGAATTTTCTGAAAATCGGCTTAGCACAGTCCAGAAAACCTTGGTCATGTTAGAACACATCTCAATTTCCACGCTTACCTAAACAAAACTAAGACTATACGAAACAAGCAACTCAATGTAGATTCAAGAAAAATCTTCGGATTTTAACTAAATAACTTGTGTTACACCTACGTTTAGAACAAGAGTTTAAAAAAGGGAACATGGACTGAGGACAACAAAAGGTTAACAATAAGGACAAAGTGAAGTATGAATTCTCACAAAATAAAGAATTAAAAGGGGATGGAAACAGTCACTAACAGAAGAAAATAAACATGAAAAGAAGTGCAAAGCATCTCATAGAACTAAAAAAGCATCATCAAAGCACACAAAAAAACACAATAAACAACGTTAGCTAAAGTGCATTACTTATATATAACACCACTAAAGGAAGTTATCGACTAAAAAGGGAGCTGTAAGGAAGAATTACAACCTTGGGCTTGCAGAAGAAGATTCCAAAACATCGACTGGCTTCCTCCATGTCCTCTCAGTCAGATCGTCCACCTTTGCGCTCCCCAAACCAAATCCCTTCCTCCCAGAATCAGGAGCAACCTCCCTTATCTTCATTGCCTCCAGCTTCTCATCAATTTCCTTCCAATCCTGCCCCTTTTCCACCAATACCTCTTCTCTGGGCCTTGCTTCTCCAAATGGATTTGATGTTTTCTTTGGTGGCTGCTGCTCCTGTTGCTCAAGGTTACTATTTCCATCAGCCAAAGGTAACGTGCGTGGCTGTAGCACGATCCTCGGTCTCCCACTGCTGGTATTATACACATCGTTCTTTTTCCCCCAAGTATCTGCATCGATTCCGTCCCTGTAATTTGGTCTTGTGGTAGGGATAATTCCGTTACTAGTCTTCCTACCCCAGGAATCTGAATCGATTCCTTCCCTGTTCCTCTCCCTATCAAATCCATTGCTCCGCCGTCCATCCGCAAGGGGTGCCAGAGGTGCGCTCTTCTTTGACACCCAGCTATCTGTTTCGTCAGCGCGAGAAGGATTGTTGTCGACAAATCCCGACCCTCGTTCGCGCCTCTCGAACATCGGCGGAGGGGCGGACTTTTTGGCGGCGCCCCAGTCGTCAATCTCGTCTGCGCGGGAAGGGCCGAGGTCCCTGCTCGGCTCCCTGGTCCTCCTCGACTCATCTGTGGCGGCTCCACCGCGTGGGCCGTCCCGTGGCCCACCGCGGCCCAGACCGTAGGACGAGTAACCGAAGCCGCGGGAGGAGCGCTCGAGCTCCTCGGCGGAGCGCTCTCGAGGGCCGGTTGGGAGGGCACAGAACTCGTCGTGGGTGACGCCTTTGTAAGAAGGAGAAATTGAGGATTGTTTGGTGTTGGCGGCGCCGTGGGAGACGGATTTGCCGGTTGCGAATTCAGCGAGGGAGAAGGTCTGTGGCTTCTTCTTGCGGGAGGGTTTGGTGGCGGCGGCGTCGGACAGGGAAGGGAAATCAGCTGAGGGAGGAGGCGCCGCAGCAGCTGATGAATCGGAGGAGGAGTTGTAGCTTTTCTCACGTTGCTCGGCCTCGTGAGCCTCGGAATCCAGCGCCCATGCGCCTGGTTTCGACCAGGCAGAGACAGCCGCCATCGCTTGCTCGCTCGTACTTGTCTTCTTTTCTCAAAAATCGGGATTCCGGTTGTGGGGGCTAAGAACGAAGGTTGGTCAAAATTGTTTATACAAGTTCTGTAAAAACGCAAAGAATAATAACATATCAGCCCCATTTCAAGTTTCTATTTCAAATCAATCACTCATTTTAAAAAACGTCCATTTTAGCCTGCATTTATTGTTTGAATTTTTTTTTCTGACGAAAATATTCCTAACTGATCGAATGCCTAAAACATCAATCTAAAAATATTTTTTAAAAAAAAAATTTAATATAAAAGTTGTAGATCTCGACGAGATCTATAACTTTTATGTTGAAAATATTTTAAAAAAATATTTCTAAATTGGTATTTTCGGCGTCCGGACTGTTCAGCAGATTACGGGTCGACCCGTTAACAGTTCGGACCCTGAAATCACATGTTCGAAAACATTTTTTAAAAAACTTTTCAACATAAAAGTTGTAAATCTTGTCAAGATCTAAAACTTTAATGTTAAAAGTTTTTTCAAAAAATACTTCTAGATATGTATTTTTAGTGCCCAATCTATTAACGGGTACAAAAATATTTCGTCCGAAAAAAGTCCAAACAGTATTTGGGGGACTGAAACGACCGTTTTTTGAAACTGGAGGTTAATTTGGACGTTTGTAAACAATAGGAGGCTAATATGTCATTATCCCAAAACGCAACCCGATCCGATTTAGGATTAAAAAAACAAAAGTTATCGGGAAGACCTATCTGTTGGATGTTTATATATTTATTATGGCGGCAAAGGTCGAGGGTTGCAATATCTCATAGATCAGCCAAAATATCTTTCCCATGTAATTATTTCTAACAAAAAATACTAATAGAAATGTACAACCTACTTCTATATATAGTGAAAGGGCACCGAATTGAGAAGTTTACCGAAGAAAGAATAAGATAAGGGAGAAATGCATATCAATTCTTTTTTTTTTTTACTGTTTATGAACCAGTCATTCAAAACAGTATAGTTTAGAAGCAACCGGTAAAGGAATATACGTGGCAATGGACCCAGCTAGCGGCAAAGACGTAAATACACTCAAATTCGATGGCGATTCTCAGTGTAAATGGCGTGGCAGAACTCGTAAAGTCTAGCAAGTTCATGTCTAATTTGTAAAAATAGTTGGAAGCTAGTCTGTCCAACTGAAAACTGTTTTAGATTAGGCCTGCTATAAATAGGCATATAGAAGCTCAGTTATAAAGACATCTCGATGTTCTTTTATCAGTGAACATCGACATAGTTAGGGCTGAGCATTTGGGTCAATCCGACCCGAATCGATCCGAACCGAAATTTTAAAGCCAACCCGAACCGAATATCTTCAGACCCGAACCGACCTGAATTTTATTTCAACCCGAACCGACCCGAACCGACTAAAATTCGGGTCAGTTCGGGTTGGTTCGGGTTGACCCGAATAACATCACAAATCACTTTTATTTAACACCAATTCGAATTCAGGTAGGTTCGGATCGGTTCGGATCCACCCGAATAGTTGTAACATGAATATTTTGTTTAAATAGAAAGAATTAGCACATAAAAACCAACAAAAACTAATTAATACATGACTCGTGAGGATAATTCGGGTCCAACCCGAACCGACCCGAAATTTGACCACCGAACCCGAACCGAATTATATAGACCCGAACTATTAAAATGTCAACCCGAACCAAACCCGACCCGAACTGAACCCGAAATTTTAGCTTTGTTCGTGTCGGTTCGGTTCGATTTTTCGGGTAGATTCGGGTAATGCTCAGCCCTAGACATAGTTGACGTTGTCACGCAGTGAGGTTTGGCTCAGTCCAAGCTTGCAGCGCAGAGAAGGAAAAGACAAAGGCAGTCCGAACGCGGAATGTTCGAGCCATCATTCAGCCCAACAGCGAAGGAAGAAACGAACACTAGAGGCTCGTCCAACCGTTTGGGTTGGCCAGTGATGGGCTGAACCAACACTTGAAGGTAAGTGTAGACTATAAAGTTGTTATTACAATCTTCTACAACGTTAAGTAATCTAACTATTTGTATGAAAGTGGTTGGAATGTTACTATTATCTTTAGATATTTTTAACAAGTATTTTCACATACAGAAAATATTCTATCAAGTTGTTTTCGTGGGTTTTTGATAAATAATTTTTTGAGACATTGTTCGGTGATTACTCGTATTTACCCGACAACTCTGTTTAAGATAAATATTTTTTTCTTTGTTTCTCCACCGGATAATAAGTAATAACACCGGGATAAATTAATTTACATTGCCAGAATACTGTTATTTTTGTTCATAGAAGGAAATTAAATGCAAAACCAATTATCAAAAGCAAAATTGAGTTAGACTAAATAGAAGTATATATGAAAACGAAAGCGCAAGAATACAATTTTAATTTGATCTAAAATCCTAATTTCTCTTTCTCGGGTAGCCATTAAAGCATATTCTAAATCATTTCAACTAAATCAGTTGACCTCGGTTAAAGAAATAATAATAATCTCAATAACATTAACGAAAGTATATTGAAATAAGCCTTGAATAACCCTCATATATTCCTGCATAATCAGGAAATTAGAATCCATTACAGAAAGAAAATGTCAAGCAAAGAATAAAGAGAGATAAAAAAAATGATGGAGAAATCTGATTATTGTGTGTGATTTGTTGAATAGTTTGTTGGGGGTGAGCAATTTTTTTCAATCTGATAAGATAATCTCGATTGGGCAGCGATGGTGAAGACGATGAACTCGAGCTCTGTTGATCTCTCACCTTCGGTATTTCGTCTCTAAAACTTTGAGGTTTCCCTCTACTGCTCACAGGTTGTCCTCCTATTTTTGGTTCTCTTCCTCTCTTTCTTGCTATCAATGGCTCTTATAGGTGTGCCTCTCCTTTTATCTGAGCTCCTGCAAGTTCAAAATCCCATATATTTCAGCTAGGTCTGTCAAGCCTTATCAGATTTTAAAGAAGACTAATTCCACACAAGGCTTCTAAAAGTTTGCACTACAAATTCACCGGAGCCTTTATATTTATTTGAGCCTTCCATTTACTAGGCTAATTGTTTGAGCTAGCCTTAATATGCATGTCTTAGTGACAAATAAATTTCATAGGCCTAGTCATGTTGTATTTTTTTTATCCCAACACTGGTAGTTACTATTTAACTACAAATAAAATTTTGCCTAATTTAATGCAAATAAGTAATATATTAGCACCAATAAAGATAATTTTGCTTAAATTGTTCTACAATGAAGGAAAAGTTTAAAAAAGAAAATTACATAATTTTTACCAATTTATTGTTTTTGGCAACGAAACCTAGGTTTAGGTTAAATGGTGTAAGTACTTCACTTAGTTTATTATAGTAAAATGAACTTATTTGCAAATGTAAGTACAATGTATAAATATATTGATGACATTTTATATATTTTTTTTATATGTTGTATTCACTATTTTATGGTAGTTCATGAACCGAATAAGACCAAGATAGCAGTGATACTTCATATGATGTTTATGATGATTTGGGACTCATTAGCAGTATGCTTGAAGTAACTCTCTACTCTATCTCTTCGTAATTATTTAAAAACTAAGTTGAGTTTATCTCTGCAGATGAACGAAAAAATCTGGATCTTTTAGACTGGTGGAAGAAGTTTACCACCAAAGTATACTTTAAACTATGGCTTGTGATGTACTAACACCATATGCTTATACAGTTACCCCTAATTCATACTTTAGTTTAAGTATACGAGTACTAAACGATAGAATGCACTGTCTAAGTACTTTAAAGAAATGTGTATGTATTAATGTTAATTTTTGAAATCATTATTGTATTTAAAATTTTAGATCAATCTAAATTTTATTCGATTTTCATATGTATTGAATTTTTTGGATTGATGTATAAATTAAAGTTTTAATTTTCACAACTTAATTGCTATACCGAAAATTTAAATAAATTTCTTGTTTAAATTAAATACCGCGTACAGGCCGCACGGCCTGCACACAAGCTGCCTTGACGAACAGCAGACCAAGCCGATGTTTACTCCTTCACGGACCGGCCCGGCCTGGCCCGTGTAGGTAGTAGTGCGGCCGAGTTTGGCCTGCACTTTCTGCATCTCTATATAAGCTACCCGTTAATTAGTTAAATTAAAAAGCTATTCGCAAGCATTTTGTAAATATTATTATTATACAATCTATTATTTATAAACTACTCCACCGGCTGCAAATGAAATGAGCTGGAATGACATGTGCATTTGAGAAGATGGGCCCTCTGGTTTGTGCGAAGGTGCAACCTATTACCAACTCAATTTCCCAAAACTAACTAATCACTAAACAGAGTCAAATGACTCGCGATATTTACCATTTTGCTATTTCTCGTTATTAGTTGTTGTAATTTGGGACCGATTAATTTGGATTTGCTGTTATAAACACCGTACTAATGGAATGCTCTTTTAATGCTGCTCTTTCCAGTTGATTAAGTAAGTTATTATTAGCAGTAGGAGATTTCAACGTAGAATTTGACTTGCCATCCTCCTTACCAAAATATTAGATAATAGGTGATCGATTCAGAAATTGACCTGAATAATTTATGATTGAAGACAAAATTGGTTAGAAAGTTGAAATGAACAAATACACACATAATACGATATTTTTCACGTGGAAATCCTCGACGAAGGTCGAGATAAAACCACCGGTCGTACGCAACCACCGGTAAAAATGCTCCACTAAGAATAGAGAAAATATAATAGTTCCAACCTTAACTCGAGGTTCGAGCTACGCAGAGCGTCGATATCTCCTCTAGTGCCTTTAAGATGGTAAATAATGTGGAGTCCCCGACTTGATCATAAGTCCCTCAATTTATAGAAGATACAAGTAGTTTGTAGATCCTACTTTTACTCGGTCAACGCGTCGTTGTCGCGCCATGTGTCGCATTCTAACTCGCTATTGGCCAATTCTTCTTCTTCTTAGAATTGACTGATTATCAAATCTTGTACCTTGATCCTATCTGACACGTGGCAGCCTAATTTCATGCTCCATCAGTAGGTATTGTGTATAGGTACATGCTGGTTATTATAATGGCCAAATTCGTCTAGTTTGGGCTTGCTAATTTGAGTCCTGCCTCCGTAATCTAAGATAAAAATTGTTAGGATTATCAAAAAAATAGATGATATAGCATAAAATCTGCGTTATATCATATTACTCGATACCGTGGAGTTTACCATGTTTATGTGATATAATGTACACATAACAAATATGATAAAACATGCCATTATGTATAACAGAATAGGATTAATCCATCATCCAACCATTCCTTCATCATCCACCTGCCAGTGAATCCGACTCAGTCTAAAAGGAGCGATGCAGCCTAGCCCCTCAAACGGCTCACATATTACCGGTCATAAAGTGTACCACACTCTGCATATAACCCATCATTTAATTTACTCAGAAATATGCGACCGGTGAGTATCGAACTAGGGCGCTCCGGCTCGCTCCCACGACTAAACACCACCAGGCTGTCTTCACATGATTCAATCTGTTTACTCAGCTAATAATGGTTTAAAGTATGCATTAATGGTGCAGAAAATTAGGTCCAGAGTTCAGAATGTGCATGCATAGCAGGTACTTAGCTATGGCATTCAAGTTACTGGGACCAAATTACATGTGCAATTTTTAACTGCATTGTCGGCGAATTAAGCCCCTCAAAAGCCTTATATAAGTGGCCATACTATACTTGCAAGCTATCACATCAGCAGCACATAGCAAGAAAAACTAAGTAGTTGCCCTCAATTATGGGGGCTTCAGCAGGCAGCTCGCTTTTATTCATACTTCTTCTTTCCATCAGCTTGCAGAATTGTCATTCCAGTGCTACCCCACATAATGCAGCGACTATTTCCGTTGTCGGCGCCACCAGCTGCACAGATTGTGAAGAGAAGAATGTCAAGTCTGAGCAGGCATTCCAAGGTCTAGTAACTTCATAATTCCGCTAAAATCGAAAATCTTATCTTGTTAGAATATACACACATATATATACACACACACACACATATAAGAAACTCCTATATGGGCATGTTAGAGAATATGCAAGACTGCATTGTTATGTATTAGATAAGTTTTTAGCAGAGCGTTGGTTATTTCATCGAATAATAATTTAAAAAAATTACTGCAGGTCTTAAAGTGGCTGTGAAATGCAAGACGGCAAACGGTGAGTACAACGTCAAAGGCACCAGCGAGCTCGATAACAAGGGAGAGTTCACGATGGAACTTCCCGGCGAGCTCCTAAAAAACGACGGGGAGCTAAAGGATCCGTGCATCGCCCAGCTGCATGGCCCGGCGGACATGCCATGCACTGACGCTTCCGAGCTTGTCTTCAAATCCAAGGAGAACAACAAGCACATCTTCGCCGGGAAGCTCTCTTTCTCGTCGGCCACGTGCGCTTCTGAGTTCTTGAAAAAATTCCCAAAATTGCACCCTTTATATAAGTTCTTCCATAAAAAGCCATTGCCTAAGCTTCCCTTTCACAAGAAACATTTCTTTCCTCCTATTTACAAGCCACCGCTAGAGAAACCTCCGGTCTACAAGCCTCCGATTTACACGCCGCCGCTCGAGAAACCCCTAGTATTCAAGTCACCAGTGTACAAGAAGCCATGTCCACCAATCTTCAAGAAGCCACTTCCCGATGTTTATGTGAAACCACTTCCTCCATTCGCAAAATTACCTCCCATCTACAAGAAGCCACTGCCACTCAAGCATGACCACCCCTTCTTTAAGAAGCCCTTCTTTAAAAAGCCGTTCTTCAAGTACCCACCTTACAAGAAGGGGCCTCCCGTGCCACCGTTTCATCCTTAAACTCCATATTTAATTTTCCTTAGGATGATTATATCGCGAAAGAAAAACTTTCACTTCACTAATCATTCTGCAGAAGATGTTTACCATGCTCTATTTTAAGTAATAAAGCTGGGTGTGGCTTTCAGATGTTCGAAGATGATGTGAGAAGATGGTTCTTCAATTTCCCAGCATCTAGTTATTATATGCTATGTATTCTGTTTGAACTATGTTAGGTTCTTGGTGATTTTCAGATGAACTTAGTTGTGGAACTATCTATTATGAAGCCGTTTATTAATTCTGAAGATGTTTGTTTTGGAGAACAATAATTTTATTTGGTTATATATATATATATATATATATATATATATATATATATATATATATTGTAGAAAAAAGAAATATGTATGTGGACAATAAAACGAGGAAACCTAATAGAATAAAACTACGGAGCCAGCCGTCAAAATTATGAGGAGGATGGCTAGAAGCATACACTATATATATAATTGAGGTATATGGCATTTTATGCAGTAATAATTACAAGATATATATATATATATATATATATATATATATTATTGTAGAAAAAAAGGAATATGTATATGGACAAAAAAAGAAGTGAAAGACCCAGTGATTTAACAAGAAAATCTAAAGGAAGAAAACCGCAGAGCCAGCCCTCAAAATTATGTGGAGGATGGCTAGAAGCATGCACTATATATATATTGAAAGAATTATGTAGGGATGGCCACCATGACAAAAGTATCATTGCCGTCCTAGGGGAAAGTTTAGGAAAATGGGATTCCGTGGGAAATTATTAAGTACTTAACTAATTATACAACAAGAATTTCGACAATATTGATTATAAAGAAAATTTTTATTAAATTATAGACTTCGAGTTAACAAGTTAACTTAAACAAAAATGACATAGAAATTGTAAAAATACTGAGGTACTTTATAGAGGACTAAATGTTTGGAAGAAACATCTTCTTAAAATGATAGCAAATGGGGCAACTATGTTAGAAATTAAAGCAAAAAGTCACTTGTTACGTTATCTTGTATTTAGTAATTGGATTTGTCATCTAGTACTGTAACTCATATATCTAATAGCTGTAGTTTTTTGGGTTATCATGGGAAACAATGTTTGTCAGCTTATTCTTGAGAGATTAATATAACAAGTAAATACGGATAATTCCGGCTCACGTTTCACTAATCGAGAAGGTTATAAAGTGAAGTTTTGTGTAAATAATATTATGTCCTGAAAGTACATTGCGGGTTACTTTAAAGGCTAAAAAAAAAAAAAAATCCTGGAAGTAGTAATGATTTAATCATGCATGTGGTAGAGCTAATTGCATGAGTCATGCATATAGACTCACGGAATGGCATAAACACACTTATTTTGTCAGTTTACATAAAAATAAAAAAAGGAAAAAAAGAAAAAGTGAGTTATAATTTTATAATCTTCTTTATAATAGTCAGTTAAGTCGACCCTAACAAGGGAGAGGGATACACAAGGAACCGAATGCTCTCCTTCCCCACACACGCCCTCCTCAAGATTTGGAATAAATTGTTCCATCCTTGCACCTTGGTTTGAAGGGCCCCCAACCCCATCTACACATGGAAATTGGAATAATTGACATCCTTATTAATGAGCTTGTTTGTCGCTTCAAACCTAAGTTACATCTCTTGCCCAAAAAATCAATAGAGCACTAGCATGCTAGGCTGCCTTCTTAAGTCACCCGTTAAAGTAGGAATGGTACAAATCTAGAGATGTCAATTTACCTAGATCTGACAGAAAACCTGATTTTCTGTCATTAAAAATTAGATTCGGGATCAAAGATTCTCCATCGGGGTCGGGGTTGGGGACGGAGATAAAAAAATCTCCGTCGGGATCGAGGATGAGGATGGGGACCCTATCCTCCACGCCGGTCAGACCCAACCCCAATTATATAATATATAAAATATATATTATATATAGTATGATTTCTATTTCTATTAATATTATTAATTATTTTCTATATTTATTTATTTTGAAAAAATAATGGAGAATGTGGATTCTTCGTCCCCCCGACTAATTCCTGCGGGGGTGGGGATGGGGATAGAATTCTCCTTCTTGTTGGAGGCGAAGAACGGGGATTAAATTTAGGATCAGGGACGTAGAATAATCTCCATCCGTTCTCCGCCCCGTTGACATCCGTATACAAATCTATTCAAATTATGTTACATAACTTGCTCATTCGGCCGCCAAGTTTTGCACCGGAGAAAATCACGGATACAAATTGAGTCAATAAATGAGATGGAAATGGTGTGGGGAGAGCTGAATGGGTGTCATTTAACAGAGGATACCACGTAGGTGAGCTAAAAAAAAATATTATTCACTTGTTAATGACACAGGTTTAGCTCATTGCCACACTACTCATTGTTAGATATACTGACATGGCATCCTCCTGAATAGCTCATAATTATGAATTGTCATAACTAGAGGTGAGCCTAACTACGCACGAGTTGCAACTCGAATTCACTTAAGCTCAACCCCTCATCGAGTTCAAGTTTGAATAGGACCTTGCTGATATCTGAAGTAGACCTAAGCATCTAACTACTCAATTCAGTGAAATTCATGAGCCTATCAGTATCGAACTCGAACCGATCTCTATATCAAATCAAACAGAAGTAAACTCCATATCAGATCTGATATTCGAATGGCTAACCACAACAGTACTCAAATAAAACTCCCGATTAAACTTGACAAATTCTTTTTACTCGAGCCAAGCTCAAGTCCAACTTGAACATAAGCTTCTCTTACTCAGACTCGATTGCGAGCTCGAATTCTGAAGCTCAGCAAGTCAAGCTAAAGCTAAACAAACCAATTTGCACTCGAACTTGGTCATTCTCGACTCTTTCTCACCCCTAGTCATAACCATAGAATATGTTTATACTGCGTGGTTTCAGGCTGAAACCATGAGTAATTCTATCCACCTCATTGTCCTGGGAAGAAATTACATTGTTAGTTCCAAAATATACAGGGCACAGAAAAAATAACGAAATTTACATGGCCAATGAAAAACTGAGTTGTATATAATCTCATCGAGATAAACAAACTGATATCGTTTGCAGCACAAAAGAAGTCACCATTCAAACAACAGTTTGAAAGTGTATTGGTCTTGACGATTTATGCATTACAATGTTACTGAGAAACGAATACAAGGAAATTGCACCATGAAAGGTCTCTCTATCCAAAACAAGACAGTTCATAGACAGAAAACAGCGGGGCACAAGCATTGATAAGTCAGCCAAAATGCTCAGTGCTTGACATAAAAAGTGTAGATGGTCTCTATGTAAAGAAGCCCTACCGTATGTTTCAGTTACATAGAAAACAAAATGCGGAGCCAACAGTCCTACTTATTACTAGACCTTACTTGTACAACAGTAAAACCGCCGGGAGCAGCTTTTGGAGGTCACTAAGTAGAAACTAACCTGCAAAATAATCAACAAAACCTTGAGAATACCTTAGATAACTATGTAACATCTAGAACTGGTACCATGGAGTAACCTTAATAATTGTACTGACATTAAGTAAAAAAGCAACTATCAGATGAAAAATTTAGCTGGTTTTACTGTTCATAGAATACTAGTCGTTATAGTTGTAGCAAACAGGTATTACCGTTCATAGCATAATGACTCGTATATTTGTAATATTAGCATCAGCATAAACATAAGCATTTCATTAATTATACGTATATTTGTAATATTAGCATAAGCATTTCATTAGAAATTGTCTCACCAAAATATTGCTTCATGTTGTTCCCAAAGATGCATATATTTAATTAGAATCTCTACCCGCAATAATGTGTGGCATCAGGAATTAACATCTTCATGATATGCCATTAACTACAGTTTCACAGTAATTTGACCTGGTGATGTGTGGTGTGTCCAGGAAGAAATGAACAGTTAAATGATGGAATTGCAATATATTTTCTTTGACTGAGTTACAAGCTAATGCAGTACAACATTTGCAATTGTTGATGCGAAGTTTTGTACACAGCTATAGATATAAATCCACGGTAGCTCCCTGCACTTCACCAAATGTTTAAGCTGGTGGATAAACTTTCAGCAGTTAAAAGGTTGGGTTACCATTTGAAGTCTGAAAACAATTTATTAAAGTCCAAAATCCAATGGCAATGAAAACTCCCAGTTACTGTTGAGAAGCACCAGAATTATATCTAATGTAAAAAGTATATAAAAGTACCACATAAGTATAACATGATAATTGTTTTGATAGTTATGGAGGAGGGTCCCAATTCATTAGAGTTTCGGACTGCAATGAAACCAACCAAAGCTTAAGGACCTTCGGAAACGTTTAGAAAAGGTTGAGGAACTTGTGTTGTGAACTTAAATAGAGAAGACGCCATCTAATACAAGGAAAGAGAAATTATTCAGAAACTACATGGCGCGAATACAGAGAAGACAGTACACCGAGTCCACATACTGCGAACCACGCCAGTTTATGAAGGAGAATCTAGTAGAGAACAGATTTTCAAATTACTAATAGCATACCTTCAAACTATACGAGGATTAGCAATAGGATTCACCTCCATGCTTGCCCATTTTTAGTACATCTTCGGGGGAGAGAATCTTTATATACCAAACATTATTAACAAAAGCTCTGCAATAATTGAAATAGTAGTAAGTTGATAAACAGAGCATCCAGTATATAAATATAAATGATATATCTAGAGAATCCCAAGATACTCCGAAATTGTGCTAAGAAATAGCCAAAGGAGCATAAAGTCGAACCATGTTTATATGAACCATTAGGAGTAACAACGTTGTGAGAAAATCAATCTGAACATGATGACTATATTAAGGAGAAACATTGCTTATTCATCAATATAGAGCAAAACGGCATCTAAACATTAAATTGCATAAATGATGGATGGAGTAACATGTTTGGTTAGATAATAACCTGCTATAGTTTGAGCCAAGGTTTTCCTTGCCGTGCCGAGTTTTGGATAACTTCAATTTGGAGATGTGCAGAGCATACCAACCATGCCGATAACAAATAAAAATATTTGATATTATACATATAAAAAGAGGAAAAAAGAAAAAAAATGGTTTCTTTATCTATCTCTCTTCTGCACTTCCTCTCTTCTTTCTACGTATATATCTCTCACGTCTCTCTTTCTCCCTGCTCTCTTTGGCTCTGTTTCATACGATAATTTCAAAAAAAAAAAAAAGAAGGAAAAAACAGACGTGATGGTGGCGGTGAGAGCGACAGAGCTGATGAAGCAGCAAGAATGTGCAGCACGAAGATTATGTAAAATGTTTGAGCGAAGATTATGTTAAAATGTTTGAGCGAAGCTCTCCAAGGGAAACATTAGCAGAAACAACATATCACACAGTTACTTCTATGTTTAATTTCAATTAAGGTGATTCTGCTACTCAACACAATCCCAAATTCTCGCACAGCTAGGAGAAACAGGCACTCAGAAACGGTCCAGGATTTTGAAATAGGATGTCAAACAAATGAGAGAGAGAGAGAGATCAGAGGGCTTCAAACTTCTATATTCTTTTTTTGGGTTGATATTGGGGTTTAAGTCATTTAGGTTTTCTAATTTTTTCATATTTACAGATAAATGTGAAAGAAGAAGTATAATGAGAGGATGTTATTGTCGAAGTAGAGACAGGAGAAAGCGTAAGAGTTTGATGGTTGTAAATAGAACAATAATAGTAATAAAAATAATAATATCAAAAAATTAAAAAAGAAAACTAAGGGACGGGAATATTTGGGTTTGGACCCTATAACTATATTGTTTCCAAAACACATAAACTATTAAGCCAACATTACTAATATAACAAGTCACAAGAGTAATTTATTTACATCTTGATTTTTTATACCACCATACGATGCACGATTAAAAATTGGATAGAAATCAGGGAGAAAGTTGGTGTAGCTCAAATAGACTAATTAAAGAATAAGACGAGAGAAAATCGTTTGAGATAGTTTGGACATGTAACGAAGATCTATCAATGAGTCAGTTAGGAGATATTAGATTGTAGAAATAAACCTCGAAAATAAAAATACTCATAAACCGTTGAGAATGATCATTTATTTTATGGAAATGAAGAAAGAGTTTAGACATAGCACGATAAGATAAAAGATCTATGTAGTCAATAACACCTAGTTACCAACAGCCCCCAACCATTCCATTGACTTGTTGACTGTTGGGCATGTACAATTAGCACGAATTCCAGTGTTCAAATTCCACTCCTGCACATTTATTACCCTCGAGCTATTATTTGGGCAAAATTATGCAAGATAGGATGGATGGATGCATGCTGTTTGGACCACCGAAGGCTTAAAGGTACCTGATTTGATGCAAGGTTTAAGGCACCGTTTGAGCAGCATTTCGGTAAATCTCAAACTCAAGAAGTGCCGAGCGTGTCGTGCCGTGCCGAACCGTACAATTTTTTTTTTTATTTTTAAAACAATTTTATAAATTATAAAATATGCTATCTAAAATAATAATAATAATATTTACTATTAAAACTCAAAAAAATAAAAAAGTTCGCGCAACTGCGACCTAACTAGGTCACGCTGAACAAGTTGTGTGGGATGCAACCTAAAACGGGTCGCAGAACACGACCCGTTACCGTTCATCTTTCTCTTCGCGAGAAAAAAAGAGATGGCCGGCACGGCCGGAAAACAGCTGTTTTGGCTATCTCTGTGTCAGATCTTTTACGGATCCGGCGCGTGCTGTCCGTCACCTTAAACCTTGATGTGGCAGGCACGTTACTTCCTTCAAAATTCGGTCAGGTATTTTGCTGGACAGAGCAGATCAGAATCAACAACCTAACTCCAGGGACAACTAGTCTGCTCATCTCAAAAATATATTTGTACTAATGGCAGAAGTATTGCTTGACACCCTCCTTGGATCTTCCCTGGCCCTCTTGACAAGGTCAAACCCAACATCTTAGATCTCCTAATTAGCGCAAGATCGAGTCTTCTCTCACACATTCAAACCATCTCAAGTGATTTTCTCTCATTTTGCTTTCAATTGACACCATGTATTCTCCCTAATCACTTTATTTCTAATCCAACCCTCCAAAGTCTTGCCACACGTCTATCATAACTTCCACTTTCTGCCATACACAAAATGCACATGCTGATATTTTCCGCCAATATTGTGATCCATAAAGCATCACTGTCCTTATCGCCTTTCTTAAAAGTTTCCCCTTAGCTTTACTGTAAACGCCATTTGCTTTTGTCCATGTTTGCCTTCCCACTTGTATTTCAATAATGCCATGTACACAAATTTTTTAATCTAGGAAACGCACACCCTCTTTTTCACTCTTCCCTTACTAAACTTACATTCCATGTATTACGTCTTATCTCTACTTAACAGAAGCCTTTCGATGCCATTATACAAGTTTAGCATATACCCAAGTCGATAAAAGTATGCACTAGAGGATTGCACTTTGAATGTGTCTTATGAGTTCATACATGACCATAGCAAATGCTCGGACTCAATCAGTATACATCAATGCTGAATCTTGTTGAAACACTATTGCAATAGAAAAACTATATGTGATGGATGCTCCAATAGTTTGGACACTTGGAGTTGCTCTATCATATATGTACTGAATAACTTAAATATACTATTTACCCCCTTTTCTCTAAAATATCCAAAATACATCTCCCTGACACCTATTGTGTACCTTCTCAAGTTTTAAAAGATCATTTGCAAAACTCTTTTCCTTTCCATATAATTTTTCATTACGCGTCTCAAAAGATGAATAAGCTTCTTTGATTGACCTCCCATAAATGAAGCAAAACTGACTATCAGAAAACCTAGTACATCAATCTTTATTCAATTGCCTATAGCTTTTGTGACTCGTCAATTTATTTCTCTATAGTCTGCACAATTTTGTATCTCCTTTACTTTTATCTGTAGGTACTAAAGTGGCACCTTAAACAACATATTATCCAGCATTTTTTTTACTTAGGATCCTATTAAACAACATACAATGCCAAATAACTCCTTCCTTCTCATACATTTCAATGCATCAATAAGGATGCCATCAGATCCTACCATATGACATGGATTAGAAACAATCGTATAATACTATAGACTCCTTATGTAGCCCAATTGTGTCCTCGTCAAGGTTAAAAGACATCGTGTCGTCATCATATCCTGTCGCAAGTCTTCTAATCTGGGTGGCTTGACACATGTAGAAGGCTAAGAGACAGGCAACACACCTTCCTATGCTATTACCTACAATACCCAAGAAAGGATTGTATCAACAAGGAAAATATATATATCCCATTCCATTTTAGCAGACAGTTATGGGCATAACCTAATGGCCAATCATTCTCAAAGAACAAGAGGGCATCACTAATTCAGATCTTATTTTGTTGGAACACTCTGACGCAGATTTAGCTTGGCCAAGGACCAGCTTTCATCAATCAAGGTCTTGCACTTTCATTAAGTTTATCCACAAGTACATAATCTTGATATGGCTCAGCTTAGCTTAAGCCGAAGATACAAGCTTATCATTCAATAAAGCGGCTGGTGGCCTGGTGCCACCTATGGGTTTACCACCTCTATAGATCTACTAAGTGTGCTCAATCCGGGGCTACAGGTTCATCCATGTTTATCTTAAAACATAATAAACTCTTTTCCAAACTGAGACTCATCCTCAAGTAAAGATACTATCCTATCTTATCGCGCTCCTCATTTTTGCATACCAAAAGAGCATATGCCTTCCATTCCCAATTCTCCCTTGAAAGTGTTCCATCAGGACTCACCTTGTACTCCTAAGCGTGCTAAATTTCGTCGGCACCAAAACGACCATGTGCATCTCAATATTTTAGCGACCCAGCAAAGATAAACTAGCAGAGCCCAGCCACGCTTTACGTGGCCTGAAAATGTTGCCTAACGACTAATATTCATAGCTTTAGGCTCAACTTCTGTCATAGAAAGAACTTCACATCTATCTAAAGATTCTAAACCTAGCATATCAACTCCAAATTGTCAAAGCGAAGGATCTAAAAATTTGCTTACATGAAGTAACTGTGGAATAAAACGATTTTTCTTGAAACATCTTTCATGTTACAGTAAATGTATATTAGATACTTTTAAAAAGTTTTCACAGGCAATATTCTCGAACATACAAAAGCTTCTTGATCTGGGAGCACAACGAAAAAGTTACCATTAACGACTCCTTGGAAAGACTAAATTCAAAACTAAAATCACATTTCTATGCAACATTAAACTTCGTGCAATTAAAACTCCTGACAACCACTGTACTACTACTGAAAAGCAACTATTATAAGACTCAAGTGTAACGATTGGAGGTCTCATTAAGTGTGCTGCAGTTGCCTTAAAGAATGAATGTTATTATGTTACTTTCAAGATTGTTAACTTACTCCCATGGGTCATCTCCAAGGAGAAGCACGTCGTTCTCCCTGTCGACAAATACAAGCTGCCAGCCTGATCTTAGAGGGTCTTCCAATTCACCCTCAATATTAAACATCCGACTCAGCTCTCTACGAAGTTCATCATAGTTACTGAATCTGGTGATGTCAAGGGATCTGCCAACTGATCCGGGCTTGTAAACCTACAAAAAAATAGAAAGAAAGCTTACATCTTTATATCTCAGCAGCTAGCCAAAAAATGTTGATGTACGCACCTTCACAAAAGTTTTTGGCAGATCAACCTCTCCCACATTCTGCAGTAAACCTGATGAATCATCCAGGCAACCATACAGAGAATTCTGCAGGCCGTCACCAGCGAATGGCACTGTGGTTGCAACAATATCCACTGCATTTAGACTGTCAGAAGCTACCAAATTAGACATATTAGAAGAATCCACACTAGCGCCAACTAAGCTGTGGTGATTTGAATCTGCCATACAATTGTCAGATTCAAGAGGAACATCCTTTATTGGAAGTGGTGAAAGTAAACTTGTGCTGCCAAAAGAAGCAATTTGTGGTGCTGTAAACTTCTGATCCCATGGTTGCTGGGGTGGCTCACTCAATATAGAGGGACCAAATCCAGAGAAGTTCAGAAGGGTTGGACCTCCATGCAGGTAAGAAGAACCAATCAAAGGCGTAGCCACTGATGAGAGGTTAGCACCAGTAGCAGGAGCTACTAACTTTTGGCTCAATGAAGAAGGCAATGTTGATTCTTGCTGCACCATTTGACTATTCTGAATTCGAAATGATTCTGGACAAGTTTGTGCATGCGGAACCTGTAGCTGTCGTGGATCATTAGGCAGCTGCTGCAAATGCTGATTGGGCGTATAATGTGACTGGGGCTCTTGGATACTGTGGGCCTGACTACTTACTATTTGTTGTGATAGCCTCTGCTGATCAATGTGGTGCTGGAATAAGGGGCTAGAACTGCAAAATTGCTGAGGAAATTGAAGAACTGGCTGACAGTTCAGGTACTGTTGTGCCAAAGGATCCAGACTTCTCATGCCCTGCAGAGCTGCAGTAGCCATAGCTTGATACTGGTCACGTTCGTTGCCCAGAAGCAAAGGGTCAAGCCTCTCTTGCACCCAGGAGCCCATACCAAGCGACTGAAAATTGAAGGACTGAAGACCACCGTCTCCAGCATCACCCCTTAGCCACATCAATGCATTGTTCTCATCTTCTTTACTGTCTAATGCATTTATGATAACAAATCATGATAGGTTAACATCCAAATTATGTTATTGCTATGATAGATAAATTATCAGAGAAAGGCAAGGAAACTCGAAATACTCATTGAACGCCAATTATAGTGGTGGTTCTACTATTTGTAACTATATTAGAATTGCATATTCTTCCAAGTTGGTAAAAATATATCTACGTTGGGAAATTAACAAACCTTAACATCCTAGTTCTTGTTTAGATGATAAATTTCTAGCCCTTACAAAACATACATAACATAATTCCACCTTCCCCATAGGGTTCCGAGCAACAAACAAGATGCAAGAAAGGGTATTGAAATTTCAAAAACACACATTGAAGTAACAAAAGTCCATAGCAACCAAAAAAGATGTAATTTCTGTGAGCTGTTAGCCAGAAAACACAATCCATGATCTACTCTCCTTGGGGCTATTTCATGAACTGACGTTGCCCTTCACATAAAAATACATGGCTTAGATTATCCAATGAACGTCTTCTCTAAAACAATATTTGGGTATGTTCTTCTGTATCGTACCTGCGCTCTCATAATGAAACAATAGTAAGATGGAGAAATAATTCAGCAAACAAGAGGAGGGTCAACCTCGACCCAAAAGTGTTCATATCTGATGCAGACATCCTTGATATTAAACCAAATGTTTTCAGTACCGTACCGAGTCGAGTATCGGTAAAACCGAAATTCTGCACGTGCCAACCGTGCCGATCCGTACAATTTATTATATTAAATATTAAAATTATTTTAAAATAATAGAAAATATTAATAAAATAAAAATACTAAAATAAAATATAAAGACTCAATTATATATCCAAAATATATAATAAGAATTTATTTCGTGCTAAATTTCGGTAAATTTTAAATTCGGGATGTTCCGAACTTGCGATAATAAAATTTTTATATTTAAAAAAATAAAATAAAAAACCAAAAACGCGTTGTGGATCGTCGTCTTCCTCCTCGCGAACACGAGGAGGAAGACGATCACTTATAAAAAATTAAAAAAAAAAATTTAGAGAGAGAGGGAGAGTGGAGTACCGGTGCCGAGCGGCACCGTGTGTGCCGCCCGGCACCGCAAACCTTGCTTTAAACTTTCTTAACATATTTTAGTGTTTCCTCCCTTCTCCCATGAATCTTCTTTCCTAGCTTGTTCTTCTCCTAACGGTCCAGCATCCCTTTTTACACTTTGATAACAAATATACAGACCACCTAAATTTCTATTCTACTTGTGATTCTTTGGAGAACTAGCGATAAATCAGTCTTTAAAGGTAGATATTTGAAGATCTGGGCAATGGTTTCTTTCTTCTTCTCTTCTTCATTTCAAGCCTTTCGACTTCCTTTTTTTCCTTGCTGGTCGGGGCCTTCACCAAATCATACACCATCCGAATTCTTTTTCACCACACCTGGTTATATATCTTAAACTCTTTTGTTTAGTTTGTGGTTTGTTCAACTGAATGTTATGAAGTATTTTGTTTGCAGATTGACAATTAATCTTATTGAGGCGAGTTATTTGCTTACAAGTATCTTGAAAATGGTGACCTTGTGTTTGGGAACACGATTGTGATTCGGGCTCAATTTAGCATCATTGGTGAATTGTAGTTGGTGGCTCAAAATCCCAAAATTGACTTGTGTTTTCACTGTGCAGTACTGGATTTGCATCATATTCCATTCAGTATAACTTACAGCTTTGGTTTGCATCTCGTACAAAAGATAACAGACGTAGGGAAGCCGACAATCCAACAGTATGAAGCAAACCACTAGCTTTTATATTTGGAGCTAATAACTTAAAGCTTTGGTTTGCATCTCTTACAAAAAGATAACAGACGATGGAAAGCCGACAATCCAACAGTATGAAGCAAACCACTAGCTTTTATATCCATTGGAGCTAATAACCTTATTAACTTCAAGATATGAGACAATATAGCAAGGTTTAAGGTGTCGTCTCATGCCGATCGAGCCGTGCGGAGCGTGCCGATCTGTAATTTTTCTTAATTTTTTATATTATTTATAAATAGAAAACAAAGACTACAATAAAGTAAAAATTAATATATATTCCAGCACTGTAGGGCTGGCCTTAACCCTTCAAGGGGCAGCTGTAAGAGCTGCTCCTTATTAAAAATTAAAAATAAAACAAAAGGCCAGCCCATATAGTGCTGGACTTTAGTCCTTTAAGGAGCAACTGTAAAGGCTGTCCCTTATTTTATAAAAAAATAAAAAGAAAAATAATCCCTTCCTCGCAAGAGGGAGGAAGGAAGAAGAAAGCAAACGGAAAAAAAGGCTGGGGAGAGAGGAGAGGAAAAAGGGGGGGGGGATGTTTACGATCTCCGCGGTGATGGTGGCGGATCTTCTCTTCTTTTCTTGTCTTTCAAAAACAGTGTCATGCCGGTTAGCTCGAACGACACCAGTCGTCCGTGCCGACCGGCACAGCCGATACAATCGAGACGGGCCAGTCGGCCGAAAAACGGCCGTTCCAACCGACTCTGTGCTATGTCCTGGCAAATCCAGCACGTACCGGGTCCTGGCAAATCCAGCACGTGTCAGGTCCTAGCAAATCCAGCACGTGCCGTGCAGCACCCGCTCGGCCATTTCCGGCCGACTTTGTACCAAGTCCTGGCAAATCCAACATGTGCCAGGTCTTGGCAAATCCAACATGTGTCGGGCGACACGCATTGTGCCAGGTCCTAGAAATCCAACAAGTGCTGGATCCTGCCAAATCCAGCAAGTGCTGGGTCCTGCCAAATCCAACGCGTAACCTACTATTACCAGACTAATTCACTTGAAGAATATGAGAAAGCACTTAAAAGAACAAAGGTATAAATATTTTCTATTCTACGATTCTTACAAAAGATGGCATCTCAAAATGATGACAGGTATTTGTGTGCGACAAACAATTTCTCACATATTTTAGACTTGGGGAGTGTAAGCATGCTAGACAATTTAATATGTTCTGTAGTCAACACGTCATAGTTCATCCTTCTTAAAGAAGAAGGATGAACTAATATATGTCAATTTCTCACATATTGACATTGCTAGTCTAGAGCGCTAACAATACTATATAAAGTCGACTAATATAAAACATTTTCCATTCACATGTAATTAAGTATTCCATTTAAAATCTATTGCAATAAGAAAGATAGAACTAAAGCAAATATAGACAAAGCCTTACCCCACTAGCTGGGGTTGCCTTACACACATCGTGTGCCCTAGAGCTCAAGAAAGAAGCATATGTTCAAACATAGGCAGCAAGGACAAAAAAGAAAATTCTGCTATACCATGGGAAGTTAGCATTCCAGGATGCCATGGACGTTTCAGCTTGAGAGGAAACAGTGAAGGGTACATTGGAAATGTTGTTAAAGGCTCTATGTCCCATAGGGACACCCTAGGCTGCTTCTCACCTGCTGTAGATTCATCCCAACCAACCTGAAATATTTAGAAATAATTGTCCAAAAACTGATACGACATGCTTAAAAGCTTGAATATCTATGATAATATAGTATAACAAGGACGATCAGACCTACAAAAAGTGAGACGCAAACAGCAGCAACTCACTAACAAAAACTTCGAAAATAATTGGATCAAATATGCAACAAATTTAGCAAAAAGGCTGGTCTTTATCAGTATATTTCTGCCACATTATACAAATGGTATGGACCAGGTATTATGGCTGCCAGCAAGCAAAAGGGTCATTTTATGTTTGGGAGGACCTACCTTTTACCGTTCAGTACCCGAACTCGGTGGTCAAGACCAAAAGAAAATATTAAGCAAAGGATTTACATTTTCAAAATGAGCTTATAGACACAAAAGCAAAAGGCATCTTAAGGGCAACCAAAAGTTTCAAATTTACAAACCAAGACCTAGCAAATAACTAGCAATTATATATGAATCCCTCCCTTTAAATACTGCCCTGTCAAAAAAGCAGATGTTACATACTGCACTACGTACATGATTCGTAACTGTTACTATATTGTTTCAACAATTTCTTGCTATAAGTAGGCAAGTAATTACTATTTGTATTATGTCGCACCAGGTATTTACTCTTTGAAATTTTTCACTACAGTTGATAATTAGTTTCAATGTATTTAAATGTTATGTCCTGCCAGCAAGCTTACTATTTTGACGAACAACTTACCCATTAGGAACATTGCAAAATAGCAACAAGAGACCTTTAATTAACAACTAGTTTTGCATACGTGTGATGCACGAATGTTAGTCATATATAATCATATATAAATAATAATACTGAAAAACTTAGATTCTTATAATTTTTATATTATAAGTTTATAATATAAATCGATAGTTAATTTATTAACATATTATACTTTATTCGCTATATATTATTAGAATTAAAAAAAAGAACTACATACAATACATAAAAATTATTTCAGGAATGGCGTGAAATGATGAATATATATAATATATATATATATATATATATATATGATCAAAAAAAAATTATATATAAATAAAATTTTATTTACAAAAATATATTTTACATAACATATAATATAATTATTTAAATTAATATTTATGTATCTATTTAGATTATTACTATAAATTATTATTTTTATTAAGTATTATTTTTAATATTAGACTTTTTATATTCTTTAAATTAAATCACATGACTTTATAAATTCCTATCAATTAATATAAATGCCACATTGGTCTTTTAGAATAAGAGTAAATGCCACATATATATATATATATATATATATCATCAACATTACCTACTACTATATCAAATATTCAGAGCTTTTACATCCTACAAACTACTATGAACAGTAGTGCAAGCACTCATCCGACTTGAGCAAAGATAACTTTTTCCCTTGTACGAACAGATATGGATAACGTGCCAAACCCTCATTATAACCTTCAATATGACTTTCTTAAGGTGCATATGAGGACCATCATAAATATTTGATGCGTGGTTGGAAAGGTGCTCAGAAAATCCAACAGCAAGATTTAACATGGATATGCTTTAAAGTAAATCAGATGTATCAAGGTTAGCTGATATCATTTGCGACAACTTTAAAAAGAAGGTAATGTGAACAACATAGTCTACCTTGACTGATCTCCAATGCGAATTAGGCCAGCGTACTGGATCCAGGTCACTAATACAAGTTATGGTTCCCATGTACCTAAATTTGGAACACCATAAGTAAAATTACTTGTCCAAAATGTTTTATAAAAGTCAACCCTACATAATACAGACATTGCTGTTAAATTATTTTAATCGTTAGCCATATTAAAATGTCCATTATTCCTTTTGTAATATGTAAAAACGGTACCACTCACTGAACTTCGAAAGCACAAAGTATAAACATTCCTCATTAACGAGGAGAATTTTTGCTGCATAATCCGACATTACCTTCGAACGCTCGATTCTTCTGTCTCGAACAGCATTCGAAAACGCATCCCAACTGAGACACGACTTTGATAAACAGCTTTAACATACTTTGAAAGTGGAATGATAAATTCTGATGGGCTTGCCCTAACATCACAAAAATCAAACAACAAGACACTGCTTAATGATGTTATAACTGGGAAAAGAATTTATCATAAACTAACTATTACCTTGGGTTGTAAAATATGGTGAAACGACTATTAGTTGCAGCAGCATGAGCTGCTGCCGCAAGAAGTCCTATATGCATGCTATCACTTGATAGAACTGATGAAGGCATAACTGCCTGCGATCTATTAGCGCGTCGTATTCCCAACAGAAGCTGGTTCTTTTCATTCCTGATTAAGACAATTTACATAAAAGAATGTTCATCACCAAACACAAATTCAAATGCATAACTCCACAACAACCAGGAGGATTACAAAGAATGAAGTAAACAATAAGCGAACTGAACCATATGAAAAGAACTGCATCCCCTGCAACAAGCCTCTTTGCACTGACAAACACACTCCATCCAGTAGTGAGGAGGTGCCTTTTAGGCTGACCTGAAGCAAAGATAGCCTTGTTAGAAGCAAAGATAGCCTTGTTAGATGCAAACAAGAAACGTATCTACCGTAAAAGGAATGAAAACGGCTCTTGGCGTGAAAGGTTATGGAGCAGCAGAGCAGAGAGGACATGAAAGTGGTACAACAAAAAGGATTTAATTAAAAAGTGAAAGCAACAATGCATGCATTAAGTTAAGCTAAAAGATTCTCGACAAAACTTTCTTGAGGGCTTTTAGTAGTTAATTGTGCATATTCTATCATCAAACATACCCCAAAACATTATCAGCTTTTCTTAATGATAACATCGACAATAATCCTATATATATATATATATGAACCTAGCCTGCTCCTCTCAAGAAGTGAGTAGTGTATATATATATATTTATATATACACTACTCACTTCTTGAGAGGAGCAGGCTAGGTTCATGTTGGATCATTTTTAATGATACGAGTCTCAAATAAAAGATCAGAATTGTTAAAAGTGATCGAGAATGTGGAAACTATTTAGATGCCAAAATCTAAATAATTTTGTTATGTCATTCATATTGTATAATGCGGTTAAAATGGACAACTCAGAATAAATTACTTTTACAAAAATAAATTACAGAATTATCCAAATTGGATGAATTTCAATCCATATGCATAAAAATATACTGATCAACAACAAGATTCTGGATTTTCAAAATTTGGTGTTTCTCATATCATTGTGGAATTGCATTATCTACAACTTTCATTAAACTAACTTTAATCCGTTTGGAGTATGAGTAGAACTTGACAAAATTGATGATTTTAGTTTGCTTTTTAGTGCTTTTGAACTCTTAGATCCCTTTTAGTGATTCCAATCTTTTATGTAAGACTCAAATCATAAAAAATTTGGTTTTGGTAGAAGTTTGGAAGGAAATTGAATTACTAGGATTTGGTTAGGATTTTATTTGATTCCTTAACAATATTGTTTCCTTAAAAGTCGAGGAGTAATGCTGTAAATACGGACATATTTAAATTCTTTGATGAGGTGATGGTTTTTGAAGTTTCTTGTTTTCATTCACGAGATAAGAATGTTCTTTGCTCGTAAGATAAACAACTGAGGCAGATGGCAGCTTTAAGGTGATACCAAGAGGTGCAGAAGAATATGACCAAAAAACAAGAAAAACATTCAAAATAAGTGGACAACAATTCTCCGAAGTTATTAGACCACATCTAGCAAAGTAGTCACTTAATGATGCAGACGTATAAAAAAAAAAGGGAAAGAAAAAAAGAAAACAATTTATTATTTATACCAGAACAGTAATCCAAACTGAAATTTGCCAATATGGCAAGTGAAATTATACCCCTTACCTCGAAATATATGCCTGAATTTCCATTCAACATCATGAAGGTCGCGGGCAATAAGCTCCTGTGCAGGAGGCTGCTGAGAAAAATCCTGAAGACAACAAAAAGATACCCCCATCATTCCTCATTTGATTGCAAAAATGCCTCGGCAAAGAGAATATGACGGTTACCAACGGAGGGAAAACTTTCTCAGCAGCACGACGAGGAACAGAAAACCCGCCATGGGTGCTTGTATCGCTAGCCGTCAGCGTCTTGCAGAAATAATTTGTAGGCTGCTTGCTTGGAATGCCCATGTCCATAGGTAAGTAAGATTCCTTCTGCTCTTGCTGCAAAGCAATTCAGCACAAACTTCAATTAAAGTACGAATCAAACAACTCTTGATTCGGTGTTTTACCTGGCTCAAAGGCTGCAATGTCATCTGGGCATAAACTTCATCTGTGTCCACATCCGCCTGCAAAGAATTAACATCAGTGAATCCTCCAACAACAAGATCTTGGAAATACAAACGAGGACGATAACCGACATGCATTGTGACATCGTGAAGCTGGCAAATCAGCTGAGGAGGCAAGTTTGGGTAATTGGGGATGTGACCCTCGACTTCCTTGTTGGTAGACGCCACGACCTTGATAGATCAACATTACGTCAGGAAAATCGTTAGGCATGTTCTCAAAGATGCTTCGTGTTGATTACCTGCTCGCTGTGGCCTTGGGGGAAGTAGACCACGCGTGTGCCCACGTTCGGCAAGCAAACCAGCGGCCCTGCGCACGCGTGCCACAGCTCCGAGTTCAAGCATCTCTTCTCTCCTCCCCCTTCTCCACTTCCTATTGTAATCCATTAAGAATCACAGCTCAGAAGTTGATCAAATCAAATAGGCGAAAACAGTAAACGAAGTTTTAGAGCAGCACATATATAAGACCTTCTTGGGCGAGTTGCTGGGTCAAAGCAGAGGTTGAAGGCTTCATCTCTGGAGCTTATCGAGCCGATGCTTAAGCAGAGCGCGCATGAAGGAATTTGTTCGACCGATCAATACTTGTGGAAAACCAACATTGCATACCGACAAGTAACACAGTGCAATAAATCGGGCGAGATCGTCAATCGAAAAACCTCAGCGAACTAGCGGGAGAGCTTTGAGTTAGCCATGCGAGCTCAGCCGAGCTCCGAGAAGCTCTCCTCCATCGAGATTGTCATGCTCAGCTCCAGGAATTATCGGAAGCTCCCAAGAACACCTATCTATTATCGAAACAGAGAAAGAAGAAAAATAAGGAGAATGCTAAAGATCTACGACAAATCGAAAAAAAAAAAAAACTTTTTAAATTATTAGATGTCTGGATACTTTAATATATTATTTAATATTTTAAAAACAACAGAAGTATGATATTATATAATTCTAATTTATAACTTTTTTAAAATAGAATTAATAATTTCTACAAATAGAATTAATAAAAATATATAATATATTGCCAAATTTATATTATATTAGAATACATATATTTAACTACAGTTTAATTAAATTACTTTTAATATATTCTATAAAAAAAATTTAAACTATAAAATTAAATATTTTCAATAAATCTTTGTTATATGATTGATTATAGAATATTAACAATATAAAATTCTTTAACTACAAAGTTCTACAAATTTATTTTCCAAAAAAGTTATTTTTTTTGACATAACGTAGAACATAATAACAACAGGAAAAGATGACATATTATGTGGCCGTTTTGTTTGTTCCTTACTATAATTTTTATAATATTTGTATCTATAAATTGCGGTACTTATTTATAAGGCATAATAATTCATGAGGCTTGCTGACCTCAGCATGGGTCCTGAATTACACGACAAACTGATGCGCCGTTTTTTACCTATTTTCTGTGTGTCCGCTGTAGAAGTTATCGGTTAGAATTATTAAGTTAATATGTCAGTGAGTTAGTCGTCAAACAAAGTGCACACAAAAATTACGTGGTTCATGCAGCCTATAGCTACGGGAGTAAAGGGAACTCTATTAATGATCGGTATAAAATTGGTAGAGAAGTAATGGCAACATTCCTCTACTATAAGAGGGTGAAAGTAAGTGAAATTAAGATACAACTTTTTATATCTCTCTATCATTCTCTAAGCTCTTCAAACTCCTCTTCATTCTCTTTCATTTGTGGGTGCTTCTTATACATTTTTATCTTCTTTTCTCTTGTTTGCTTGCTTACTTGCTCCTCTTGCTTTTTATAGGGCAAGTGTATATAGTGTTAGTTGGCATCCAATCACAACGCTTCGTGATGGGTTACTTTATTTCTTTCTGTAGCGATGCTACACATGTCCTGTCGCTATTTAGGGGCTATGTGGTGAGATAATGCTCGTGTGGCTGCACACATTCCAAAGACAAGGGCATGAGCAGTCCTTACTCTGTCTCCATGCTTGCGGATCATGGTGACGAGATTTGGTACTGGGTCATCTGTCACGTATTGTTTTGTTGTTAGCTACTTTTGTTGACCTTTAGAGGGTAGGTCATCATTGGACTGAGATCCCTTAGCTTAGACATCATTGTTTCTCATAGCCGAAATTGAGATTGAAGCTTGGGGATAGTGAACGGAGGAGAAACTCTACTAGATGCCAAGACAAGCACATTCATATGCATACACCTCCGGTGAATTGGAGGCTGTTGTTGGATAAGATGGTTCGTGGGATGCCAAATCGACTGATTACACTCCATTGGACGAAAGTTCGGCAAACCTTCTTTGGAATTGATGCAATAGGCTTTACCTCTATCCACTTGGTGAAGTAATCGACTACGACAATGAGGAATCGCCGTTGGCCAAGGGCGGTTGATAGGGGCCCACTAGATGTTCAGATACCGTACTAATTCATATGTTGTTTGTGGGTGTTCAAAATAGTTCATATGTGTTTGTGGACTTTTTAAGTGTTTGTGTGTTTCTAAGTGTTCTTATATATTTTTATGCATATAGAGGAGTTTCCAAGTACTTGAATAATGTTACATGTGTTTTCATGCATTTTTAAGGTATTTTTCATCTTGAATAGTTGAGGAAGCACTATATAACGTTGTGCAAAACTTAGAGATTTCCCTATTAAGTGTTTAGGTGGTTTAATACATAATAGATAAATTTTCAAATAATTAGATGCTACTTAATTGTTCAAAAAGAAACTTTTGTGAGCTCTTTTAAGTAATATAACAAACCTGGTAAACACATACTCGTTATTTTTGGAGTTTTTTTTTTGAAAAAAATCTGATTTTGGTATTGAATCTATTAATCATGCAGTGGCAGCATGAGGTGCTACTGGTTGCAATGGATATATATGAAGATAAAATATTTAGCGGGAGATATGTTAATGAGAAACAAAAAAAATTACGATTGTGTTATATACTGATACAGTAATAGTGACCTCAATCTTTTCGGAATAAAATAATTTAGGATATTTTTATCATTTCAAATGATAAAAGGATACATTTCGGCCAAATAAATTAGGAGGGCACAAACACCAATTCTAACTAGGAGAAGGCATAAAGTCGCAAAATACCTAATATTTTAAATAAGTGCCTTGAAGCTTTCGAAGTTGTAATTATTTGAACTAAATAACGTTGGTCCAATTGATTAGCATAACAGCATGTATAGAGGAGATTGAAAGCCTTTTTTTTCATGAAGTATAGATAGGGAGTCGAATCCCAACAACACTTAATTATAAGAGTCTATTATTTATCGCTTAGTATTCGATCGAGATGTAATATAGAAATTGACCTCGGCGGTCAAAAAAAAATAGTAATGTGTTTGAAAATAATTTATAAAATCTTTTAAATCTTTTTAAAAAAGGATAATTTCATATCAGCCCTTTATTTCCGTACGCGTTCCGGATCAGCCGCATTTTCAGGGACTGATCCGGTCATTTTAAAATAACAGGGACTGATATGAAATTATCCCTTTTAAAAATTAGAGCTCCTAGAGCCTAATATATATTATAGAAATAATTATATATATATATATATAATATTTTTATATTTACTAGACATAATATAATTTTTTTCATAGAAATAATAGAAATAATTTTTTTGAAAACATATATTTACATATTAAAGAACACGGATCAATCCACGTCCAGTTAAACATATGAAAAATGCTAAATAGTCCGATCTATTAATCAGAATTTTGTCAAAACTTCAAACGTGTGAAAAATACGTTTCGCCATGTCATGAAACGTATTTTCTCACATAAATAAACGTATTTTTTATACATTTAGATAAATAATCAGATTAATGGGTCGATTCTACGGTATTATCCTAAACATATTGGGTTCTTCGAGAGCTTTTATGCAAAAGACGGTTTGGCCTTTTTTAATTATTTTTTTTAGGATATATAAATCAAAATTAGATAAAGCGAACGACAATCTATCTATCGGCCAGCGTCTTTACTACTTGCTAACAAAGAGCAACGTGGACAGACAGCAACCGTTAGATGATGTCGAGGACTAACGAACGAATCACAATCCGTCTTGCCAACTGAGATGTGACTGCCAGCATGTGCACCTCTCTGCGCCCTTTTTTATGTCACGATCTGTACGGACTCTATCTTGAAAAGACGTTTCGAGTCTTTTCTGGCTTTTTAATATATTGATAAATAAAAATGCTATTATTCGTTATTGATGCAAAATAACCAATTTTTAAAGGAGCGGCGGAGGATGGAGCCACGGATCCCAAGGATCGGTATAAAAGATTTAGTAATAATTGCATATCAGCCGTATTTTATATTATTATTAAATTAATTTTTATAAAGTAATATTAATTATAAATTTCTATAAAAAAGTACTTTATTATTATAAAAATATTTTAAGAATATTTAATTATTAAAAATTGATTTTTATAATGTAACAGTTTTGTATTAAAATTTTATTTTTAAATAAACATTTGAAATTTCAAATGTTATTAATTTTTTTAAAAAAATTTACCTAGATTTAGAAGATCAAAATATTTATATTTTTGAAAACTTTTAATTATAAAAATAAATTGTAATATAATTTTTATTTAATTGTTAAATAAATAATTTAGAACGTGCAAAATAATAAATTTTAAATGAGAAATTTATTTATAATATGGCATTTGACTAAAGGAGCTGATATACAAGTGTCTAAAAGATTTATAATATCCTGCATTGTTGATCATGTTCATTTTGGAATAAGAGAAAAGGATTGAAGAAATTGAAGGGGAAAAATGGAAGTGTTATTTATTTTATTTTTCTATTGTTTAGATTTTTAGTAGAATATACAAAAGAATGGAATTAGAAGAGAAATAAATCAATGAGTCCCACACAAGTAGTTTCTCCAAAAATGGAGAAAAAAATAGAAGAAAGTGAGAAAATATGTTGATTTTATTATTTTGCCTACTTATAACATAGTTGTAAACTCATATATTTGACTATTGAAGGATATATGATCATTTAAATTATAAATTTTTATCCTTATTTATAATTAATTTTTATCTCCTATTATCCAAACAAACAAAAAGAAAATAATTATTTAATTTTTTTACTTAATTTTTGAAATGTCTATAATTTTACTTCACAGTTTCAATTCTTAGCAAAACTAAAGCTAATTAAATTAGTTTTAAAAAAATTTTAAAGTACTTATATAATGATGTCTTAGTGGGGCATTCGCACTATATTACCATGCGAGCGAGCAATACCATGAGATTGATTCTACTCACTCAGTATTGTTTCCGTAATAGTGTAAAGTTATAACTAGATCATACTCGCGACTCAAATTCGGCTTAATATGATAGAAAACTGATCATGGATATAATATTTGTAACTAAATAAGGAATCAAAGCATAGAACGAAAAACAAGAATTTATTAATATTTTGTTATGATAGTTTTAGCATGATGTAGGTAGCCATGATTTATTAGATTAAACTCAAACTCACCAGCAGAATAAATTAAATACGAGGCCAAACCTCCTGCCCGATCGATGTAAGATAGCTTTATCCAAAAAATAAATAAATAATATGAGCTTAATCTCAAGTTTGGAAGATAATTTTATTGATAGACGAGCTATATTATGATACGAAGGTATAGCATCAATTTAAAGAACTGCCTTACTAATTAATAAAAATATTAACTTTTCTAATAAAAATTTATAAATTTTACCTACTAAAAATTCTAATAATATAAACTTTCCAACACAACCCTCTTAAGTCTGTGGTGCAATTTATTAAGTTGAATAATAATAAATTAAAAAAAAGAGATATGTCAAAAAATAAACGTGTATTAACAAACGACCAAGAAACTTGCCAAAAATTATAGAACAACAAACTAAAGCCAAGTATATATAAGATTATAGGCTAATGAACGAAAACGCGAACAAAAAAAGGGCAAATTGAAGAGAAAATGTAGCGTCAGATGAGGCGACGGTAATGAACACTCGTTACACTCCGAATGGTGGCGACAAATGATTAAATCGGCGATATGCAACTGTAATGGTCACTCCATATGGTGGTAGCAATATATTAAGTCGGCGATGGAAAATAAAGTAACTACACGGCAGGAGTTAATGGCAATAAGAATTGTAGTAAATAAGGACCATAACTATAATGATCATAAGCAACAGAGGCAGTAATGGACTGAGACTGCAGCAGGGAGATATTTCAACATTAATGTTGCCTTAAGGGCTGTGGTGGCACAACTGTCTTAGGCGGCGGCGCCAACGAGGCTAACGATAATGACGACTATATTTTAGAACTTATTTTAATACCATGTGAAAAATATAAAAGAAATGATTTTATTGGCAGATAAGTTGCATTATGTAGGGAGATAGGACAATAATTTATAAAACTACATAACTTACTAATTAATAAAAATATAAACGTTCATAATAAGAAATTCTAAATTTACCTACTAAGAAATTCTAATATATTGCTTTCCAACAATTCTCGTATATTCTTATGCGAGCATACCACATGGGAGGCTTATTTCTGCAAAGCTGCAGGCATGTTGGTAATAAATTTATCGAAAGTTTATGTAATAGTTACATATTAAATCCTGCTTTTTTAATAAAGCCTACTTTCTTTATGGTAAGTAGTAGATTTTTTGGAAAAAAAAGATGATTAGAAAAAAAAAAAGATTTAAATATGCTCTACAACTTTATATTAAAATTTTATATATTTTTTTTAAATAAATTGAAAGTTATAAAAGACACCATTTTTTTTTCTGTATTCAATTTTTGAAAAACTTAGTTCTATATATATGTGCATGTGTTTTGTAAATATTTCCAAAAATATGATATTTTTATTTGACAAAACTCCAAAGTTTTTTAAGCAGAAACTTTATAAATCCATAAATATAAGACTAAATTTTTACTGTAATATAATAATCGGGTATTTGCCCTTTTATATCTCATATAATTTGAAGTTATCAAAATATTACCTCTTAATTCGAATGACATTTTTATGTGTCATTAACCATAAGATGACAAAATTGTCCTCTTCAAATAAATTGTTATCGTTTCCCAAAAAAATGATAAAAGTAATTTTGTTATTTTATATAATAAAAAAATATAAAGAAATTATTTTGAATTAATAGATATAGTTAATTTTAAATTATAGAAACATAAAAAAAAAATACATAATAGGATATTTGCCTTTTTATAATTAAATAAATTGAGTAGTTTCTTTTCTACATATTTTCTAGAAAAACAACAGCAGCTGAGCAGTAAGTTTGATCTGGTGGTCACTTGCTCCTAGGTACCGTTTAGGAGAAGTTATTTCGTGCACGGTACGCATATAATTTTATTGTACAGTAAAAAAAAAAAAAAAAAAGGTATTTTAAAAAAAATTAATATTAATTTTTTTTTAAAATTAATTCTAAATTTTTTTTTAATACGGTGCGATAAATGTATCTGCGCGCTTATCGGCTCCTTCAAATTGCTTATCGGCTCCTTCAAGTTGGACTAACAAAATTGGTTCTTACGATCTACGAGGTCGCAAAATGTCGAGATTCGACGGTGAAGGATGAAAGATGGAGATCGGTCAAACTTTGGTCATACTACGGTTTATGCGTTGGTCCGTTCGTTGGCCGGCCCCGCCCTGACAGGGACCACTCAGGAGGTGGGGCATGCGTCTGCCTTTTGCTTTGTTTCATTGTTTGTAAAATTGCTTGTGAAGTTGTGATCATAAATTTTGTATTTAGATTTTTTTTAAAAATATTAAATATGTATTTTTAAACATTAAAGTTTTTGCTAATAAAAAATTTGCAGTATCAAAGTATAAATTTACAAAAAAAAAATATTGTAGAAGATTTGGGCTCAATTATTGAGTAAACAAAAATCTATTTTCTTTGAAATAATTTTTTTTTAAATTATTTATAAATGTATTTTTTGAACTAATTTTTAATTTAAAAAACAAAAGCTTATTTTAAAATTTTTTGCGACGCACTAACTAATATAATAAAACTCATATATTTTACCCATATCTTATCGCCCATTGGTTGGGATGTAACAATACTTCAATATTCGAATATTTTATCTTTTTTGCTCATGGATAGAATCTCCTTAGGAGAATCTCAAAATAAAATCTTCAAGCAGAAACCTGCATTAATTAAATTAGTTTTATACTCGTGCGTTGTATGAATATGTTTCTCATAAGATTGGTTATACCCATTTTTATATAATCCAATACATCACACGATATTAGTTAAATTTACTTTCATAATGATAAGGCATATTGACCTTAGCATACATCCCGTATTATACAGCGGGATGACGTGCCGTTTTTCCTCTCTTGCCTGAAAGTTTGTAGTTGAAGCTGATAGTAAATCAATATGTAACTAAGTTAGTCAATTAGCCATAACGGATACAGGACTTTACATGGTTTAGCTGATCATATAACCTACATCCATGAAAGTCTATGAAGGCACCATTAATAACGTTACAAGGCTGTAGGAGGAGTAATGGCAATCTTTCTCGATTGCAGGAATAATCCCCTGTTCATTTTCCGATCCATTGACAGTCCTAAATCGGGTCAGGGAGTAAATGAAAAAAGAAAAGATTAATCTTTTGTAGACATTAACGTGTAAAATTATGTCCGTAGCTGATACACTTTATACAAGGATCATACATATACATTTACTAATAGCACTAATTTATATGTTACCAACTGAAGAGACTTAGCTTTTTCATATAAATGGTTTTGAAATTCTTTTATCCTTTCACATAATACAGATCACGATAAAAACCTCCACACCCATAAAAAAGGTTCATGCATGATTTAACTGAGGCCACTGCCTTACAAGATGAAACTCTAAGTAGTTGTCCTAAACTCTCATTAAAAAAAAGGAAAAAAAAAAAAGATTAGGTGCATTCTGAAATTGTTCCCTAAAAATAACATGGGTAACAGTAACTAAAAAATTATATAACCATCTAGGTTAGTAAGTACCAATTTACTTTTGTCATTAATTTCTGGTTCAGTTATATCAGGACACGAAGTTATGGATGTTCACAAGTGTAATAGTCCACGAAGGATGACTTTTGTCCAAAAATTATGTAAAAATAAATATCATGCACATACAGCCTGTTTGAGGCAAGACAGCAAAGTTGTTTTCAACTTGGACTGACCTGTAAAGCTTAGTTCATTAAAAGCTTTTGCAATCTTCATGACTCAGAGATGAGAAAGTGGAAGGACAATAAGGCTGAGAACCAGTCACAAACAATGAATAATAGTTGTCTCTCTGAGAGAGAGAGAGAGAGAGAGAGAGAGAGAGAGAGAGTGTGTGTGTGTGTGTGTGTGTGTGTGTGTGGTGGAGACATTTTCTTTTAGGTTAGCAGTGAAGTCTCTGGAGATGGGAGCCTTTGTTTTTTGAGATTGTGTAAGTTGTTTTCCTCGTATCCAGTAATCAAGCAGTCTTTTAGTCTAGACATGAGTCATGACTGCCACACTTCACAAGGTACGAGAAAATAAAGTCTTTCACATCTTTATATAAAATATTTATGAAATTCGAATATGAGATTTTTATTTTATGATTAAAGCTTTATCATTCATCCCAATTTACGTAAGCATCCTGGGTATATGTTATTATATCTTACATTATGTTTATTCCACTCCACGGTAAACTCAATTCATGTCCTATGTCATATATTTCTATAGCATTAGAAGATTTGTCATTCTGTCTGCACCTAACCGAAGGTCCAAGTCATCCTTCACATGATACAGAGAAGATAAAATCTTCTGCGTCCTTGCAAGTAATGATTGTGGAATTCGAGCATGGGACTTTCATTTCATGAGGTACTCCACTATCCATCCTTAGGACCTAAGCGCACTAGGCGCGGGCCTGTCAGCATATCTAAGGTCTAGGTCATATTTATTCAAACTCCACCGTAAATTTGACTCATGCCCTATATCATGTGCCTATATAGGACCATTCACAATATAGTCCCATTATATTACACCCTTTTTAGAGGCGTGTGGTGGTTCGAATATTGGACTTATTATATTGTGCCTCGTGAGCCCAAGGGGAAGACGACATCTTCACTTACATGGTATTCGAGTCTCCGACTTTCACTTCATGAGATACTCGACCATCCATCCTTAGAGCCTAAACGCCCTGGTCGTGGGCCTGTTATTATATCATAAGTTATTTTATTACAAATCCACCATAAATTCAACTTATGCTCTATGTTATGCGTCTCTCTATCGGACCATCCGCAACTTAGTCACATTATATTGCACCCTTTTTCACGGCAATGCGGTGGTTCGAATATGGGAACTAATTTGTGCCTCTGGACCACTCGTGGGGGGAAGAAGACATCTTCAACTACATGGATACCACAAAAAAGCAACAAGACAACCAGGGCTTGCCCTGGAACACCCAGGATCAGAGAAAAAAGCAGCAGACTCAACTGAGGGAGTTGGCCTTCATAAAGGGGGCAATTGATCTTTGTAAAGATCATGAAATGACCTCATCTGGAACCCACAACCCAACTTTACAGGACTCGTCCAAATAAATATCATAGTTTTTGGCATAATCAAACTATAATAGTTTTTTGCATAATCGGTCCCTGTATCATCATCTCCATGAATGACCAACATATATCTCATGCATGCATGCTTGATGCTTCATATTGTAACAATCTTGGGCTACAAATAGCGTAGGAGCATACCATATGGTATAAATGACCTGCTGAGATATTTCTTTAAAAATTTGTCAATATCAAACTTTGATTTTGATGTGAAATTATACCTTTTATTTAATTTTTTTCTTTTTTTAAAAAAAGATGCTTCAAAATAGACATATCGGTCTCCAACCTCTTTGTGGGCTTAAAATAATTTTTGAATCTGCACAAAAATTATAACCCTAAAATACATAGTTTAAAGCTTTTTTTGAAAACTATTTAAATACTAAAGTTATGGATCATATCAAATATATTTTTTAGGTTTTCAAAATTTTAAAAACTCTCGAAATGAATATTTGAATATCATTATACCATTTACCATATAGTATAGTATATGGGATTATTTTTTCTTTTTGGATTGCACGACTCTATATAGCCGAACCTTAGCAACTGAAATCTGGTACCAAAGCGTTAGTCCAGTTGGTTAGCAGAACCGGATATTAAACGATTAGCGCGACCTGTTCCTCATTAATGATAGGTCAAGAGTTCGAATCCTAATAAGTATATGAGTTAAGAAGAATTACTATATTCCGTTTCGGTGGAAATATATGATAGAAATTAAATTTTACACAAAAGAAAAAAAATGAAGAAGACAGGCAGGTGAATGACATGACAAAAAGGAATTATAAAAGTCTCGTTGTGCCAAAAAAGTGATAAAAGAAGCTCCAGCATGCAAACAAATATCCAAGAGACCACATTCAACGGCGGATAAATGTCCAACACCACATTGAAGGACAGAAAGGAATGCTTTGGTGTCATTGCACATTGGATTCTCTCAGCTCACACACATCACCACCGTTCATTCATGTATCTACATCTCTAACTAAACCTAGTAACAATAATGCATGCTGCTCATCAATCCACATGATAGGATTGCCTTCTTTTCCAAACATAATTATGATAGCCATTCTCTTATGTACGTATTATATATCTCTCCCATATTTCTGGATAGACCTTCATGTTAGCACGGCAGATGTGATTAGTCCATGTATTGTTAGCCCCTTTCCTTTTTCCTAAACCTTGTATACTTTTCTTTTTATCATAGGTTCTTTGTACGATAAAGTTATTTTCGTTTCAATTTTTTCATATAGTAGTGGTTATATTATAACTGTAAGTTAGCTCGAATTGATGAATTTTAACTTTTTTAATACATAAATATCTTATTCTAATAAAAAGATAGATAAATAAATAAAAGATCTGCGTGCTTGGTTCTCCACTGGGAGCCATGATTTGCCAAAGATCGACTTGACATGGTTAGGTCTACGTTTGGGTTAACCTATTTGTCCCTTACTGTAGATAACAGTTTTAGGTAGAAATGACATTATGGCTCGCAAGTGATACTTGGCCGAAGATTCGAATATACTTTTATTATATTTGGATTTCACTTTAGAGGCCTCTCTTTTCAATGTCTGAGCAAAGTTCATACTCACATTACACTCATAACATTAAGGTCCTTAATTTCTTTACAAGCATCGAATCCGCCGTGTGATATTTGTTAATAGAATATAATAATTTCAATTTTTAACTGTTATAATATAAATCTTTCTGGTGATTACATACCTTCTTTTTGCAGAATAAACTAAATATTAAGATTTATTTTTATTTATTTTAATACTAACAAATGTTCATTAAATATAATACAGAAAATTTAAGGATCTATAAGTTGTACTCAAATTATTATTTCTTTATTCAATAGGCACCTTTTCAGAACGATAGTTCCTTTTTCTTTTCTTTTTTGATTAACAGAGAATGATAGTTCCTGAGTGCAACGTATCTGTAACATTATAAATTATACTCTACTTTAAGCACCCTCGTACAACTATCCTACTTCAATAATCAAAACTAGTTAACGTATGAATTTATAATATTGACTTTATGGTCACCTGCAGAAGTTTTTTTTATTTGAGATAACCCGAAAAATTTGCTCTCGCCAGCCCACTTTTAAAATATACAAATTCTTTGTCTCAATTATCCATTCTATCTCCTATCTTATTGTTCTTATAATGACGAGTATATAATAATTTTTATTTAGTTTATTAGATATATGATATGTTAATTCATGAATATATAGAATGAGACAGATGATGAGACGCGTTGGGACAATATATTTGGATTTCACTTTAGAGGCCTCTCTTTTCAATGTCTGAGCAAAGTTCATACTCACATTACACTCATAACATTAAGGTCCTTAATTTCTTTACAAGCATCGAATCCGCCGTGTGATATTTGTCTAATTGAAGTTATGAACAGCCATTTATGAAATTAGATGACATTGGCAAATATTGCAATTCAGTTAAAAAAAGAATCATATTCTTTCATGATGATCATGTTTTGATTCCTTTCCACCAATTCCTGGCACAATCTGAAGATTTTATTTGGTGTGGATGGTGTAAGCACCTCATGTTCTTGTTATCTATCTATCAGAAATTGCAGTTACTGGGCAGAACAAAAATAAAGGTATTCCGAAAGGTCTCTTTGCTTCTTTCCCATTTTAAGGGCTACTAAAGCAAAGGAAAACAGCTTGCCACATAGAGGGTGATGAAAACAACCAGGCCAAACTAATTATTAATGCTGTTCATTTCAGATAGTAAGGTTTTTGGTGCCGAGCTGAATGAACTTACGCTAAACTAAATCCATGTTGACCATGCGCAATCCTCAATCATCGGTTTATGAGTAGGGTGCTATGCTAACCCAAAAAATCATATAATAAATTATATAGCATACGTGACAACATCAGACCACATCAAAATATGTATAGTTATAATTTTGATAATTTGTACGGATTACGAAATAAGTTTACAGATCACGAGGTGAATGTGTGGTGGAGATTAGTTGTGTGTGATTTAATATGTGATTTATTGGAAGTGAGTCGTTTTTTTTCCTTATAGGTATATCAGCAATGAGGCTCAGGCACTTAAATCTTTAGCCGCTAGCAAAAGGGCTCGATCCGACACACCGCCATAAAAACCTAACTACAAGTTTACCTAGCACTATGTCGCCTCGGTCTGGACTGCCACTCAGAACGGAGTCGGATACCAGAAAAAAAAAAAAAAAAAAAAAAAAAAAAGGAAAGTGAAAAAGCAAAGAGTAAGTGAGAAATTAAAAAAATATAACAGTCACTTTTTTATTTACTTTGAAAAGAAAAGTGGAATTTTCCTCCACTTTTATTTTTAATATAATTTTAATTTTTCCCACTTCCTTACCAAATATTCAGGAAGTGGTGACAATTAATGATGATTATTAATAATTATTTTATTAAATATTATTTAATACTAAAAGATATTGTTAATATAAATTCACAACTTTATATTTAGTATAGCAAACTTTATAAATTTATTACAAATTATATACTATAGTAAGTTTACTTGTTATAAAATTTCAATAAGTTGCTATCAATAACTTTTTTATCAATATAAATAAATATTGTTAATAAATAATAATAAATATATGTCGACGCCAGAGTAAATAAAGAAATTCAAAAACACTTTATAATACTTTTCACTTTTTCGAGTTTTAATTCACTTTCTTCCAACTTTCTTTTCACTTTTTCAAAATAAACAATCCTATGCTATAATTCAAATATCCACCACCATATATGACAAAATTCATAATCAGGGTGTAAGGATGGGGAAATAGCATATCACTCCCTACATATAAAATTTCCTTACAAATGGAGCACCTAGAATTAAATGGTTATTACGATTAGTTTTCGTCTTTGGAATTCAACAAATTTATAACTTAATTAATGTATAACTATATTTAAAAGTTTTCAAAAATGTTTTTGTTAAATATTTTTAAGCTTCGAAGCTTTTATAAATTTAAAAACTTATTCCTTAACTAGTTAGGATTTTAGAATTTATAAGCACGTACTTGTAAATAGTCTTTATGGCATTTGATGACATGCTCGTGAGAGACGGCAAGAATTCCTAGGAACGAGATGGTTGCATTGGGTCCGCTGAAACTCAGATGCACGCCGTACGAACTTCCAGACCACTAGGCCACCCGATGCGATGCAATTTGCCTAACTTTTCATGTCCCAACTTTATGGCATTTGGTGACATGCTTGCGAGAGACGGCAAGTAATTCCCAGGAATGAGATGGCTGCACTGGACTCAGAAAATCAATAAAATCAGAGAAAACTAAACAAAACTATGAGCACTTCACTGCTTTGGTAACCGCCTCTGTTTGTCAGACCCATCTGGTGCAACTCGAACCGGCTCTTTTCCGGTCCTGCTCTTAGCCTTTATTTATGAAAAATTATATATGGTGTCCATTCTTAATACGTTATCTTAAATTATCAAGTAATACTAATTAAATTTTAACAAGTAATACTTATAAAATAGACCAACTTTTTAAATTCAGAAATAACTCAAAAATTTTGAATTTAAAAAAAAAAAAAAAAGGCAAATAAGATTGTACGAATATTCAAAATTTTCGAACAATTTTAAATTTAAAAATTGATTAGTCTATTCAACACATATATCAAAATTTTTTAACTAATACTATTCCAACATATAAAAAATGACCACTAGACATAGTTACTCATTTATAGCTAGAATCATTCTCCAGTTCAGTCTGGGTATTGACCAATGGCGGCCTCTGGCCGGTTATCATTGGTCTGGTTAGCATTCAGAGAATAGAGCTATTGAGGTAAACTTTATAATAGAGGAAGCATTGAATGGTAGCTAGCTTCACTATTCCATGAATATCTGAACCTCAAGGGAGAACCTCATCAGCATAAACATCCTTCTGATGGTAATATTCATAACAAGAACCGCAAGATTTTGGTCCTAATGTCAAGGTACGCAAAAAAGTTCATTAAATTTGCTTTGTCCTGAAGAAATTACTGCCATTAACTCTCAAAATCATGCTGTTCTTACAATTTGTACTTTCTGTAAACATAAACATCCAAATTTCCTAGACGTAACATCCTCTAGTAATCTCTGTGAAATTATACACAAAACATAATAACTGAAGCAGGAATTTGATCAAATAAACCACCGATATTACAGCAAGTTAATCATAACACTATGATGGCATCAACAAACTACACATTACAATATCATCAGTAAGAACCCTAACAGAGTATGTTAGCATGGGACCTAAGATTCCTTAATAGACACAAATAAATCCATAATCCAGTGAACCATCAGGCGAGCTCAACTTTAGCCATCACCTTTCTGACAGTCGTATTTTCGCTTCTTTTTTTTTTTTTTTGGCAGATAATATTGGTGTTGCTAAGCTCCTTGCATTGTATTTTCCCAATTTTCTTTACAGGTAATCTTGGTGTTGCTAACCTCCTCGAGACGGGAAGAATGTTTTTGGTGCATCATTGGCTAATGGATAGGATGATATTGGGTGATTCCCCTCTTTGGAGGCAGCTTCCTTAAAACAAATAGTACCAGAGCTGATGGGATAATTTCCACCAGCTGCAGACGAATTTCAGAAAACACATGGAGTCAAACAAACAGCAAGCCTAAAAGTAGGTTCTAGCTGGACGAAAGAGGGGAAGCTCATACCAAGTAGTATAAGAAATTCAGAATAGGATGATCTAAAACATCAAGATCAGCAGCTTTGTCGAAGGCATAGAAGCATATCTACAGAACAAATTTAACCTCATGTAAGTTAGGTGGCCTACACGAAAAAAACAGCTTTTTACACCAATCCAACAAGAGGAGAGAACGATAACCGTTCTTACCATAACACACCGGATGAAGAAACAAGAGCAACATATTGTGGTCACGTAGCCAACCTATACCATCATAAGCAAGACAGACCAAGAAGCCATCCATATATTAAGACAAAAAAAAGAAGAAGAAGAAGAAGAAGAAGAAGAAGGAACTACTAGAAATTTTGATATGCTCAGATACTTATCAAAGACATACCTCCTGCAGTTTCTTGCGTCTCCCTTTTGATTCAGCAGGAAAGCGTTTTAGCATTAGGAAAAGCCTATCAATAGGAACCAAATCAACATGAGACTGACTGAAATTCGTGACAAATAAGGTACAGCCGTAGTTTATTGATGGGCATCATATATCGTAACCTTTGTGTTCCATGTACAATAACGTGCACTTTCATCTTTCTAGGAGCCATGACAAAGTTTAAATACGAATCAAGTTCAAATGATGAAATGTCCAAGCTGTTGATCATGATTATTCCTACAGAATCATTACCAAAGCTTCTAAAAGTAATTCAAAATGGTATTTGCCTTTTTATGCCCTCCCCCATGATTGGAAATTGCTAAAATGTGCCCCTTAATTCGAAATGACCTTTGATAGTCCCCTCTAACCCTATCAAATGACGAAACTGCCCTTACCATTTTTTTTTCTTGAAAATGATGACAGTTAACTTAATAAGGGCAATTCTGTCATTTCATATGGTCAAGGGAGGCATAAAAAGGTTATTTGAATTAGGGGGGCACATTTTGACAATTTCGAACAATAGGAGGGCATAAAAAGGCAAATACCCGTAATTTAAATAAAGTAATTGGCTACTATAGGGAGGAAAGAGAAACAACTGCATTTGCAACAATAAAAAGGAATAAAAAGTTCATCTCAACGCTACAAGTTGCAGCACCATAAACGACAACGGAAATATATAAATGATACAAAGAATTCTGTTCCAGAAACGTTAGAACTGTGAATTACATGTTTCATATGTCTGACATACATTAAGTATATTATCAAAACATTATATACACCTCTAAACAAATTTAAAAGCAGTCACCATGAGATCAACATGCATGGATGGTGGAAAAGAGACTCAACTGTGAACCCTACCTTCCACCATAAAGTAGGAACCCAAGCGCTGCAAATAATGATACACCTGTTAACATAAGCACATACATCATACATTGTTCAAATATTTTGGCAGACATATGTAAGCATATCCTATGTATGTATATACAAATGTAGATTCTTACAAAACTTACTTACCTGCAAAGAATAACTTCGTAAGAACAACAACAGGTCGAACTGGTTCCCACCATAAAAGCAACCAAAGAGCTATCTGTAAGGAAACAAATGCAAATTAGCAAGCACCAATGAGTATCAGTTTCACAAAATTGTCTTCTATCAGTTAAAATTAAATTATTCAAATAGTAAGTATATTTGTCAGGCATAAAATTGATGCAAGGCTTGAATGCTTGAAGCCTTTAAACATATTACAACAGTTTGGGTACCTTAGGATTTATTTTGCAAATAAAGCGGTTACAAATGATGTATTTACAACCACTATTGTGGTTGATTGGTGTTTGCAACACTAATGAACAAGAACAATAACAACAATCCAGAAATAAGTCTGCCCAAAAGGGGTGGGAGAGGTTAGGATGTACGCAGCCAAATCCCAGAGAGGTTCTCATAGGGGCCCTTAGCATGGATAACCGGCACCGAGCATAGGCACACATGTATTCCAGCACGCAAGCACACAAAGTCTGCAGAACACAAATTCGAAACAAGCAAGCAAAGAAACAATGCTAACAACAACTAAGAATGATCATGCTAACTCTATGCTTGTTTATATGTATATAAGATTAGCCTTTTCATAGTATGCAAAATCTCAAAGATGAAACATTTCTACCTTAGCATAGTAGGAGGAAGCTAAAATAGTACTATTAAACTGGTGAAGAATTTATTGATTCAAAGTAATATAATAATGGTTATGATGGTTTTAAGAATTTATTGTTTCTTGCAACAACAGCTCCAAAACTTTCGAAACATTTACAAGATGGCGGGAGATGGTGCATATCAGGCTACAGCCATGCCAGATATATTCAATCTGCAGAGATGTTCCGGAACTATCACGACTTTGTTCTCAGAACACGTGTAGATATTAGTCCGTTTGTCGCACCACCTCCTGCTGATCTTAATGGCGAAGGAATTATGATTGACGAAGATATTAGTGGGGTCCAACAACAGTATCTAGCTTCTGATATGCACTTTCAGAAACCCACCCAACAGCAGCATAATTGGGATCCTGCTGCATTCTTTGGTGTGGGTGGTTATGATCATAGTCCATCTGGTTCACAGTTTGGAGAATATGAGCAATGTCCCTCTATATCACAATACGGAAGTTACGAAACACCTTCAACCACTGACCATGATATTCATACCCAAGAATGTAATTTAGCAGGAGCAGGCATCGGGCGAGAACGTTTGTAATGTCTTTATTAAGAAAGTCAAGTTGAAAAAGGCGAGCTCCAAAATTTGTTTATAAAACATGACTGTATTCATGGGCGGATCTAGAGTATACCAAGTGGGGTCAAATGACCCCACTTGATTTTAGGTATATATATATATATGTGTGTGTGTGTGTGTGTTTGTGTGTGTGTGTGTTTAGTATATTATACGGTAATTCTTTCACTATTCAAAAATTAAAAATGTTAAAATTCTTTAGATTGTATATGAAATTACCTATAACATCACAAACACTTACGAATATCTAACCCACGAACATTTCAGAACATTCCAAAATTACCTAGAATACTCACGAACACCTTAGAATACTTACAAACACCCCAGAATATTTATAAACACTCCAAAATATCCCGTAACACAAATACTTACAAACACCCCAGAACACCTACGAACATCCTAAAGTTTGATTTTGTTGTTGAATGAAATTTTATTTTTTTTCATAATTTTTACTTCTTTTTTTTATATTTATTACGATTAAATGCAGAGTTTGAATTTATATTTTCGGGTGTTCGTTCGTAGATATTTTGAACTATTTTATATTGTAGTTCAGAATTAAAATACTTACTAATTTTCTGAAATTGATATGATATTAAAATAGTTAACATTCTTATTATTGTATTATCATAAAATATTATTTATTTTTTCTGACCCCACTTAACTTAATTCCTGGATCCGCCAATGACTGGCTTATGTTTGTATTAAAATTGTAACATAATGTGAATGTTTTAGAATTGTGTTTGAAATACGTTATGGATATATTTGTGATTTTGTACTTGAAATTTATGTGGAATGTTTTAGAAAAGTAATGTAAGTTGCTTGCCATAACATACAAGGGATATTCGATCGAATTTTTTATGAAATAGAAAACATATTGATATTATATTACTTAATTTGAATTTGTGTTTGAAAGTTGATGTGAATAAATTGTAATGCAGGAATATTTGCTTGAAAGTTGATATGAATGAATTTATAAATCAATGAAAGAAGAGAAGAGGAGAAGCAAAGTTGCTCTCGGGTAGGGGAAGCTCTCGCCACTTTCAGTGGCGATTGTGCTGTCGCCAGTTTAACTAGTGAGAGCAAACTGGCGATGCCGCCATAGCAGCCCATATCCGGGGGCTGCCAAGGTGGCATCCGCTCGTCAGTTAAACTGGCGAGCGAATTTTATTTTTACAAATATCTGAAAATAATTTTTTATTTTATTTTATTTTAAATAATTAAAAAAAATTCAGTGAAAACACCTCGTTTGTTTCGTCTAGCTTTCTCTATTTCTTTGTCAATGAAATCAAAGAGTAGTAGTATGTACCACATCTTTTCTTTAAACGTATATAAGATATGGTACTAGAAAGATGTTGTATGCAACCAACAGAGGGATAGCTAAATCCAGAGTTGGAGTGTCATTAGCCACCATCACAACATCGACTTCTAGACTGTGTTTGCATTTGACTTCGATGTTGTGTCCCAATTGGGGAAGCCTTCTCGAAACCACAACTTCAAATTGTGATCTTTTGTCAAGGAACACGCTCTTCAAGAGTGTGGTTCCGCATTTTCTCCACTAAAAACACCGGACTACTCTTTCCCAGGTGTTGCTATAAAGTAAACTGCTGACAAAGGACAGATACCATTGACGGTAAGTTGGGAAATCATTTTCCTGAAGTGATTAATTAGATAAATTGCTTCTTAATAGATATTCCTCTCCAACAGAAAGGTTGAATAACACATTGTCCCTTCAATAATACCCATTGCCTAGACACCCAAAAGTTCATTCCAGAAGGCCAGAACCTTTTCCCTCATAGTCCACTGGCCTAGACACCCAATATCCATTATTAGAATTGAGTGCTTTCTCTTCACACTCATCCTCCAAGAAGCATGCCTACATATGGCTTCAAGAAGTTCTTTAATGTCCACAGCATTATTTTCAATAAACTGCTCAAGCCTTATGCAATGATGTTGTATGAGTATAATCTTCATTTTCCTTCTACAAGTATAGTCATAATATAAGTCAGACTCAGCAATTAAAAATCTTAATTCTACCTCCCACAAGTCAAGCGTTTGGCCACTGTTATTCAAGTGGACATTTTACGCTTCCATGAAAACATCAGTTTCTGCCAAGAGCATGCATATCAGAAGATGAATGGTGCTTTTGCTGCTGCAAATTTTATACTTATTTGAGTACAGCAGAAGAAAAGCTACAAGTTTAGACATTGTTTAACAAGAATGTCAAAAACCAACATAAGTTTGGTCAAATAGAACCAGCAAATACCATTATAAGCAAATAGTTTGTTATGCATTTCCTCCAAACCCTAACCTGTATTCCATAGACTATACAGTTAATGGTGTAGAAGCTTCTTCTAAGTCCATCAGTTGATACTGCTCGTGCCTGCATTGAGCGAATAACAACACAATCATCAACATACATTGTAAACCTTCAAAGGAATATAGAAAGAAAAGCAAAGGACGAAGATAGCTTACCTGATAATATATTTCGGCCCAGAACAGCACCAGAAGCGCATAGGTAGTGAAGAAAATGAGACTAGGCAAATCAAGAACAACATGTTGGAACACCTGACAAAGAAAAAATCAAACATACAGACCACGAAAGCGGAAAGCCACACCACCAAGTACAGACGAAACAAATGAAGCATTGAAGTGAAAGAAACACACATCAGGCTGGAGAAGCTGAATACTTCTACGGAATGTGAAAACCACCGCTCGAACTGCATAAGAATACCAAATTCCTAAATAACGCATAAATATAAAGACACCTAATTCATCAATTAGATATGCAACTAAACCTCCATTAACCACGAAATTGAGAAAGTGGAAGACTTTCTGCGTTGTCCAACCATACTCCGGAACTCTACATTCGATTCTAATTAGTTGGATCTGCAGAGACCAATAACGAAAACTATAAAATCATTAGCTAACAAATTTTATTCAAATTTCTTCTGGATTTGAGAGAATCACAAGGGCGATGGCGGAGATGAGGGCGAAGAGAGCGGCCAGGGTGTGGAAGATGCGGTCTTGCCAAACAGGGGAATTGTTGACGTCATTCCACAAATTATATGCCTCTGTCAGCGAGTGCGCCGCAACGTACGGCAACGACGGCGGCGGATCCATCCACTTAAACCACGGAACTCAATATGAGTTAAGTCGATTGAGATTATGCTGGCACGATTCTACCGGATTGCGGGATGCGGGCTGAAGACAGTGGACCGCTGGGTTGAATGGATGAATAACTGACACGAGGCAGTTGTCAGGGAGTACTGCTCGACTCGCCGGTTGTCCAACTTGGCGAGCTCCGGGACATCTGAATTTGTGGATCCATCTACTTCGCGAGTCCATAAAGAAGACGGCCCAAGTTGTTTCAATATATCTATTTGTGTTGGCCCTGCCCTGTGCCAACATTTTCTAGCGTGACCAACTTTTATTAGTTGCGTTACATTTGGGCGGTGGATTATGTTTTAGACCATTAGGAAAATCTCAGCAAAAGCTGCCAATCTAACAAACTCCAATTGACATTTTCTTTTGCTCCACTGTCGCACCTAATATTATCATATCGCATTCGTACGGGACCTTCCGTTAACTACTTTGTGAACGCTTTTATTAAATTTAAGATGACGCTTTCACGATCAAATTTTTCACATGTATCATACGAACAGCTGATTATTTTTACTAGATATTGCCAAGCATAACACACCTCCAAAGACTATTGGATGTAAAAGCGGAACCGCGGAACCTCACCCTTACCAACTAAACCATTATCGTCTGACTGATTAGCTACTTGTAGTAGCTTGTGTGCATAATCTTGTTGCCAATTAAGCACTCAATTTCCATGACGACCTCCAGTTGTTTAAACAAATGATGCTTCTGCTTTTGTTCTTGTGCTCTAGCACTTTGTTTAACACCATGTCTTAACTAATTAAATTTAAGCCATAGTGATGAGGTCGACTAGTAGAATTTTCTAGAAGGTGTTGTGCGTTTGTTGAATTCATGCTGTCTGTAATAGAACAACTACGAAATTGCTCTTGGTACTACACATTTCTACTCAACTTCGGTTAACTACTCGTTTTCTCTCATTATTATCCGTTTTGGTTTAACCACAAAGTGTAGGAAAGTTATCTCTGGCTACTTGTGTATGAAATTGATTTCGCCTCATTTAGAGCTCTCTACAAAAAATTATAATACAAATACTAAAATACCGTAAATATGGAAGACTATTTTATATCTATTAACTTTAAAAATTAACCTATTTTAGTATGATTACTGAAACCATATAAATTATATATTATTAGAAAATAATTGACCCGTCTTTTTTGACTGATCTGTCAGCCAATTTATTAGCTTGCATCCGTTAGCTAAGTATTCGCTTGCATAGACACCATATAGGTGAAAACTTTTTCACTCTTCACTTGGTCATAATTGCTTGCTATTCTAAAACTGACACATGTTTTTGCCTGCCCATCAACTTAAAAATATATATTTTTTGATGTTTTCAACAATTTCTTATGATAAAAAAAAGGTTTGAAATATGCCTTTCAATTTTAAAAATTAAGGTTGCGTTTGGTTCATGGCTTTGTAAAATTCCCATGAATGTTATATTCCCAGTAATCTAGATTCCCAGGAATTGCATTCCCAGGAATGATATATTCCATCGTTTGGTTCGTTGTTTCAAATTGTTTAAATTCCTGGGAATGCTGCTTTTCTTTGTTTGGTTTACTTACAACATTCCTTGAAATGTGGTAGAGTTTTACCAAAATACCCCCTTCAGAAATTAAATAAAATAGTAAATTGATATATACATATTTTCTGAAAATATACTTTAATTCATTAAAAATATAATCTATTATAAATTCACTGTAAATATAACTACACAAAAATAGTTATAGCTTCAAGTCTATCCATTATAATCCATATAAGAAATTCAAATAAAATTCAAATCCACCAAATCCAAAATTAGAGGATTGTCGACACCAAATCTACCGGCACCAAACAAAATTAGAGAACGGAGAAGAAAGGAACGCTGGAGAAGAAAAGAGAAATCTGAACGGTTTGGTATTAGGGTTTTTTAATAAAATATTTGAATAAAATCAGGGGTACTTTTGGAAACAAAAAAGTAATCCTGCAAGTAATCTTGTAGGGAATCAAGATACCCACCCCCTCCCATGGGAATCTTGATTACCTTATTTGTGGGAATATTGCATCCATGGGAATGCTGCATTCCCATGACTTTGACGAACCAAACGCGGGAATCAGATTCCCGCGTGTTAAATTCCCGGAATCCTGTCAAGATTCCACGAACCAAACGCAACCTAAAGAACTACAGAAATTCTACGTTAGAAATGTTCTTTGCATTAGAAGAGAATAAGCAATAGAAGAATATTTTTCTCAATAATTGGAAAAGAATCATTACAAATTTGGAATATATGTCAAAATATACTGTTTATAATTTAAAATATTTAAATATATTTTCAATTTCAAAATAACTTTTTATATTTTTTGATCATACATAATGATAAAATTGTCCTTTTTTAAGAAAAAAGGACAATAAGGATAATTAACTTTATGGAAATAATTTCATCATTTATGTAATCAATTGGACATAATAAAATTATTTTAAATTATAAAAATATTTTAGTAATTTTAAATTATAAATTTTAAAAAATGTAAATACTCATAATATTTTATTTATTTTGCGCCTGCACTAATTTTGTAGACCACTCCAAACTAAATCTAATAATTTTTTATTTCAAAAACAAAATCCCAAGTTTGTCTGGGATGGTACGCCAACAAAGCCTGTGTGATGATGCATGACAGCCGGCCGTTTAGCTTTTGTCTTATTGTCCACCAAACGACACTACTGTACACTCGCTCCGCATGCCGCGCCGACAACCCTCCTCTCTTTACCGTTACCCACTTCCATCTTTTACTTTTTGGGAAGATGAAAAAAAAAAGAAAAAGAATGGAGAAAATAACAAATGGAAAAATGGTGGGCCAAGAAAACTTTTATTCTGTAATTTCTTTTTCTTTTCCATTCCGTCCCTTCTCAAACAAAAAAATAGAAGGGGAGAGAGAATTTGAAGAAAAAATAGAAAAAAAATTTATTTAATTTTATTTAAAAAAAAATTAATATAAAAATTATAGATCTCATCTAAATTTATAATTTTTATGTTAATCATTTTTTCTAAAATACATCTAAAATTTTTTTTAAGCGCAGGCACATACTGATAACTTATCTAAATAGGATGAAACGATTCTTTTTTACTTCTTTCTTTTGTATATCCAAACACAAAAAAGGAAATGATTTTTTTCTATTTTCTCTTTTTTTTTTAATTTTATTACTTCTACTTTATTTCCTCCAATTTGTTTTTTCGCTCATCCAAATGCAGATTCAGTGTTGTTTTGGGCTGATATGGCATTTATCTTTACTTTCTCACAATTATTTTTTATTACACTATCTTTCTCACCTATCTGAGTTTACAGAACTATTGAGAATTTTGATTTCATGAGATTATCATACACGAGACCTAATAAAAATAATATCTATAGTTATTTAAATAATATTAAAATTATATATTTTGATAAAATTTATGATTTTTATATTTAATTTTTTTTTAAGTAAGTATTTTGGATATCCAAAATCTTAACAAATTTAAAGCGGAGTTTTAAATTATTTTGAACCGTTAAAACTTGAAGCTCTAAAATATTTATATAAGTATTTTTTTTTAAAAAATAATATTTAAATATAAAAATTATAGATATTATTAAATTATAACTTTTATGTAATTTTTTTTTTTTTAAAAATAGTCCCAAACTTTTGTTCTATGAGATCAGCACTTTTATATTAATAGACTTAGAGATTTCTCCGTTACTTTAATGTGGATATTATTATCTGTATCAAAAGTAGGTTCATAAGCCGTATTAAGATGAGCTTGGTTCATGTTTTGTTTTATTATCATAGGAATTATATATATATGATATAATTGATTTATTTTATATGACTGTCATAATAAATAAATCTATAGAGACTATCGGATATATTCCCCCCGCCACTCTAATGATTCATATTATTCTTGATAAGATATAGAAAAAACAAGCATTTGTGCCCTGCCAGTTACCTCTATTATTGAAGTTTTTTTTTTTTTTTTTTGTATATTTATATAGTTAAAAATAATGTTTAGTTAAAAATGGTATAAATTTTGGAGAAATTATATTAAGTTGCATATTTTGAGAAAAAATAAGTTTTAACTTTTGGAAGTCTTTTTTATTATCTTTTTATGTAATTAGGGTAAAAAATAAGTCATTGTTCGAAAATACACTTAGCAAAATAGTATTAATTTTTTGAAAAAAAAATAGTATAAGATTGAAATGCGGCATGTTTCTTATAACAATTAGCAAGATAAAGTTTATATATTATCTATAATTATACTAATCTGATTTATAAATATTTCCGTAAAGAGATATGAGTTCATATATGTAATCTATATTATACTTACCTAATAATTATCTACTATGAAATAAAAAATATTATCAAGAAAGAGATAAAAATGTCAAATATGTTTTTTTTTTTTTTTTTTTATTCTTTTGATCTTCTAATCAATTCTATAATCTCTCCACTAAAATATAAAATGGTCATATTCCATTCAAAGTTATACTTGCTTGATTTTAGAAATTGTCTAAAAAAAGATGGAAGGATTCAGATCTGTCATTCGTAATTATACTAACCTTATTTTGTAATTTATCAGAAATAAAGAAAAAAAAAAAGCAAATAGATTAATATTCAATAAAAATGTATGAGAAAATTCATAACTGCCGTTCATAAGTATAATGACCTAAATTTACAAACTATAAAACAAATAAAAAGGAAAAAAAACACCAAAAAGAAAAAAAAAGTAGAAAAACAATAAAAATAGATTAAAAAGATACAAATAGGAAAACAAAAAAGTATTGTTAATACTAATAAGCAGTTAGATTCATTGAACAAATATGCCATGAATAAAACAATAAAAAAAAGATATTTTATAATATAATTAACAACATAAAATCATATAGATTATTATAATAATAACTAATTTAATAGCATTAATAATGATTACTAAATATTGTAATAAAATGATATAATAAAATTTATTACTGTAAAATAAATTATTTGCCTATATAAATAAATAGATAAATAAAAAAATTTTAAAATAAATATTTACATAAATAATTATATATGTATTGGTATTGTAATAATTTATTGTTTATAATTATTTATATACTAATATTATTCATATGTATATTAAAAAATAAGAAAATATTACGAAACTTAGTGAATAGTAACTTTATATTTTTTTTATTATAAATTGTATTATAGTGTAGAAAAATTATACAGTATTTACTGTAGCAAGTTAATTTGTGGTATCTATAATATTTAAGGGTGAGGGGATTGCTACACGCCCTCCCATATATATATATATATATATATATAATTAAAATTATATTTATAATATTTAAGGGCGAGAGGGAGTTGCTACAGGGCACCCCCCCTATATATATATTAAATAATGTAATATATATATATATATATATATAATTAAAATAATATTATATATATATATATTAATTAATAATAATTAACTGTATATATATAATATTTTAATTTTTTAAAATATTTTATTTTTAAATAATAAAATATTTTTGAAAATATTTTTTTTATTTAAAAAAAAAAATTTCACACGCATCGCAGGTGATATTTTCGCTAGTGTAAAATAAAAGGAGAATTTATTTTAATCCCTCCTATTTCATGAGTTGTGCGTTTCACACGTTTCAGACATTCGAAACGCAAAAACGTGTTTCGAGGGCTGAAATACAAACTGCACGATATGGCTGAAATACAATTCTTTATAAAATAAATAAATAATTAATTTATATATGTATATATATATATATATATATTGTTTTGACATTCTTTATATATATGCACAAAAAAAAAAAAAAAGTAAACACAGAAAAAGAAAAAAAAGGTAAAGACAAAAGTTACTGTTAGGAAAAAGAAATAAAAAAGTAAAGACAAAAGTTACTGTTAGTAAACAGTGATTTTTGTCTTTTTCCAGTAAGCCTGGGTATAGGTATTGGATATAATAATAATTTTTTTGTATTCTTGCAGATAGCCCTATGTTTGACTCTGAAATAGTCAATTTTATTAGCATGGAGCATTCGTGTCTAGATTAATCCTACAATCAAATGATCAATCATACGCACTTATGAGTTATGAACACCGTTATGCCCAACCCATATAGGAACACTACGTACTGTATTTGAGATCAAGTAGGCCCATACGTAAAGGAAATTAACATTTATGTGAGCATATAAGTAAAAAAAATTAATTATTTTTTAAAATTTAAAATAAATATTATAAAAATTAATACGATTTTAAATATTATAATTATTTTTTTTAAAAAAAAATTAAATAAATATTTTTAGATTTAACGATTTTAAAACTAATTTTAAAAATATTTTAAATTTGTTAAATTTTAAAATTTTAAAATATCGATTTAAAAATATTGAAGTCGTAGATCTCATCAATTATTTATAGCATTATATATTGAAATTTTTTCAAAAATAATAAAAAATTTTTATCATTCACTTGTACTTATACTAGTCTCATATGATTATTACTCTATTGCAACAATAATGGTTAATTTCTATTCATTCAAGATTAACTATTATAAAGACATTTTTTGATATAATAGTTACACCATATTATTCAGTGTAATGGAAAAAAAATATTTAAATGTATTATTTTTAGAAATAGTTTTAATTTAAAAATTGTAGATTTTGATGAGATTTATAATTTCAATGTTCAACATTTTTTTAAAAAAAAATACTCTAAAGATATATGTTGGGGCTCCAATTAACATAGTTAAAGCGGTTTAAAAACTATTTTAAAATCGGTTAAATCTGTTAAATTTTTAGTTCTAAAATACATGTTTAGAAATATTTTTTTTAAAAAAATATTTTAAATATAAAAATTATAGTTATTATAATTTACCAATTTTATTCTAATTTTTTTTAAAAAATAATCATGAAATTTTATTTTTATTTAAAAAATAATCATGAAATTTTATTTTTATTTAAAAATAAAAAGATATATATATATATATATATATTTATGTGATATAAATTTTTTATTGTAGAATTTTCTTATAAGTATGGTCTAGAAATTTGTATCGTACACGATAAAATACACGTGTTTGGGTACAAATTGAGTTCTTACCTGCTTCATACTCAAATTTTCTCTTTGAGTACTTAAATCAATAATTATCACTCCAATACGTTACAACTTACAAAGTTGGTTCTTTGTAAATAAAACGAAAAAAAGATTTTTTTTTTTTTTTTTTTTTTTTTCCTTCCCAAAGTACAAGGTCGCTGTCATGGTTAGATCTCTGAGCTCCAAAGTCATGTCTTGTTAAGGAGTTAGGTGGGCAAGGTGAGACAGAGCTCCTCTGGGAGAACGACGAGGTACCCTCGCTCGCTTCTTCAACTTTCCTTTCTTTTCTATTTTCTCTAATTTTCTTTACTTTTCTTAGTTCTCTTTCGAATTTGAATGCACGATGAGTTTGACTTTTATAGCTGGATTCTGCTTTTGAACACGTCTCTGCCTTCATGTGCCGCACTGTGGAAGGGTTCTTCTTTCTTTGTATTCGTCTGCACCGGAGATTTTTAATTGTGTTGTTCGGTGTAATTTCCAGTTTGAAGTTTCTACTGGCTTGGATGAGGTTCGTGTCGTGAATTTTGTTTTTGTCGATTTCGATTCATTGTTGGCTGGATTTTCTTGAGTTCATGTGTTCAAGAGAAAATTTTGATGTTATATTATTTTCTAAAGAGACTTAGTTCCATTCTCAATGTAATTTTGATTTGTTTTAGCTTTCTACTATTTGTAGCTTCTCGATCTTTGTGTTTTCCGCTTGTTTTCTTTGTTAATTCGGTTATTTTCATGTTTGTCAGCCTTTAACTACTACCTTGAGGTTCTAGCCCCTTGTATACAATTATTTAAGCTTTCGTAAAAATCGTTTGATGTTTCAGAGAAATTCTGTTTAGATCTCTGTAAAAGTACAAAGCGAAGGTGACGTGAACTTGATTTCTGTTAAACAGATAGTGAAATATGAAGAAGCACACCACAATTCCAAATCATTTCGTTCTCAACACTGGAGCAAAAATTCCTGCTGTTGGGCTTGGGACTTGGCAATCTGGTGGAGATGTGTGCATTGAAGCCGTAAGAACTGCTTTAAAAATCGGTTACCGTCACTTAGATTGTGCACATTTATATGGAAATGAAGTTGAAGTAGGCAAGGGTTTGGAGGAGTTCTTCGAAGGTGGACTTAAACGCGAAGATGTGTTCTTGACATCGAAGCTTTATTTTGCCAGCAATTCTCATAAGCGCGTTGAGAATTCCGTGAGGGTTTCTTTGAAAAGTCTCGGAGTGTCTTATTTGGATCTTTATTTGGTACATTGGCCCGACACTTCTGCTTTCGGCGATGCAACCGATCCTCCGTGGAAATCTGGGAGTGAATATAGGCAATTTTTGCAGCGGTTAAAGCCAACATGGGAAGCTATGGAAGATCTTGTAAAGATGGGTCTGGTTCGGGCTATTGGTGTCAGCAATTTCAGTGTTACGATGATCAGTGAGTTGCTTCGTTTTGCTAAGATAGTTCCAGCAGTTAATCAGGCAAGTACTGGTTCTAACTTGGCCCGGGTATACTCTAAATAAAATTCCTAGGTTTAATACTCTCTAGTTGATGTGTATATAACTCGTTGCAAAGCCAATAGGTTTAATTTTAAACCAAGTTTCTGAATCCAGAATCAACACTTCAGTTGTATTATTATATTGCCTTCTTTTTGGGATTGATCTTATACTTTTAATATACGAATGTATAAAATATGGGAATACCCGATGCTGGACCTGCTGGTTAGTTTCCTTTATATATTACTCAATAATTTGAAAGAAGAGTTTTTTGCAACAATCGAACTGAGATGTCAAATGCGCCCCAGCTTCTGTCATTGATGAGCGTTTCCTGGCACTGCTTCAAGCTCCTGTATTTCCTTTTTTTGGCCTCCATAGAATGAGTTTGCGTATTCGAACAAATAAAACAAAAGCGTCTGTAAATGGTCCTAGGTGAGGTTATAATTGAAGGATAGAAGATAATATATAACTTCCACACTCTACTTTTCTCCAAATTCTTGTGATGTTTATTATTTTTAACATGGGCATTCATAGAGTTAGATTCTCAGAAAATTTTGATTATGTGCTTTTGATACAGTCTTTCTCATAGATTTTACTGATTTTGTTGCAGTAATCAAGTTTTCAGGAAGTGGTCTAGCAAAAAATGACAGACGTAATAACTTTGCATTGGCAATACTAGAATTCAATCATTATTAAATTGCCCTATAGATTGTCATGCAGTGTACAATGTCTTTTTTTTGAGATTATCGTGTTGGAACCCGTAATGCTAGCGCACGCCCCGTAGGAACCTCAAACTCGCGGAAACCCCACGCCCAGCCCCGACCGACGCTCTGGGTTCCGAGTACAGGCCTTCTATGAATGGGGGCTCCTAACGGAGTACAGAGGATTTTTAGAAAATCCTGCGAGGGATTTCACCACGCGGACTCGAACCTGGGTGGTGACGCTTCCTGAGGCGCCTCCCATTCAGTTGAGCTAGCAGCGCTCGGCATGTAGTGTACAATGTCAATTGATTGTTAAGTATAAAACTGAACAGACACATATGATTCTGAATTACTGCTGATTATTTGCAGGTGGAGCTACATCCTTTCTGGAGGCAGGATGAACTGGTGAAATTTTGTCAGTTAAAAGGCATTCATGTCTCAGCTCATACCCCACTGGGAGCGCCAACCACTCCTACCGTGTCCGCTGCTGGAAGTAGTCACTCAGACAGTGGATCAGAAGATGAACCAGGAACTCCCAGGATAACTTTCAGAAGGTCAAGGTCGGTGCATGGCCCTATGTTGAAGTTATCTGTTGTTACAGATATTGCAGAAGCCCATAAAAAGACACCGGAGCAGGTGATCGGAATTTTTCTTCTTCGTAATCTGATATTTATTAAAAATACATACATCGATGAGAATTATTTATCTACGCATAGAATGTACGTTGTTACATATCCAAAATAAAGCAAATCAAACTGCATGTCTATCGCGCAAAGGGGAGGAGTTTCATTTCGACCTGGCGCTCGTTTTTATATCCACCAAATTTTGTGCTTCTTGTTTTATGTGAGAAGAACGCAAATTTGAAAAGGATGTTTGTTTATCTAAATTCTAGTATTAGACATGTTTCTTGGCATGTAAAGAACACAAAGCTTCGTCTCATGTTTGCAATGATGGCTTACTGCAAAATAATGAGGTGAAGTCATAAAAAGTTATTAGTCGAGCAGAAGAAGTATCTTGAAATCCCAGCTTAATTTTGCGTGACGATCATTCATGCAGATCTTAGTTCTAGCTGCTAATTGTTGAACTTAAATGCTTTCTACCATTGATAGAACTTATGCTTGTTTTATTAACATTGCAAACTCTCTCAGTTACTGGATAGTAGTAAATTCTTTGCAACTTTTAATGAATCATAGTTCTAATATGAACATTTATTGGTTGTTAGTGTGGAAGTGAAAATTCATGCTCGGAGTTTATTTAGATTGTTTGAGTTAAAAAACTTTTAAATATTACATGCCTTATGGTAAACCAAATTGTGATCGCCATATATCATGGAACAACATTTGTCAATGTTTTTTAAGATAATACAAACTCTGGTACATTATTGCAGTGTTGAACATCATTTCTTTTTGCTTGAAGCATCAGTCTAAGTATCTACAAGCATTAGCTATTGGAGAAAGATTTGCTTTTCAGAGCAAGTTAGGTTCAATTAGAGGCCTTATGCATTGGATAATCCTTGATGCGTTATTTTCATATCAAGTCTCTTACGTTTTCCTTTTGGGATCACCATATAATTATCAATTAACAGTTTTCTCATAGTCCCAGATGCTAAAGAAAAAAAATCAAAGGAATACAAAGCATGTAATTAGCTGTATATTGGACCTAGATCCTTTAGCTTAGATTCTTTAGTATGAAATGCTGATCTGTTTTTGGATCCTTGGATACGGGGTGGTATTGAGCAGATTTTGAGTACAACTTTTATTGTTGACTTTAAATGAGTTTGGGAAACTAGGAGACGCGATTAGGTCGTTTGAGGAGATCTTTTGTATTACAGAGTTCTTTGTACTTGATCCTGAGAATTTCTAGCTCCAAAATGGTGGGAGAAATTAAGGTTTTTTTTTTTCAAGCTATTATCAGGTATATAATACAGATTAATCTGACTACCAAACTCCTTAAGGAAAAAAAAAACTTTTTTTTTTCTGGGATCAATCTTCTAGTTGACAACTGAGGAAACATTCTCTACTTTTTAATAGCCTGAAATCCATGAGTATTTCTGGATACTGCAGTATAGATAAGTCAAAAGCCTTTTGTGTTGCTTACATGAGCCTTTTTGTTTCATGAAAGGAAGTTATCTTACCCCTTTTTTTTTGTTTTTAAAGTAATCTAATGTTAGCAGCATTTATTCTTCTACCGAAACAGCCTCCTCCGGAGTAGAGCTTCTTTCATTTTATCCTCCCCAGACCCTGTTTGGGCTACATTTTTTTTATTGGGCGTTGTTGTTGGTTTTATTCCTCTGTCTAAGATTTTTTATCCTAATCATCTTTATCGAAGTAACAATATTAGGAAGATTTAATTTAATTTTCTCCAATTTAGATCTAATTATTTGTTTTCCCGCCTATATTTTTCAATTCAGATCATTCTAAGATGGGGACTTGAACGAGGAACAAGCGTACTCCCATGCAGCCTAAGGCCCGATAGGATCATGAATAACATCGATATCTTTAACTGGTCGCTATCACGTGATGAATTGGAGAAGCTGAACAGCATTGAACCTCAACTATCCCTATTTGGAGCCGGAGCGGTGAACATAGACGAAAGCCGTGAAAGTGGCTTCTCGTCCGGAATTCAACTCCAGTCTGTGGATGAGACGGAGGACGACATTGAATTCAATTCCTGATACTTAGTTTTTGTTCTTATGGAGTTGATGTTATAGAAGAAAGAAGATAGTTCCTGTTTATCGTAGTCTTGTGATTGCTGGTACAGTTGAGGTTTGTTAGAGACATTGTAACTTTCTATCAGTTGCTGGCAGCGCTGAATCTAGCATTTCTTACATGTAGTACGTCACAAACAAAAGATTGTTTTGGATATCGTAAGGCTCATTTTTCTGGATTTATTGTCTTTTTACTTTTGAAGAATTAATACTTAGTTCTTGCTTTTATATTTTCTTTTTAAATAAGAAACATGATACTAATTCAAAGCCGAAATACATGTATAAATATTTTTTTTAAAAAAAATAAATTTAAAATAAATAATTAAATAAGTTTTAATATATTCTATAGTTTTTATATTAATTTTTATTTTTTTTTAAATTTTTGTAATTTTAGAATCTCAAAATATCTACTATTTTCTAAATAAATTTAAATACGAAAGTTATATAACACATTAAAATCTATCTTTTAGATATTTTAAAAAATATATATATATATATATATATATATATATATATTTGAGTGATTTTATAAGTTCTTTTTAGAAAAAGATTTACTTGAAGTAGTTTACAAATGAGACTTTTGGACAAAAACCGTTCTACTTTGATTAGCTTGACATTCCTTTTATTATTGCTATTCTTTGACATACTCCGTTGCTGACTCATAATTTTCATGAATGCAACCATAATCCCTCGGAAAGTAGCCTTTAAATTTATCATTTAGATAAAAAATTTGGGCTTTTTATAAAAAGAGCAATCCCAAGATTAACTATTATTAAACCAGTGAATTGTTAATCAATTTTGACAAAGGTATTAATAATAAGAAACTACGAAAATATCATTACGACCGTCAGTTTTTCAAAATCTCAATTTCAAAAAAATATAAAAATAAAAAAGTTGCATATCCTGAGACAATCAAAATCACTCTTTCCTTCTTGCGGTCATCTTCCTTAAGTAGTTATCTCCCTTCAGTCCGTCATTCCGAACCGTCTGTAACTTGGCCTTCATTACGATTCACAGTATATTACAATACCAAGAACATCTCGAAGCACTTAAAATATTATTGTACATGTATTATAACACTATGACTATGAGGTGTATTTGCCAGCACACACCAAATACATTCCCAAATCTCATCACACGAACCTTAAATATGCAGAGGATCAACATGCATAAGATTGTCCCCAAAAAAAAAAAAAAAACTCTTTAATCAGTAAAGTGATGAACTTTATCAAGGTTCACAGCAAGTATGCATACGATAATGTTTACATGAAACAGAACTATAAAAAGTTACCTAGATATAGCAGAAAAATCTCCTTAGTTTCATATCCATTAATACCAATAGACCACCATGAATTTCGAAACAGCGGATAACATGAGAAAAAAAGTCGCTTCGAATCTGTAGACCCAGAAAACCACCAGCATATCTTACCCTTTTAAAAAAGGATAATGGAGACGCCCATTGCAAAACATCCCACTGCTACCCACGGACTTAAGCGTTCACCTGGATCAGATAAAAGCGAGCGGACAACCCGATATGGTTAGAGTGCACTTTGGGAAAAAAAAAATCTGTCTTTTGTACTTGAATTAAAACAAAAAAATAAACTGCTTAATCTAAGTTCGTGTGAAATGCAAATAAAAATATTATATCTTCTAACAACCGAAGAATCCCAGCTTTTCGGTCTTGTTAGACCTGAAATACATATGGCAGCTCCAAGAAAAAAATACTATTGAAGTTCTTCCAGGCATCTAAGGTACATGTAATAAGAGAATATTGCTAACTATACTCAATTCAGCTTATCGATATGTAGGCAAATTGTAGAATACTCATCTTTCGGGAAAAGAAAAAAAAAACATGATCACTCGCCGTGAATCCCAAGTATTCCCTGTTCTGGGGCTTACAAATTACCAAAGGCAAGCATGTACACAAGAAATTTTTACTAAACAAGAATTCAGAAAGTGAAATGGGCTACACAGGACACATATGCTAGCATTCAAGCATTGGCAGAAGTATACCCTGACAGAATATTCAATAAGGTCAACTGTGATAATGAAGACATGGTAAATTAATCAATGGTCAATTAATCTTATGGATGATCATTGTATAAAACTCTATGCTATGTGTGTACTGTCAGTCTTTGTCGATGTTCAAGACTGTAAAGATCAACCTAATTTGTCCTGTGATGGGTATGGCCCTCATACATACCCACAAGTTGATTCACACGCTATTAACTATAATGTTTACTTGTAATAAGCTGGATGTTACATAGAGGCGGACCTGGTAGTGTGAAGCCACTCCCGACCATTGCCATTAGGCATAGGCGTGGTTCTACCGGGCATTCGGCTTTATTTTTTTTTTGTGGGGGGGGGGGGGGGGGGGGGGGGGGGGTGATGTACGAACACATACTTGGCATGCATGCCAAAGCGTGTTTCCAATCCATGGCGCATGGAGGCACTCCTGGAAATCGAACACCCACCGGGCACCGAGTGGGGAGAACCCCAACTGGTGTGGGGCGCCCCCAATAATCTGGATGTTCTAATATCAGGAAAAACAAAACAGTAAGCCCATTACCTCAATGAAAGATAATCGTTGCTTATATAGAACCGTTTCTATATTTAAAAAAAAAAAACAGTAAGCTCATTACCTCAATGAAAGATAATTGTTGCTTATATAGAACCGTTATATTTGAAAAATTATGATATGTGATATAACATGGACTTCTGAGACGTGACTTCACAAAAGTTAATACGATATGACTGTTAAGAACCGAGTAGATTGGTTCCGGTCGATGGCTTGCATGCAGCGAAGGTAACACAGCAGCTCCGTGATGGCTCTAGAATTACTCTAGCACTACCCTATTTATAGAGGCTGCTCTAGATTCAATACATAATCAAAAGTAGAGAATACATCACATATTTATAAATAATCAAAAGGTATATCACATTTATAAAGGCTGCTCTAGAATCCTACCATAATAAAACTCTTACAAAATATAAACTATTACCTCATCCAGGATTTCTACCAATAATTATTTCCAATCACAACTGATACTAAATAATAACTCTTTCAGAATACAAAAATTCTGAACTAGACTCGAATCGACTCGGACTCAAAACAACCACCTGGACTCTTCCTAATACCACCATTTTTTATGACAACATTTTCCTCAAAGTTGGCAGTGGAAAGAAATCGAGGAAGATGGACTATGAAGAAAATGGTGGCAATGGTAATGATGACTTCTGTTATGGGGCCAAGGACAAAGTTAAAGATGGTGATGTGACATAGCCAATGACAAAGTTAGGGATGGTGATGACGATTTAGGGGCGGAGCCAAGAATAAAGTCAGAGAAGCCAGTGACATCATGGGCAACACCAAGGTCAAAATTTGCGATGGAGTGGTGGTGGTAGTTTCTATAAGATGACATTGCCTTGATTTTTTATTTTTTTTTTCAGAGTGGGAAAGGCGTTGATAATGGGAGATGACGTTGCGGAGAACATAGACGGCGACGGTGGGGAGATAATGCAGATAAGTAGTAGTATGCAGCAACAGCAAGGGTGTAGAATGACTACTATGATACCAATTTGTTATGAACCGAGCAGATTGTTCGTGTCAGTGGCATGAATGCATCAAAAGTAACACCAACAACCCAACTCTAAAATTACTCCACCCCAACCAAACATAATTAAAAAATAAACTACATATTCATTTCTTCCTTAATCAAGAGTAAAGAATACATGACATATTTAAAGAGGTTGCTCTAGACTCCCACCTAAGAAAATTCTTACTAAATATAGACTACTACCTCATCTAGGACTCCCGTCAATTATACATATTACCTACTACAACTCCTCCTAAATAATAACTTCCATAATACATAATTTCTAAACCATCCTCAACTTGATCGGACTCGATACATCGACTCCGACTCCAGTTCATAACAATAACCTAGTACAACTTAATAATCATTGGAACCATTTCACACAGCACAATATTCTTACAAAGTTGAAAATAAAGAGACCACTAGTAGAACCAAATCGAAGAGTTGCCACAATCGTTTGGTATGCTGTACAATTGGATTAATTTGATCATTCTGATCACCTTGAAATGGATTTTAAGTTCCAAAAAGTCATGTCCTATACTACATTCCTAAGCCATTGGCAAGTTGTTACCCACTAGTTACAACAGTCACAATCACTTCATACGAAAGCAGCCGACTCACCAAAGTTGGATCAGCACTCATCTCTATCATGGTTACCATAAACTGCTATGATCAAGGTTGTACAAAAGGATATTACGTCATAAGGCTGACGTCGCAAGGCTGCTATAAGCAAAAGCAGTACTCACGAAGTCAATACTATTTGAATTAGATACCATCATTTATGTTACTCGAACTCTTTGATTTACTCTTTGATTTACACTAACGTGTCCGTGTGGATGATAGAATACATGCAGAGAAGGAGGAGATAGTACAGAAAAAAAAGTAGTAGAAAATAGGTAAAGGAGGAGAAGGTATAGAAATAATAGGGATATCAATCTACTACCGAGCCGATGGAGAACCTGAATCCCCGCCCCGAAAAAGTCGGGTTCGGGGTCAAAATGGGGATTTTTAAAAAAAAAAAAAAGCCCCCCATCCAGGTCGGGATTGGGGCCGGGGATGAGGAACCCGGAGATGAGGATCCTATCCTCCGCCCCGCCCCGAATATTATATGCCATTGAACATGGAGTGGCATTGATTGTAAATATGCTGAAATTCAGGCCTCAACATGGTTTAATATATCTGTTCAGCAAGACTATGGTATAACAATTCCTGAAATTCTTTAGATATAGTGATACACATTTATTACTTAGACCATATAAAACCAAGTATTTTCTTACAACCACACTACAGATGATTATATGAATGCCTGATATTTTCTTGTTAGTAATGCATATATGTAGTACAAGAATTGATTTTTGTAGTCATAAAATTTATGACTTAATTTCATATTATATCAGAAACGAATTTTTGAGTTTCATATATATATATATATATATATATATATATATATATATATATACATACTTGTCCTTTACAAACGGCTGGCTAGGATTTTATTCGTAGAACTTCATAATAGTATTTTGTTCTCTTTGAGTCTTTCTATTTGTTCACTGCAATATTCTCCAGTCAGCAGCTTTTTTTGCACTAATTTTTAGTTGAATTTACAGCGTGTAAGACCATTGGTTCCTAATATAGTGCCAATAAGTGGATGGCTATAAACAGAACGTCTGTGGCTTCAATGTGGTAAAATATGTAGTTTTCCGGAATAACATGCTAATATATAGTTGGTCTTTAGCTCCCAATAGTTGATGAATTGCATGTTTCATTGGAACATTGATAGAAAATTCTCCACATTGAATGTTGATAATTACTCTACTAATGATGCTTTGATTGACCTCATTGTACCAAAATTGAATCTTGGTACTCTCTTTATCGCGGGGAAAGTCGTTTCACTTGCATTGTTGCGCACATATTTTGAATTTGAATCATTTGATTGTCCAAGATGGTTAAAGGTCATGGGTGATGAAATAGAAAAGGTTAGAGACATTGTTGCCTATTGGATAGCCACACAAAAACGACAACAAACTTTTAAGAAAAATTGCGGAATTTACACATTGATTCTTCTAAAAAGTTACTCCTTGATTGTAAGACTCGATGGAATTTCACAAATTTGATGCTTAGTGTTGTGTTGATATATAACGATGTCTTTTATTGTTTGCAACAACGAGAGCCGCTTTTTACATGTGCACCAGCCAATTAAGACTGGACATTAGCTGAGGAAATTTGAGAAAGGTTGCACGTGTTCTATGTTGCCACTAAGGAGTTTTCAGGGAGAAAGTATCCTACATCTAATGTTTTCTTTCGATTGATGTTTGTGATCAAACTTTCTTTGAACACTTGGTTTTTAACTTCGGTTGAAACTATTAGAAATATGGCCACAAGTATGTTAGCCAAGTTTGATAAGTATTGGGAGACAATTCGTGGAATCATGGAAGTGGCTATTGTTCTTGATCCAAAATATAAATTAAAATTGTTGGAGTATTTCTTTCTTTAGTTTTATAGAAACTTAGATGCTCTCTACACCAAAATCCCTCCGCTACCACCGCAGATCTTAGAAAAAGTCCCCCAAATATTTTTTTTTTAACTTGGTTTGAGCTGACATAAGACATCAGTCGGCCGCAATGAAATTCGAGGCATATTTCAACAATCTTGGATGAGCTACTTCATGATGTGTCTACCAGAATCACTATCAATTGAAATCTTCAAATGGATATCAAGAGTTCAAGTTTAGTATCTCTGTTTTGTAATTGCTTGCTGTAACTTAATGGAGTATTAAGTTGTGGTCTTTGTGATTGCATCTCTGGGTGGTTCTTGTTTTACTTTATATGGAGCATTAACTGCTTGTATCACTGGTGGTTTTGAGATTGTATCTCTGTTGGTTTTGTGATTGCATCTCTGGTGGCATTAATTGCTTGCTTAACTTAATGGAATATTAATTCCATGGCGGCGTAATATTAACTTAATGAAGTATTAACTTTTCAGGCAGTGTAATATTAATTTTAGGATAACTATTCCACCAGAGTTGTTGATCTATTTCCACTATAGTTATTTTATTCAACAGCAAAAAAATTGACTTTTAAAAAGAGAATCGGGGATCGGGGATTCCCCGTCTAATGGGGAAGGAACTCCCCTCCCTGCCGGGGACGGGGAACGGGGATCAAATTCGGGGACAGGAATGGGGAATAATCCTCCGGCCATTCCCCACCTGTTGACATCCCTAAGAAAAAAGTAAAAGGTGGGTGAACTAAGTGAGAGGTTGAGAGAGATTTGAGAACCCTTTCCCCGCCCTGTTGGCATCCATAAGAAAGAAGTAAAAAATGGGTGAACTGAGTGAGAGGTTGAGGAAGATTTGAGAAGCCTATAGTTTAATGAATGATAAGAGCCTAACATATCAACACTTTCTACATTGCAAGTAAAATAAATAAAAAATCTAGTAACTCATAACTCCTACTAAATTCAGCTCAGAAACTCTATGACTAAATCGACTCTTTCGTGTAGTTCAGCCACTCTATTCCATTCTGTATCATTCCATTCATCCGAAAAGCAACTTCGTCCACAAGTAGTGACATAATATTAATTTTAAAAAAAAATTATACATTACCAATCCACCAGTGAAGATAAATCGGATACATAATTTGTTGCAAGCTGCTGCAATATGCATCTCTTGGCTAGTCAAACAAAATATTATAAACATTGTACTATAACTTTCTGTGCTTTTGTCCATAAATCACTTTTTCATGATTTTTCTTCTAAATATAATTGTTGAACGCTTTGAGCATGACGCTCAAGTAGATGGAAACTTTTCCTTTATGAGATAGTTGCCTGAAGATCAGCAACACAAAGGTGAAACTTCTCTAGCATGATTTTTTCCAAGATGACGTATATTTGGCAAGCATCGAGTTGGAACTGATTGAGGCACTGATGCGGTTAGTGGTTCTGTAGCAATGTTGGATACGGCAGGATAGGCAAAGTAGTAGCGCTATCGGACTGCTTACCAATGAGGGTGGTTAGTACGACTATTCCGAGCACATTCCAATGCTGAAAAACACCGGCTAGAACATGCAAAAGTTGTTGGTGCTGTACAACTACCTTTGTTTATGCCAAAAATAGGACTTCAAGCAAGGATTCGCTGCAAGGAGCCAACTAGGTAGGTATTGCAGGTGGTAAAGATGCGGCTAACGTAAATGAAAACGCTACGTTGGATCTCTTAACGATAGATTCTGGAATGAAGTGGTTAGATTAAAACTTCGGGTGGCCTCCATTGAGGACAAGATGAGGGAAAGACAGCTGCAATGGTTTGGACGTGTCAAGTGGAGACCAACAACTGTACCACTTAAAAGATGTGTAAGCTTGATAAATGAGTGGAAAAGGAAATAATGTCGGCCTATAAAAAATTGGAGAGAAACCATCCACCATGACCTTACTTCTTTAAGAGGTGACAAAGGGCTAGTTCTTGATCGAGCGGCATGGCGACGTAGAATTTGTGCTAGTAACATCAAGGTTTAGATAAAATAGCGCATTTTATGTTCTTATATTTTTATTTGTATTGCCTTATTTGGTGCCTATGTTGTCTTCATTTATTTGCCTCTCCCTTTATACTCTTTATATTATTACTTTTATATTATGTGTGTATGTTTTGTACTTGAATTGGAAATGCTCGGCGTGTTTTTCTTGATCCTGTGAAATCATATGCTTGATTGCCTATGTGTTTTGGATCTGCAGTCTTAGGCCGAGGGTCTTACGGAAACATCTTTCGGGTACGTATATCTACCCTCCTAGACCCCGCCTTGGCGGAAATCATGACTGGAATTTTGTTGTTGTTGTAAAGGTGCGACTAACAATACCAATTTTGATATTGATAAGAGTAGATGTAGGGAAAAGAGAAATAGAACAAAGACGAAGTAGGATTCCATAATAGGAAAGAGAGAGAGTAAGCAGAAAAAAAAAACAAGAGCGGAAGAGCAGAGTAAGAGGTTGAAATGAAGAAATTTTTTGTTGCTTTATGAATGATAAAACACTAATATATTAACCCTTTAAATATTGCAGCTGATGATTACAATATGAAAATCCACTATATCCTACATTCACTATTGAAAAAATCTAAACAAATCTAACAACTCCTAGTAACTCCTAATACGTCTCCTACAAAAATCAGCTCATTAGACTCCGTAACTGAATCGGCTACTTTACTTGGTTCGGCCGCTCTATCCATATCAGTGGGACATATACAACAGGACACTTAGAATAAACATGGGTACTTGGTTATGATCCTTCAACTATTGTAAAATATTAACAAAGTTGGCACAACGGTGTCCAACGAACACTCCTCATGAGTATGACACTTCTACGGCCTCCAATAACATAAATCATCACTAAGCAATAGCAGGTTCAGCCACAAGATTGATGTATAACAGTATATATCTATGCTCTAGTGGAGGGCATAAGCTCAACAAGGTAAAGCCATGACAGCAAATAAATCCATGCCAATGTGAAAGATAAATGTCATATGCAATTAATCAAGCCAAGGGTAAATTATTGTAAGATCACCTATTCTAGCTGCCTTCCAGAAGAAACCACGAAACCTGCAAACAAAGGTTCAACAAGCATTGAGTTCATGCGTAACTCACCCACTGAATCCAAGACAGAATGCCATATATTTCGAAGAACATTGTAAAAGAAAAAGGATGGTTATCAATTTGGCTTATTTCCTAAGCAATCATAATTTACGAATTCTGCACATACTAAAATAAGTTTAATAAGCTAAAACCTGCAACTGAAGACCAGACTCAACCTCGCAAACTCGCAGCTTGCAGCTTGCAAGCCTCACATGAACCAAGACATCTTACTAAAGCAATCAATCCATTTTCTGATACGTCATCTTTAATAACATGTGTGACCAATACAGACTCGCTTTTTTTCATTAAGATTTTTGTTGTACATAACACCCGCTAGCTACTCAAAACAAATTATTAGAAAGATCGACAAAAACTTCATAGATCAGTCATCAGATTGAAGAGAACAAAGCGCTACTAAAAAAGAAAATTCATCATATAATGAAATATTGAATATAGGTATTGTTCCCTCTGATCCAAGCAATTCTCAACCATAATGTAAGCATAATACAAAATAAATATCAACTTCTAACCGCCATTGTATACTCGTTGCTCTAAGAATGTTTACTATCCTTTTAAATTAGAATAGATGGAGGTGGTAGTCATTCTGAAAAAGTACATATAAGAGTATCGCAAACCCTGAAAGGACTCTACTACTAACAATACATAATTCATAGTTGCAGCACCTATAAGTCATAGAACGAGTTTCAAATATAACCTAGGGGGCCAAATTGCAAAGAACCTATAGATAGAGGCAGTAATTAAAGAAACTCACGCAAACATACAATCTCAGGCCTGACTTCTGTGAATGTTGCAAAAACTTTTTGTTATTAGGCAACCATCAGAAGTGTGCAAATATTAACCCACATTACAACATCCAAATAGCGCCTCCGACTGTTAAATTTTGGGGCAAAAAAGAAAGTAGAAGCGCTACTGTTTGGGCTAACTTCATACAGAGCTTCAACTTCTTAAAAATCTTATCCATTTGTTATGGCAATCTGTTAACATGACTTACAAGGCCTAATATATCCATATTAGCTTTTGATTTTATACAGAACACTATTTCTTTGCACAACTCTTGGAAACGCTAATACTATCGTAGAAACATATAAAAATTCATGCCATCTGGTTGTGGATCACGAAATAAGGATAAGTAATTGGTAGCAGAAAAAAATTTACCCTGTTCGTTGCTCGAGGATCGCAGGGAACTGCATCTTGATGTAAGTACACGTGCAGATAACCAGCAACACTACCGTCAAGAAAGAATGAAAATTGAACAAAGCCGACTGAGGACAATGACGATCGGAAAAGGTTATTAGCCAGCTAAATCGCCAAAATAATCATTAAACCTAGGTCTTTTTTCTATTACCATGGAAGTTGATCGCTTGATCCAGATGCTGCAGTATAAAATTCGTTGCCGCGGGACGACGGAAAGCCACCGCCCGGCGAAAAATGGGTAGTGTATAAAAGAAAAAAAGAAAAAAAGAAAAAGAAAAGAAAAGCAGTAAGTGTAAGAAAAAACTAAATAAAACAAAAAAGGCAAAAAATAGAGAAATTACATAAATCAAGATGGACAGCGGACCCTTTTCTGGATAAATTCATGTCAGCTAAGTTCATTTACTAAAATATATAGGAATCCACCCCTTCTTTTATACCACTCTTCCAAATTCCTACTTTTTTTTTAATAATTATTAATTTAAATCAAAATACATATACATATAAATATATGTATCTCGGAAAGATGCATCCCATCTATGTTCGAATTCTATGTGCCCCCTATATGGGGGATAAATGCACGTGCCATATTTTCAGCCGCACATGCGAAGGTTGTGGCCCAAATAAATATTCCACTGTCTTGTCCGTAGGTGGCCACCAAACCAATATTTTACTACCTGATCAGGGTCCGATCCAATACGGGCTAATGACTATAGTTAGAAAATCAGGTCGTGCTCAGGTGGCACAACTTGACACGATGTGAGTTTCACCTCATCATCTTAAAAAAATATATATATTCTACTGTTGGATCTACTTTTAACTGTGTCGTGCGTGATGCTCTAGTGGAGCTCTCGCACATCTTGGATCTCTTTTTTGGAGATCCATTTATTTTTGTGCAACCGTTATAATAGTTAAGAGAAATATATGGGTTTACTGACTCATATCTTGCATCCTTAGGGCGAGTTAAGCCTAATAGATATAAGTATCGAAAAGGTCGGAGAGACCAAGAAGTAAAAGTATATAAGATAATACTCTAAGAAATTCTACTTGTGGCCGAGTACGGTTAGTTCGATCGATTGAAGGACGCCTCAGGAAGCGTTACTATCCGGATTTGAAGCTACGTGGGGTAAAATACTCTGCAGAATTTTTCAAGAAAATTCTCTATATCTCGTGGCAGTAACTTTCGTTCATGGAAGCTATATACTCAGATTTCAGAGCGTCGGTCGGAGTTCGGCTTGGAAGTTTTCTGTGAGTTTGAAGCCCTAAGGGAGCGTGTCCTCGTATTACGAATTCCACAACGATAATTTCAAAAAAAAGAAAAAAAAGAAAAGAAAAGAAAAGAAATGCCACTTGTGAATGGATCATGAGACATAGAAAGTAATGTAGAGGATGACTCCGATAATATCTATTACTTCTAAAGTAAGACTAGCACTATCATCACGTTAGTTACTACCCATTTAAGTGTTGTGTTCACTGGTTGCACACCTTTAGGTATGAAACTGAATCATATTTTATTGGAATCTTCACTTAATTAATCGAATAGAAATGCTTCGCATGGAGTTACACCATCTAACAAGCTATAATTGGATTTTTAGATGTTTTATTTTGTCGTGTCAATGCTTTTTCTAGAATTGCCGAATCTTCATATCTGTGTTCGTGTTGTGTTGTTTCCTCAAATCCGTGCATGTGATTCACAGCATTAGCAAGTTCTCCTTTTAAGTGTGGAGTTATGCTGTCTAGCAAGCTATAATTGGATTTTTAGGTGTTCTATTTAGCGCCCTATGTGAGTTTAACTTGAATGTTATTTCAGGGTCTTAGATTTTATCACAATGTCTCTTGGATCTTTCTATTATGATTGTCTGAGTGTTTGTCGTTTTATTTAACCAGTGGGCTTTTTTCTGAAGACTCAAGTGTTTTTGCAGCACTGAAATGCTGGCCGTAATTATTTTTAATTGGATTTTTCAGAATGATACTTCTACTTCAAAAATATTCCGTCGCAAGTGGGACGCACATAGCGCAATATTAAGAAATATATAATTGACAGTGTCGAAAGTTGAATTCAGAATAGTGAGATTTTATGAGGCCGCGACACCCTATCATTTCTTTAACTGGTGGGAACTTGTTAAGGGCTTCCTTCATGAAAATTGATTAGATTGGTAAGTTAAAAATCCAGAGCTCTCTCTATGGTAATGAATAATGAAGTAGCAATTAGTATTATCTACTGATACCGATATTTTCTTTAGTTAAACCAATTAAGGTACAGATAATTTCTATTTTCTATATTTTTTTGTCTTTTTATAAATTTCTATTTTCTTTTTTTTTTTTTTGTCTTTTTATAAGTATATATTTGCACGAACCTGGGTCAGGGTGAGAGGTTAAGAAATTGACCCCAATCATGAAAAAAATTAACAAAAGTTCTGCAGAACATGTGTTCTGATGATGGTCAGAATATATTTTTCTCCGGTTACTGGATCGATAAATTGTAGGAGTGATATCTTCACTGCAATTATATAATTTTCTAATGCTTTAATCTCACAATAGATTGGCACCAATTGCAGCGCAAAACTTGAGAAAATCCCCTTGTCTTTGGGTTTCATAGGGTGAGCCCAAACACTACCATGCAGCCACAACAAGGCCCAATAACATATCCGGCTTTAAGTAGAGCCTTGTGACAATAAAATTATGTAACCATATTTGAAAATTTTTAGTTTTATAAGATCCTCAGTTTGAATTCTCAACACCTATACACATAATTATATAAAGGGATAATGTTCATTCAGCCCCTGCTTTTATAACTTATACCGTTTCAGCCCCTCTAGTTTCATCTTTTGGTTTTTAGCCCCTCTCTCGATTTTTATACTTTTTCGTTTCGTCGTTTCGACCACCGTATTAGTATTTTTTTAAAAAAATTTCAACATAAAAGTTGTAGATTTTGATGAGATCTATAATTTTTATATTTAATACTTTTTCAAAAAATATTTCTAAGTAGATGTTTTGGTGCTTCGAAGTATTGGGTCTTAAATCTGACCCATTAACCCGCTGAATTTTCGAAGTCTCAAAATATCTATTTAGAAATATTTTTTGAAAAAGTGTTAAATATGAAAATTGTAGATCTTATCAAAATCTATAACTTTCATATTAAAAATTTCTGAAAAAATATTAATATGATGGTCAAAATTATGATGCACGTAAATAAAAAATGGGTTAAAAATACATACGTGAAAGTGCAGGGACTGATAATGAATAAATTTGCCCATACAAGGGCTGAAAAGGAAGTATCCCATATATAAATGCATCATCAGTACATAAGTACAATATATAGTACATGGTATAGCACAGCAAGTAGAGCATAATTTTACCATGCATATTGAAACAAGCTGAGAAAATAAAAATATATTGCAAGAAAATATAAATAACTAAATAGATAAAATGAAAATGGATCAAATATTTCTTACATCCTTTTGAGATGTCACCTCCAAGTTCTAACAGCACCACCACGTTTTCAACCCCCCCCCCCCCCATTCTTCCCAAAATACAGGGACCAAAATGCAAAAAAAGACAAAAAAAACTGTATTTTTTCCGATAACTTTCTACTAATTATATTTTCATCTCCTCATGAGATTACTCAGCCTAGAGACGTCCGACTGCCGCACCGGCTTCACCAGAAACTCCTCTGCTCCTTCTTCCAAACACCTTACAGAAAAAAAAAAATCGAATAAAATTCTTATGAACCTATAAAAAGCAAGAAATTATCAAATAATTGCATTTTTTTTCCCAAAAAAAGGAAAAAGCAAAGAAGAAACTGAACAAATAGATCAACAAACTGAAAAATCTGTAATTAGACCAACTCGGTTCAGTAGGTGATTTCCTTTGAACCGGTCGATCTGATCGCGTACAATGTTACTGCCAAAAAGATATACCTGGTGATCCTGGTTGGGACGCTCTCGGAGGACATGATCACCACCGGAATCTTGCTCAGTTTCGATGATTCCTGCATTACCAAAAATAAATTTTCTTAAAACTTTTCTTTTGGGTGAACAAAGATTGAATTTTGATAAATTTTAAGTTCAATTTTACCTTAACTTTTTTGAGAAGTTCGTAGCCAGTCATCTCGGGCATCCAGTAATCTGTGATGATCATATTAACATCTGGTTCCTGCAAATAAAACCACAACATTTAACACCAAATTTCACTCAAAACCAAAGAAAATTATCGTCATTTTTATTTTAAAAAGCATACCAAATTGCTCAGCAACTCCAGAGCTCTCTTCCCGCTGTCAACCGCAGTCACTGTAGAACACAAACACATTTCACTTTTCAACAAACACTCTTCAAGATTGAAACAAATAACCCAAAAGAAGCGAAATTCATTAAAAAAAAAAAAACTAACCTCGGCATTTGGAGCTTTTAAGCAACGAAGCGATGAGCGCACGGTCAACGGAGCTGTCATCCACGGCGAGCACGTGTGGCTGCTGAATATCACCTCCAGACATTGCTCGTCTTCTTCTCTCTAAAATCTCCAAAAGTCAGATCAATCAACGATGGTTAGATTTTCTCTGCTCTGCTAAATGTGGTTAGAAGTAGAGATTGTTTGATAATTAGAGTTGGTTGACGACAGACCACAAGTAGAACAACTATATATAGAGTGGAAAATGTGAGAGGATCGAGGAGAGAATCTGATAGAAGATGGAAGATGGAGAGGATATCAGAGGGATACAGTGTTGAATCTGTTGATGATGACCCTGCTCCTGACGGATACGATCGACGTAAATATGAAAATCATAGTGCAAAGTTTGTAGAAGCTATAATAATACTAACAAAGAGATCTTCAGCAATTAATAGAGATAGATTCTTCAAACTATCTTATGTCTGCTTCTCCACCATTATTATGAGAGAGAAGGAGACGAAGAAGGTGCAGTAGCTACTGCAGTTTTGTGCGATCACAACCTACGTACGCAGCTGATTATCTTACTACTTGTCTTAAAAACTGATTAAATCCATGAGTTATAGTATGGATGGTACTTGACTTTATATTCAAATTTTTTAAATGCCTTGGTACAAAATATAAAAAATTGATTTTTTTTGGCTCGTAAAGAATAATACAAAATGCTAGTATTTTTTTTGGTGAAATATATATATTAATAGTATTCATAAATTATCTAAAATATATAAAATAGATCGATTATAGATAAAAAAAAATTCTCAAAATAATTTGAAAAAAAGTTACTTAAAATAAGAAAAAAAAATTGCATGTCCTCTATTTATTGAAATGTTGTTTAATAGCGTACTAGTAATTTATTTTGTATTTTAGATCGTAATTAATTAAGATAGGGCTGGCGGGCACAGGAATGTTCATTACGATGTACCGCAAAGAAAAAATATTTGGGGAGGTGGAGAGAATCCCAGCATCAGTACCAAAGGAGATCTCTGTTTATTTCTTTATTAATATTTTAATAAGTGTGGATTATTACCTATTTTGATTTGATGGATTAATAAAGAGATTATTTAATAATGCATTGTTATTTAAATAATATTAGATAATTAATTAATAAATACGCTGTACTCGGGCAAGTACGTCTTAATTAATTAATTTTTTAATTAATGGATCACTTATGTTTTTATATAACTTCGTGGGACGCCGAGTATCGGAGAAGGCGAGGTTTTGCTTGCCAATTCATTTTTTACCATACTTGACATGATACTCTATTATATTGTACCTCCAATATATATATATATATATATGAAAATGCCAAGACTCGGTTCATGTCATGTTATTTTTTAATACTTCGAATTTTAAATAAAAGATTACAACCATTACAAATATTCTACGAGTCAAAAGTACTCAAAAATTTAAATTATCTATTTTTTTTAAAAAAATATACATTAAACAATTTAAAGTTAGGTTAATGACAGTATAGAATCTATAGATAGGTTGATTTCATGTAATTCCATACGAATATTGTACACATAAAATTTTGAAAAAATCAAATTCTAAAATCTATATTTTTTCTTCAATTTTGAATATTTGCACAGCGTATTCTTTTAAGTAATTTATTCTTTTAAGTAATTTTTTCTTCAATTATTTAAACTTTGGTACTTAACGAGTTTTCACATCTATAATCATTTCTAACAGTTTTGACCTTTTATTTGAGACTTAGATAATTAAAAATAATCTGACATGCGAATTCTCTCGATACATACTTATAGAGACTCATCGAGAAAATTGGTAATTCTGAATGGGATGAGTAGCTAATATTATCTTTAAGGAATCTTTTTTAAACAAATAATATTATTAGCTCCAAATATTTAACCCAAAAATAATCCGATTTATATTTTTCTGCACGTCGGGATCAGTAAATATGTGACTTATCGATTCCGAAGAGCAGAAAAATGTCACTCGGGCTATTTTATCGGGCCAATAGTATTTTTGTTTCCAAAATATAGTAACTTTTCTCTAAATTTGATTATTACGCTAAATGAATCTATTGAGACTTATAAAAAGAATGTGTTGTATCAAATGCTTCTATTATTTACAAAAGTATTTATTTTTCAAGTTATCCATATACACATATTGTAATGTGACACCCCTATCCTAAATTCTGAAATAACGTACAACGGTATGTCCATATACACATATTGTATCAAATGCTTCTATTATTTACAAAAGTATTTATTTTTCAAGTTATCCATATACACATATTGTAATGTGACACCCCTATCCTAAATTCTGAAATAACGTACAACGGTATGTTCGGACGCTCGTGTGAGGAACCTCTTCAGATATTGTCTTAAAAAGTTGATAAGTTGTCAAATTCTCTATTAGTATAATAAAACTAGGCGCCATCCAAAATTATTCTCACGACGTTAAATTAGGAGCTAATGTGGACACGACTTAGAAATCACGGCATGCTATGTTAGTAGCCTTTGGACTTCATTAGTAAAGGTAGAGCTTCATCAAATTATTTGGAGAAAAACAATTTGAAATTTACATCCAATGCTTAAAAGGCTCCAAAACATATAAATTGATTTAGAAGCATAGACAAATGGAACGTAGAATTTTTTATGTATAAATTTTGTATAGAGTTGCCAAATGTTTTACATATAATCAATTTGTTTTGTACGTCACATTGTTCACTTTTGAGCGTGCATGATTCCCAGCATGCACAATTGTATGGAACAAACCGGGCAAAAATTTAAAGAGGATAAATTTATACAGCCATATCTAACAAAGACTGTTTTCTAGGGCCTAGCCCTCGACCAAATAAGCACCCAAGTTTATGGAAGAAAAAATTACATTGAGCATGTCCAAAATTAGTGAACCACTCACACATAATATATTATTAATATTAATAAAAACTATAAAAGGTAAAGATAAAAAAAATAATATAAAATAGGATAAAATTGCTCTTTGTTATTTAAATTGCAGTGCACTTTTACGAATTCTACGCCACCAATCTGCTCGTTTGAGACCACATCTTCGTCTATTTTAGAAATATAAGGTCATGTTTGATGGTTTCTCTCTAACTCTTTTTATGTCTATCTTTTTTTTCTTTTACACTTGTTTGTCAAACCTTCATATATATTCTAATGAGTGCAATTGATGATCTTTGCCACATATCCAAAACATTACATCAGTCTCTTCGGTATCTTTTCTTCAATGGTGGTTACGTGAAGTTTTATCTCATTGCCTCTTTCTGGATTATGTCTTTGATAGAACAATCGCAAATCCAACACATCATCCTCATCTCTGCTAACCTCATCCGTTGGATAGGCTGAAACTTAACCGGCCAATATTCGGAGCCAATATGATGAGTCCCTCTTGTTTAAGAGTAACTCTCCAAAAATAGACGTATGTTGCTTTAAGTGGCAGTCAGATAGTATTCTAAGTAGACCGGTTATAAAGGTTAAAAGATTAGCACATATTTGTTATAAGTTCGTATAGTTCCAGAATGTCGATGGATTTGCTCTAGCTATACTCTAGAGGTTTGTTGTAAGTTCATCCGTGAGTTGTTTTACTTTGGGTGAGATCCTCGTTCATGTGGTTTTCTAGCTAGCTTTGTATTACTTTAGTTTCTTGTGGGACGAATTAATAAAAAGCTAAGGAGGAAGACGGGGACAAACAGTCACACGAGTACACGAACTCTCCATGAACGACTACTTGACAAACTACTACGCCACTAGTAGCGCGGTCCCATCTATGTCTTCTTATTGAGCTTTGTATGGCGAAAGCAATATCTTCCTACTTACTAGGGTTTCATTTTCTACTTTCATTCCGAGTGTAATACCATTCATTATGCTTCTTTTACGCTAGGCAGACGACCTCTTCCTTTAATACATGCAATTTCTTATTCTCAAAAAAAAAAAAAAAACCTGTGGTGTTTGCTTGATTGTGAGGCTCTCAGTTGTTCTGTTAGTTTGCTGAGAATTTTGCATAGACTGCGTGCTGACAAATTTTGGCAATTTTCTGTGGTGTTTACTTCTTTCATACATCTAATTAGTCAAATTTAATTGATAGAACATCAGTTCTTGGTATCTAACCAAATTGTAAGGTATATATATAAATACTTCACTTAGTGATTTAGATTTAATATTGTTGTATTGATCATCTGCTGCTGAAAATCTTGTTGAGAACTCAATTTTTGACCACCCGTCACTCTTGGGCGATTCCGGTGCTTTATAACACGACGAGTGGTATCAGAATAGACGTCTACTCAACGAAACAAACGCTCGAGAGGAAATCCTATTTAAATGTGAAGTCCAAACGTGGACAATACTATAGAGCTAAATAAATCTCGCATGAAATAGTGGATTGAAGGGGAAGAATGCTTATTTTCGAAAATTATTCAGGACAATCCAACTATTGAAATGAACAAAAGTGAAGATGGATACCCCATTTGGAGACGTGAACAACACATTGGTTAATTTTTCATTCGCTCACTTTTTTATTTGTTAAGTTTTTACTTTTTTCTCTCGAAAATGTTTGCTTTTTTATTTATTCATGTTACCAGGTTGAGCATGCGGTCAAGAACCATACAATCAAACACCATGGTGTGTTAGGAGTTTTAACCACTGTCAAAAAGAATGTGGTTAGAAACTATGTGTAGTAAAACAACTTGATATATATCATAACAAAATTTTCACCTCGTTACTTCAAAATATTTTCATTTATGCACGTGGCGATAGGCGATACGTGTGGTTTTTAGTTAACATCAAAATGTCTTGCCACACAATCATTCAATTGATTGGTGACTAGGAAGTACACACACGGACAAAGGTAAGGGGATATGATATGGCAAGGACACAAGCACGTACGGTAATTTTCGAAAAAGTAGAGCATGGATACGGTTCGAACACAACAAAAAATATATATATATAAATAATAATAAAAAATATCTTATATCAAGTCCCTTATCCATGGCTTCAATCATTCCTACCCACTGAAAAACTATCCACATTTCCACACAGAAAAGAAAAGAAAGATAGCTCTCTCCAATGGCATTGCACCTCTACTCCACCAACTTCTTCCCATCTCTCTCTTGCAAAAAATCCCATAAACTTTCTGAATTTTCAAAAATAATCTGCTCCAACTTCAACAATCTCTCGTCGAGAAGAACAGCAGCAGCTCTAGTTGCATCCTTACTTGCTGCAGAATCATTACCGAGTTCGAAAACCGCTTCGGCGTTTGAATTTAAATTCATAGCCCCGGATCAAACAGTAGAAGAAGCAAATGCTGCTGTGAGAATCCATGCAAGGCAATTGCTTCAAATTAAGCCTCTTATAGATTCAAGGTCGTGGAGAGAAGTACAGATTTCACTAAGGGAGAGCTCTTCCCTGCTCAAACAAGACCTCTACACCATTATACAGGCAAGGCCAGGGATGGAGAGACCTCAGCTCAGAAAAATCTACTCTGATCTATTCAACACTGTTACCAGGGTAAGCAAAATATAAAGGGGTTTTGTGCAAAAAGCCCCCGCTCTGCAAACCTCCGTGAAATAAGTCCCTGCTTTTTTAAAAACCTTACAATATATATATATATATATATATATAATATATATATATATATATATATATCATATATCATATATCATAATATGTGTGTGTATTATATAAAAAAAATGAGTACAAAAAAGATACAGATTTTAGTGTATTCTATAACTTTATTCAAAAAATAATTTAACATATTTATAAATACATGTTTTGATATTTCAAAGTTTTTACAACCACTAAAAACTTGGGAGTCGTAATCACCAATTTAGAGATGTTTTTAAAAAAAATAAAAAATTATAGAATATATTAAAATATACTTTTTGCATATTCAAAATGTTTTTGAAAAATATTTATACATATATACGTTTTGGCTCGATTTTAGTTTACGCATTGATTTATTAATGGATACTTAATACAAACAGTTTATCAATGCAGCTAGATTACGCAGCAAGAAGCCAAGATGCAGAGTTGGTGCAGCAGTGCTATAACGAAATATATGAAAGTCTACGCAAATTTCTATAAAAAATATCATAAGTTGCTGTAAACATATCAGATTCAGCTGGAAAACAATGAGCAATTTTACAAAGTTTTGTTCTCATTATTTCATCTTTTTAATGATATTTATGTGGATCTTGGAAACCTTTAATTCAAGCATTTACAGCTGAAAATTGCATAACTACAAATTAGATGAAATTCCTCCAAGGCAGAAATGAGCATTCCATCTCTTGCTTCAGTTGAATTGGTCCGGAAGCTTCACAGTTATCTGCTTCACAATGTAAATGTTCACAAAGAGAATTCCACCCTCTCGTCTCTCACTAATGATGATTTCAAGGAGCATGTCATGCATCCAAGTAATATTCCCCCCTTTAAGTACTAATTTTCTGTATTTTTTTAAATTGGGGTTTCATTTAAAAAGTTTCAAATTTTCTGTTGGCATATTTGCGTCAAGCCCAATATATACAACCATCTAATCATAATCCATAAGAGATCAAGGGTATAAACGCATTTGATGACCATGCTAGCCATTTTCATTGCTGGAGAGATCACCGAACCTCGTTGGAGTTACACCGATGGACTTGAGCACGAGCCATACAACATCCATTTGTCAGAGAACTCTAGTTACGGTAAAATTATACTTAAGGTCCCTCAATTATCTTCGTTTTTCATAATATAACTCCTAGCAAGTTGCTTTCTGTAACGATAAATTTTCATTTTATCTTTTAAAAGCTAGCGGTGGAACAGCTTTGGCACCGTTAAGAACATCAAGAACTCTCTCAATTCTTTCTATTTCTTGTAAGATTTTCTTCACTAAATTCCTAATTAATTTCTGAAAATTGGAGTAGCATTTTAGTCCAAAATATTTCGATATTCATGCTAATTCTGGTCCTGACAGGCCAACAAAGTTACACCTTAGAAACGTAATTGTTGTTAGAACGCTGACAGAAAGGCAGACAATACGTACTCAGAATAATAATAATGTGCTCCTTTCTATTAAGCTGGAGCAACATCAGCTGGGACAAGATACTTGCTTCCGATGGTTTCACCAGACCATAACCTGGGCAAAACACCACAAGATACAGGATCGTCGTTCAGTGTTGGGAAACTATTTCATATACAACATTTACAGAATACAGATGAGCAAAGAGAATAATAAAAGTTGAACACTGCAACACTACCAGCTTGATTACTGATGGCAAGTAGGAGACGTGGCAACAAAACGCCAGGAAAGGGGGTTGCACCATCTGATAGGGAACATAAAGCTGTAGATTCCCAGCTTCTGAATTCAAACTCAGTAACAAAAACCAATGTTAGCAATTACACAACAAATTTGACAATCTGACAGCAATATGTGGCCAGCTCCTATGGAGATTTCAGTTAGAAAACAATAATGATGCAGCATCAGTTCTTTGATTTCTATATCAAAACAGTCAATAAAGCACCAAAGCACATGAAAAGCAATGAATGTCACCTCAACAAGAAATAATATCTCCTAACATTAGCAAAAGACTATATCCCATACAAATGTCGGACATTGACAATCAAATTCTATCTCACCAAAAGTCCAGAGTAGGGGGAAAAACAAAAACATTCAATTTAAATAATTCCTATCTTATTTGCCACGTCAAGAGCATCATAATCTGGAGTCAATCTCACATACGCCTTCTTTGTTCCATCAGGCCTGGCCAAAGTAAGCACATAGTAATACATTAGTGAACAATCGACAAAATTATTTATTCATCTTGAGAAGTATAAGGACCTTAACATATACCTGATGAGAGTGTTAACTTTCTTTGTCTGAATATCATACATCTTCTTTACAGCATCCTTGATCTTCTTCTTGTCAGCACGAATGTCAACTATGAAAACCAATGTGTTGTTGTCTTCAATCTTTTTCATTGCTGATTCAGTAGTCAGAGGATACTTCAGAATTTGGTATTGGTCAAGCCTGTTCCTTCGTGGTGCACTGAGTCTAGGATACTTCGGGTTCCTTGGCTTCTTCAACGTCTTTGGGCGATGGAAAGTAACAGAGTGCGGATCTTCTTGACCCTCTTCTTCAAAGTGGAGGCCCCAGTTTTGACAGCCTTTGCAACTTTCGTCGCCTGAGCTTTGCCATCAGGCTTCTTGGAAGCAGCTAAAAAATAGAATCACAGGAGAATCAATTAGGACTAGGTGAATTACACATCACGTAAAATAAATATACGAAGATGTATCATCAACTACATAAAAATTAGAAATAGTTACAGACTAAAAAAATGAAATTAAAAAATAGAATACTAATAAAGGAAAAAAGTTATTCACACTCACCTGGCTCTAAATTAACAGCTGGGTCTCACCTTAGCGTTACTACTCTCCTTATCAAAAAATTTCACGCTATTGGACCACACTTTAGCTCCTATAAGAGAAATATGCTACTTCCTCATTTTCTGACACCCTCTAACTACTTATATGGAATTTATTTGATATTTGCGCGAAACCAACAACCACAAGGATGTGCAGAAACATGTGAAGGTACTAAACAACAATAAAGATAGAACATAGAATAACATAATCTACTGTCTGATGTTAGAAATGTTCAACAATAACTCTTGATTAAACTAATGACAAAAAAGATTGCAAGCAATGAAGACAACTACAAAGTATACCAAACAAACTCTCACAAGAAAATTACAAGGCTGAATGCATCAAGATTCAAGATACAGAGTAGCAACATACTTACAAGTACTCGGTGACGTAAATGCTTCTATAAATCAACACTTAATGCCCTAGAACCAACTTTAACATTAAAACAAACAGTTAAAATACAAGTATGTTATGAACAGCACCTTTGCTTGGCGGAGCCATTTAGAATACCAACAGAAATCTTATCCCAAACCTGTAGTGGAATAAAGTGAAGATCAGAACGGGAAACATATAATATTGGAATAATGACATCGTTTTTCAGATACATCAGACAGTTGAACAGAAATAGCATGAATTATTCATAGAAAAAGGAACATATGAATTTCTAATCAAATTAAATCATATATTGTTTCATACACATCAAATAGGAATATGAGGATACTCATAGAATAAAAGAATAGCATGAAATATCATTAAAAGTAAATATCTTTTATCAGACTAGTGGAGAAGTGCCAAGTTAAAAAGGATGCAGACAACATTCTTTTTTTGATAGTTGATCAACTTGATCCAAATTATAATTAGTTATCAGATGTGAAAAAGCTAGTAGAAAATTAGTCATTCACCGTGAAAGGACAGTATCAAACAATTAGTTAACAACATGCAGACAATCCGAATGCTTAGATCTTCAGCACTATATTAATACACCAAAGATTCTGGTAGAGAACATGAACAACGTTCATTAGAATATAACAACTTTCAGCAATTATTGAAAATTCTAAATTACAGCAATGTAATAAAACTCAGACAAGCCAACCTAGTTCGAAGATGCCATACTTGAACAAAGTAAGCTTTCCTACCAAGAAGTGAAGCTAAAACAAAAACGTTTTTTCAACTGTTATCTCTGGATTCGTGCGGGCTTTAGCAGTTAGCTCCCATTTTGAAACAAATAAATCTATTCAAGTAGAACACAATTTGCGGGGCTCGAAGATGACTTGACACCAGAACAAACATATTATTGATTAAAGGGGAAACTTAGTTCGAGTGATAGAAAACCTAGTGATTATAATGACTTCATTTCATGAGATTAACCACAAACCAATATACAACGAAGGCCTACTCGGACAACTATTCATAGTAGAATGTATGAGCTAATCTTAAAAAAGAAAACAAAGGGATCTGAAGTAATTTGTAGACTTACAATTGACAAACTACTAACTAGCAACATAGAGAGCAAAATCAAATGATAAATACAGAACAAATTACCCGATTAACTAACTAAAGATAAGTAATAGCTTGATATTAGTAGCAGTATAAATTAAGCGGAAGGAGATGCAATTCGCAGTACTAATAAAGCAACCGTGGCAGAAGCTGACCTCGTCGGAGCGCCGCTGGCTGCTTTTCCTCGCAGAGAAACGAAGAAATGACTCGCTATGCAGCGGAGCGCTTTTATTCTGCAAAACCCTAGGGCGCGCTGAGATGGCTCCGAGTAGATGACGGATGTGCCCTTATTGGACTGATTACGTCGAGCCCAGCCCAGCGCAGCCCGATCTAAGCTTGGTTTAAGGGATACGAATTTCGCCATGAAAAAATTGGTGATGCCATAGCCATAATTCCACAAATTGAACTTGGGATGTGCAATATCTAACAACGATTCACGCCCATAATTTCCTGCGGCACCCGCCCACGCCCTCTAGTGTTACAAATTGTGCGGGCCCGAGTCGGCCTGCACGACTGCTACGACTGGCCGGCCGGCTCGGCCTGCCCCACTAAAAGCGGAGGCTCGACCGGCAGCCCGCCGGGCCGAGCCAAGCCGGCCTTAATAAAAAAAAAAATTAGATAGTATATTATACGCAGCCAGGCCCGCCCTGGCCAGCCTGCGGGCTAAATTAGCATCTCTAACACCCCCTCCCCCTGCCAAAACCGGTAATCCCTAAAATCACGTCTCCCATCGCCGCCGGCTCTCCTCTCTGTACTCTGCTCCTTGGTCTTTGAGCTCTCTCTCTCCTTGCGGCAGCGGCTTGCCGGTTCTCCTCGTGCCAACGGCTCGCCAGCTCGGCGACTCTCCTCAGCAGCTCAGATCTCTCTCCGAAGTCTCCTTTGTCCTCTCCTCGTCGTCCTCGGTCGCTGGCCTTCCTCGGTGCAACGCCGCGGGGATGGCCGACGGCGGCTCTGTAGCTCACAGGCTCAGCTCTCCTCGGCTCGCGCGACGAACAGCTCTCTGGCAGTTAATAATAAATTTTGGGATAATGTGTTTTCAGTCCCTGATTTTGAAACTTCTTCAGTCCCTGTAATTTCACATTTTTATTTTTAGCCCCTACAAATTTGTGCAACGCCGTTTCGACTACTGTATTAGTATTTTTTGAAAAAGCTTTCAACATAGATATTATAAATTTTGATGATGATACACCTATTTAGAAGTATTTTTTGAAAAAGTATTGAACATGAAAGTTCTAGATCTCATCAAAATCTATAACTTTCATGTTGAAAGTTTTTTCAAAAAATACTGATACGATAGTCGAAACGGTATTGTACAAATTTCAATGAGGGACTAAAAAGAAAGAGGTGAAAATACAGGAGCTAAACGAGGTAAAGTTTGGCTTCTAGGGGCTGAACAAACATTGCCCCATAAATTTTCTAGATCAGTAATTCTTTGTATTAGCTTTCCATTGGATCTACAATTGGTTGAATTTAGTAGGTTGTAATGATTTAGTAATGTGGTGATTTAGAATTTTTACTCAGCACTTAATCTACTATTTTTATACCGTAATCTATTATATTATTAATTTATATACTATAATAGGATGTTTGGCAAACAAAAAAAAAAAAAGGATTTGCTTTTCAATAAAAAAAAATAAGAGAAGAAAGTAGTTCTCTTAGTGCCGATGATGATTGCAATAATGAGGAGTCCGAATCAGTTGTAGCTGGAGGACATCTTACTTAACCTCCAAGGTTGTAGATCCAAAGTTTTCTTCCATAGAGCGTGATTCTGATTTGAGCAAATCTATTTGGAAATATCCGGTCGGTCAACATGATGAAATAAGGAGGGCATATCTTAGATTTAGTCCTTACCATATCCATTTAGAGAGTTTTCCCTTCTCTGGAGTGAAACACCATCGTGGTTTTAACAAGCTTACATAAAAGACTGAATAAAAATTTGATCTCAGGTGGCCGTCAAAGTGAAAGCGGCAAATGATCGGACCATCGGAGTGATGTGAAGGTATGCACACAATTTGATGGAGTGGATGGCAAAGAGAGAGCTAAGTCTGTAAAATTAACATGCTTGGTCGTTGCAAGTGAACTGGAATAGTCCACAAGATTACAACTACTATTGGCCCTTATTGAAAGTATATAGTAAGAACGATGCTATGTACTAAGGAAAAAAGAATTGGTTTGTTAACGGTTATTTTAACAGTCATCTTAATAGATGCAATAAAATTGACCCTATGTTTGATATTTCGAATTTAAAGGTCCAAAGTTTGAACCGATTGTTGTCATTTGATATGCATTAGTTGGTGTGATATTAAATTTGATTTAAAATTATTTTTATGGATGGGTCTCTCCATGTATATGATTGAAAAAGTTTATTCTTGAATTACTAATATGCCCTCTAAAGCGCGTTAAGGATAATATGGGAGCGACGTTCATGAGTGTTAAGAAGCGGAACCGAGAATGAGCGGCGGCAGCGTTAGCCTGAGCTGGAAGACATCTCTATCCCCCACCGCCGCGATCTCCGGCTTACTCCGCCGGCCTGCCGCTGGTCTCCGTCCAAATTGCGTCGTTGCACATCGTTCTCCTCTCAGATGTTGTTCCCTCGCTCAACCGAACTCGCGCGGGGCCCCCGGCGGCGGCGTTGGCGAGCCTGATAGCGAAAGATCTCTTTGCCACCGCCGCAGACGCCGTCATCTGCAGCTGAGGGACATCGAACCCGGCGAGGAGTTCTCGGTTGTGAGCTTTTATAAGTTCGTAGAGATCCCAAACCCCGAAGCTGAAGTCTCCAAGCACCTTGCATTCCTCGAGGTAAGTTATTTGAGTATTTACATTAAACTGTTTGCAAATTTGATCGTTCACATGATTTATGATAAAAGGAATGATTTTGTGCTATTAATTTGAGTTCAAATATGTTGCTAAGGTAGCTTATTCGTATTCCAGGGACGCAATATCCATGGCCGGATATACATGAGTGAGCAAGGGATTAATGCGCAGGTACGTTTAGTTTCCATTAAGAAATAGGCATAAAAAATTTATGATTTTCTTAGCAAATGTTTCGATTTTACTATGAACTTAGTTGTAGGTTTGTTTGGTAACACTCCTTAGATTGGTAATGCTACTTTGTGTCAACTTTGCAGTACAGTGGTCCAACTAAAGATGCACTGGCATATGCAGACTGGGTTAGAGAAGATCACAGATTTTCTGATATTTTAGTCCAGATATCACCAGCATTTAATGGTCATGCTTTCCCTCGTCTGAAACTCCGTTATAAACCTTCTCTTGTACAGGCAAGCCATGCTTCCGGTTTTATCTGTCTATAAAGAGCTGTAGTTCGTCATTGTCTATTTTCAATAATTTACATTTCTATAAGCAGTAACCAGATAATTACTGAAGGTGGTGTAATTTGTTCAGTTGGAAGGGGGTATATCACACCTTCCGTTGGTAAACCCTGCGATACGAGCTATACCTTTGTCTCCTTCTGAATGGAAGAAAAAATTGCAAGTTATGGTTAATCTTGATGAAATATCTGGTAAAGGAGATTCCTGTTTGCCTCGAAGGCCTCTGATTTTGGATGTTAGAAATGGTAAAAATCCTTATCCTTCTATTTTGCTTTCGTTTAACTAACTTAAAGCTTAATTAATTATGTCTTTTATAATGTGTCAGTAGATGCTATTGCATGTTTATTGACCAATACGGTGCCAATCATATATGTTTTTGTAATGTATCAGTAAATGCTATTCTGTGATTTCTGACGGTGCAAGCATTTTATGTGCTCATTAGTTACAATTGATTGTATTGCTATGTAATTGGATAGAAGGAATATGTATGGTTATTGAATCACAATTTATGTGCTTAATCGAAAACCTGTATTAAGAGGTTTAGTGGACTGTATTCTTTCTACTTTTCATCTGTATGCGTTAAGTCCATGATGGATGGACAAGCAATGTATATGAAATAGTAAATAATTTGGCTTTTTGGGCAGGTTACGAGTGGGACATAGGTCATTTTGAGGGAGCTAAAAGGCCTAATGTTGATTCCTTTAGAAGCACTTCTTTTGGGCTATCCAAGGAAAATGTGCGAATGGGTGAATTTTTTAGAGCTTAACTTCTTGTTTATACCATATAGTTGTAACTTGTGGAATACAATTGCTGTTAGACTCGAAGTAAATTGGAGTTCAATCATCTATGTGGCATAAAATGTCTGATATACTGCTTATGTTTCATACTGTTGCAATTTAAATTCCTATCTAGTACAAGCTTAAAATAAACCGATTATAAAAATTGAATATTTAGGGGTTTGGAATGTACTATGTGAACCTTTTTTATGTATTATACTAAAATTCCTAATATATAGTTGATTTCAGGGTGCTGAGTCAGATCCTTTGGTTGGTATAGATAAGGATAAAATCGATATACTTATGTACTGTACTGGGGGCATACGCTGTGATGTTTATTCTACAATACTAAGGTAGATATCATTTCTTGACGACATATTTACTTGGTACTTATGCCGAAGTTCTATGGAATAATGTCAAAAAAGCTGCCCCTGCTTTTCAAAACTCGTACAAGTCAGCCTTTTCAACGTTTTCAAAAAATTCCAGGCAGGAAACTCAAGAGTGTTCTAGACAATTAGTTTAGTGTACCAGATGACTAGTGTAGTGTTGCCGGTACTTGTGTCATATTGTTCGGATTGAAGTGTTCCAGATTAGCTATTTTAGTGTTTCCCCGAGCTAAAAAAATATTCCGTGCTAGCTATCTTAGTGTTCGCACGAGTTAAAAAAATGTTCTGGAAAGCTAACTTAGTTTTTTGTTTGAGAGGTTGATTTATTCAAGTTTTGCAAAGCAGGGATTTTTTGACAAACCCCAAGTGTTTTATTATATGCAATTCATTCTTAATCTACTATACACTTATTGCCAGACAAAAAGGCTTCAAAAATTTGTACACCTTAAGTGGAGGAGTTTCCAACTACCTCAAGAATGAAGGACCCATGGGATGGGTGGGAAACTTGTTTGTCTTTGATGCGCGTCTGTCCTTAGCACCTTCAACATACAAGCCCGAAGCTGCCTCTTTAGAAAGCAATACAATGAAGCCTCAAATTAACACATTTGCAAGCTGCTATATATGTGGATCACAGATCGATGAGTTCAGACATAGAAACTGTGCTAATATTGATTGCAATCTACTCTTTCTGTAAGTCTAATTTTCATTTTAATAATTCATTCTCTATGTAAAATCTCACCTACAGAACATACATCTCTCCTAATCCCTTTTCGCATTTCATACAATCATTTTTTTTTAAAAGTAAAATTCTCGGTAACGTTAAGCAAAACTCTAGATGTGTATTTCTATGCGAGGTGGCAGTTATTTCCATACATGTTTAACTAACCTAATACTAGAAATATACGGTCGAGATGATTTCCACCTCATTTAGATGATTTCGTTAGAGTTATTAATTTTAGGGGAGCAGAAATAAGCATTAGCCTTTCTGATGTAAAATCATCTCCGTTATAGCTAACTCTTTATCTACTACATGTGCTAAAAATATGCGTATTGTCAAAATTATATTCTCATGTTGGTTGTATCTTTTGCAGTTCATGTGGTTCTTGTGTTAGTGAATTCAGAGGTTGTTGTTGTCGCGGGTGCACACAAGCTCCTCGTCTGAGACCTGTTTTATCTGGGCACCAGAGATACCAGAAGTGGCACATATATCGCGACAATGAGTTAGAAAAGCAATCCAGCTCCCCAATTTGATTCAAATAGTCTCAGTTATTTTGCGTTATATTGTGCTTCATGTGCTGATGGTGATAAAAAAGTTTGGGAAGCTTTTTTCAACATATCTCGACGTTCATGGATCTCCCTTCATTTTCTCCGCTCAAGACGCCCAGATATACATGGACAGGGAACTGAAAGTAGCTTCGTTATTTTTTTCATGTGTCGTATTCGGTTTATTGTTTAAATTAGAATTTTCTGACCATACCTTCAATAATATTGCTATTTGATGTATAAGCATTAATCTTACCCAAAAAAAAAAAAAGAAAAGAAAGGAAAAATAGGAATGGGAGAGAATTAGAGAGACAATTTGTCATTCTTCTTTGCTTGGTTAAGTGAGAGAAACAAGAGGGAGTGGAATCACAAAGGAAACCTTTCTCTTGGCAGATGTTGTGACAATTAAAAGGATGACGACCGCCTAATGATGATCGAGAGGTTCTGTGGAATTCAACGACTTCGAAAGTGCTTAACTCGTTCCATAGTGCTTCTCACCAACGGTCATTGGACATTGACGACTCATTTGGACCAACGCTAATAATAAGGGATAATTACATGTCAATCATGCTTTCCTACCTTTTTTAAATAAATTTGTATTTTTTCTGATAATTGCTAGGTCAAGTATAAACATATATAAATAAGTGATTGTGGAAGTGGAGAGAGTTAGAGAAAGAAGACAGTCGATTCCTTGATACCTTTAACATGGCTAAGTGCCTTATTTTTAGCTTCATCTAATCTTTCCATATTAGTTGCATGCATTAATTGCAACTTGATCGAAAAAAAGAGATAACAAACGGGGATCAGAGCGTTAATCGCTATGCTCCACGTCGGCCGTTCGTAGGATATACCATAAGCCTTACTCTATTTGTTCGTTACTGGTTCGCTTAGCAGTGATGCGATTATAGGCACATGTCCCCGACATGGACAATTACGATTACTACCAGGGAATATGACGTGATATGCGCTAGCTATTTGACGTTGCCTCACCACCGTTCGTTTGGTTGCCCTTTGCGCTTGCCATCTCTAAATTGGTCCCATCGATTGGGTCGGGATCGGTTTTTTTTTAATAGAGTTCTTAGCAGGCTTTGCTTTTGTACTCTAAAACCCAACCCATACCCATATCATTATCTAACAATAATACTCGTCACTTGCGATATTAATCATACAATTCACAGTATCAGATGGTCTTGATATAATACAAATAACAAGATGGACTAGTTTGATATCCTCATTTCTCTTTGGGACTGTTTTAGTAAATATATAAAAATAAAATTCATAACATTGTCTATAAAAAATTATAAATTTATAAATTTATTAATAATATATTATACTCAATAATATTAAAAATTATAATTATTAAATATTATTGATAATTACTTTTTTAAAATAAATGACAAGTAAATGATAAACATAATTAATATTTGTTAAAAAGAATAATTAAAAATAATAAAAAGTAAATGATAAGTAAAAAATTTATTTTCTACTTTTTAAAAATAAACAAAACAAGATTTTTTTTACTTTCTCAATTTTTTATTTTTTACTTGTTCTCTAAATAAACAGATCATTAGCTAATGTACATCTTTTTGTTAAAACAAGAATATTTATGTTTTCCCTGATTACATAGTGATTTAGACACTATAATAGAATAACAGAACTTACTACCAACGGAATTATGAAAATTATAGGGAAAATCACTGGGCAGCGGGCACTGAGCAACCATCATTTAATCCAAGCCGTCACAATTCGCAAATCCGTAACCGAAGAAAATCAACGGTCTATATGAGCAGCACCAATCTCGGAGTGACCACTGTAATAGACTGCGACGAGTGACGAAAGACTATGAAACCAAGCCCGGCCCGCCGATCACGTGTCTTGTTTTTCCTCTCTCTCTCTCTCTCTCTCTGTGCAGTAGCATTCTGGCCCATCCTTCTATTTGTTTCTCCCTTCACTTTTATAGCCGTCTACTTCATCTCCCTTCTTACATCTCTCAAAGGCATCAACGGTGCGGAGCTTTCCACCGCCGTCTCGCCGGACGTTAGAGCCCGGTGAGTCTTCCAACTTCTTATTTGTTGTTGCTATCTATTTTGTGTTCTCAAGCCAGAAAATGATATATGATAAAGAATCGAAGTTCAGTTGGAAGTAATTTTGGTTACGTATAGATAGATTGTTTTCTTCTCCGGCTTTCGCCGGCCTGCGGCCGTAGCAAATGATTCCCGTCGTAGTCAAGTGACCGAAATGCCCTCCCTAGTTGTGCGATTGTATGCATAATGTAGTTTGAATCTCACCTTTACTTGCTTGCATGTTCTTTTTGTCACAGATATAAATATGTATCAGCTTTTGGAAGCAGCATTTGAATTGAACTTTATCGATCGATCTCATGGCTGGGATTTGAAACTCTGCTTTGCTTTTTTATCATTACCATCTAGATTTACATAAATTGATAGATAACTTTTCAGATATATATATTATTAATTAATGCAAGATGAAACAAAGTCGTCTTCTCTACATCGATAAACCCGCATGTACAGTACTGCTAGGTCCGTGACCACTGATACGGGCACCGGCACTCGCGCCGTGCAGAATTTAATTTATTCCGTGGATTTGGGCAACCCCAGCGTCCCTCGTCTGGTTATGAATTAATGGGGTGATCTGTACGTTGGATTTTGTTTTGTTTATTGATAGCTGGTGAGGTGAGCGCATCGGAGAATCTGTAGCTTGTGTGTTGCGTTGCAATGGAGGTACTGAGCGGCAGCAGCAGCGGGATGGCGACGTCGCTCGCGACAACAGCGAGCTGTCAATCCTCGTGTCGCAGCTCCACATGCCCGCCTTGGCTCCAAGCGGCCCTCGCAGGTGCGCCACCGACCCCCCTCTTTTTGGACTCTCTCCTACTCTTATTACTGTTATGACCTTCGGTAAAAACTCTTTGATACACATACGAGAAGGGTACTTTAGTAATTGTAACGACCACTAGTGGTAATCTTGTCATTATCTGTTGGTACTGTAAAAAGTGGGAATACATTTTGATAACCCGGTTCACATTTTCCGGATTTTGTCCGTTCCTTTTGCCGCCATTGTTTCTATAAGCAAATCTGGCAACAAAGTATCATTAGCAAGCAAGTTTTAAAAAAGCGTGGTCTAAAAGTTGCTTTCGCCAGTCTACTCGCTGTTAGAGCTCCAAGATTCACGTTTGAATTTCAAATCTCAACCATAAAATTGATATCAAAGAATTCAATTTCGGACTTCATACTGTTCACGTGAAATGCTGATGTCTGAACATTATTGCTTGAGTAATGCTAGTCTCCATTTAAAAATACCAAAAACTTACCAATTAAAAATAAAAATTTAAAAATATTTTTATTATAAAAAATTTTATATTTTAATAAAATTTTATATTTTATATTTATTTTTAAATAATTTTAATATTAATTTTTTTTTTAAAAAAAAGTTAATGCTTTTTAAGCGATTGTTGGTTTTTGGAGAGATTTATATTTTCTTATTCCCTCGTCTATGATGATAGAAGCATTTGTTGCATTATCTATATGAGTGATTATGATGGCTGCGAAATTGAGGGATGCTGATGCAGACATTGAGCAGCGGGTGAAGGCGCTGGCGCTCGACACTGCGGGGGAGAACGAGAATGCGCCGGACTCATTCGCTGAGCGCGCGGAGAATTACTACCAGAAGCGGCCGCTGCTGCTGTCGCTCCTCCGCGACCTCCACCATCGCTACCTCTGCCTCGCCGACCGCTATTCACAGGTGTTGTCTAAGCCGCATATCCGTAAACTCTCCGTCGACACCGTTGACTTCGACGATCCCGAGCCCCCCGACTGCATCTCCTCCGACGCCGAGAGCACTCTCTCCTTCCAGCAAGTGCTCCCCCAAGAGCCTGAGTTGGTGAGCGGCGCGCTAGAGGCAGTGGTTGTCCAGCTGGTCGGCGCGTTCGTGGACCGCGAGCTGTTGCTTCACGAGCTCTGCGACGCCGAGCGGCGGGGGGCGGAGTCGGCGCGGAAGGCAGAGCTGCAGGGGAGCTTGCTGGAGGTTCTGGAATCTGAGCGGTTGGTCTTGCTCAGTGAGAACGCGCGGCTAGGGTTGCAGGCCGCCGCGGCGGAGGAGGAGGCCCGCGGCCTGGCAGCTGAGGTCGGGTACGTGCGGCGGCGGGCAGGGGAGCTCGCGCAGTGCGTGGTGAAGCTGCGAGAGGATCATAAGGTATGCTTGCTGGGGCGCAAGATCGAGGGGCTGCAGGCGCAGATATACGCGCTGGAGCGACGCAACCGGGACTGCTACGAGGCCATGGCACGTCGCGAGATGGAAAAAGCGGAGGCAAGGATCGAGATGGACCGCCTACGCGCGGAGAATATCCGGCTGCGGGAGGCGGAGGCGGCCGTGACGAGGCGGCGGCGCAAGGGGAAGAAGAAAGATGCCGGAGCGGCGAGTCTGTGGGACCGAATCAGGAACATCGACTGGGCTCTTTGTGGTTCGCACGTGTCGAAAGGGAAAGATAATTTCTGGTACTGTTAGATCGGGAAGCTGTTCCACACGTGCCAAGTAATCTACTACGTATCGTCTTTAGCTGTTTTTCTTTTTTTCTTTTTTTTTTTTTTTTTTGTAAAGCTGCTGCTACCACTACTGCAATTACAAGCTCTTCTCTGTAACCGTCTTAGATCGATCGTGTGCGGAACTACAGACTGCTAATAGCATTTCGCTTAAGTCCAAGTAAGCAATGGATTTTCGCTCGGGCTTTTCTTTTGACGCAAAGATGTTTTGACTGCTTTTATTGTAGATTTTTTTGCCTCATTTAGCCCATTTACTACATACGTTTTAGACAATTGTTTTCAATCTCATCGCCGTCATTAGCATCTGTTTTCTCACCAACTTTCTGCAGAATACAGGTCAAAAACAGAGGATGGTAATAGACTGGAAACTGATTTTATCATCCACCCCGACAGTCTACTGAAAATAACTTTATTCATGATATGGTTGCGTAAATTTTATTCTCAAACCTTGCTCAAGCCAGCTTTTGGAGGGGTTTTTTTTCACAAAGTTATTGTTGTTGACATTGTGATAAATTGTATCAAACCAATTCGTGAAACCGACTGAAAAATGGTAGATGTGCCTGCCCATTATTCGCTGCTGAAAAAAAAAAGACCTAATTCACTTTATGAGCAACACACTATCGAGTACAGAAACATATCTGCTACAATATTTTTAAAACTTTAAAAGAATGCTAATTCTACATTACAGCATGCAGTACTCGATCTAATAACTAATGGTTCATGAGCCAACCACTCCACTGGAGCAGCGTTATAACTTCATTAATCTAGAAACTATATGCTGCAAGTTACAATCTGTATCATTTCATGTACGCACATGGTCTATTTTGTTGTCATTCACTTGTAGTATCTTGTTAATATCACAGTTCAGTATCTTAGAGAGAGAATTATTATGCAGGAGTTTTCAAATAATTCTTGTTAGTTTTCAAAATTAATAAATCTTGTTAGTTTTCAAAATTAATAAATCTTGTTAATATTACACTCCTGTTTAATCATTTGCATGGAACCACAGCTAAATCAAGGCTGTTTTTTTTCACTAGTGCCCGTGAGGCATGTAACATCACAGTTTTTGAAATATATGGATAACATAACCTGCTATAACATCCCACAATACTGGAGCCAACGCATAGGTCAAACCAAAGCAATGGATATTGGCTACAGATATATAAAAAATGATTTAACAAAATATGATAAATTGCCATAAAATCTTGAGCAGTGTAGGAGGTAACTGAATCACATGAAGTTCTTGACTTAAACAAACTACTATGTTCTGGTGCAGATAAAGATTAAGCAACAAGACACCTACTCCGAATACAAGAGTTCAAAAAATTATCCAAACCTTTAGATATCAAAGAGAGCAGCAACTTCCATTGTTGAAGTTTGGGAGCTTGCTGCATGAAATTCACCCTAAATGTCTTTATTGAATTCTGTTAGCGGCTTTCTTTGTTGCCGAGACTTCGGCAAGATGTTCTCCATAAATCTTACCATACCTACTTCAAACCATGAATATCAATTCAACTAAGCAGTCTCCACCTTGACAGCTGCCTCCTTATTCTCCAATTTTTCATTGGTCGCGTTCGTATTGTCCACTAACCCAAGTTCCTTCTCGACATTCTTCCAACTCGTCAGCAATGGCTCCGGAAACTTCTTTTTTACTTCAGTTATCACCATCTTCGCCTCCTCAACCTTTGATTCGTTCACCAATCCCTCCACCAAAAGCCTCAACACTCTAAAATTAGGAACTTTATTATGCTCCACACTCTCCTTGAATATCTCCAATGCTGTATCAAATTCTTCGTTCTCACACAATGTTTGCATCAAAGTTTTATAAGTGGCTGCATTTGGCGGGCAACCCTTGTCTTTAAGCGCCTTAAAGACGTTCTTAGCCTCTTCCATGTTACCCTCCTTAATGTAACAGCTCATGAGGTAATTGTAAGTGATCGTATCGGGCTTCACTCCATCAGATTCCATCATTTTGATCAATCCAAGCACATCATTTGGCGATCCATGAATGGCCGAATGCATGATTCTCACGTTATAGGCAGGCAAATCAGGTGCACATCCGCTATTAATCATCTCAACCCACAACTTGTCAGCCTCCTCAATTTTACCCGCCTTGTAAAGAGCTTCTAGAAGGACAGTGTAAGTAACTACTGAAGGCGAAATTCCTTTCTCTTTCATTTCATCGAACACCTTGAAAGCATATTCGTGTTTTCCAGATTGCAGCAGAGATTTACAAAGGACGGTGTAAGAAATCGAATCCGGTTGTATTGAGTATTTTGCCGACATTTCCTCGAACAGCTGGCGGACGCGGCGGGGTTTGCGGCCGCGAATGCAGGCGGTGAGAAGAGCGTTGAATGAGACGACCGTTTTAGCGGCAGCGTCGGCGGATTCGAAGGTTTCCACGGCCTGCGAGATCATCCCAGCGGATCCGAAGGAGAGGATGATGGTGGCGAGGTAGGAAGCGTCAGTGGCGGAGGAAAGGCGGGAACCGAGGAGGGATTGGATGTCGGAAAAGCGGCGGGAGCGTGCGAGGCGGCGGACGACGAGGTCGAGGGCGAAGCGGGCGGAGACGGGGGAGGAAGAAAAGTCGGAGACGGAGGAGAGGATCGAGAGGGCAACGTCGGGATCGAATTCCCTCTTCAGACGCGACTTCGCGGCGGAAACCGAGAGTTGGGCGGCGGCGGCGGAGAAGAAGCGGATGAGGGAGCGGCGGCGGATAACTGATGCCAGCGGCATGGTGAATGTGGTGATGATCTTGGAGATGCTCTGAGATCGTAGTTGTGAAAACCTTCCTGGGGTTTAAGACGTAAAGATGAAAAATGCCCAATATTAATACGGTTCCCTCCAAAAACTCATGTTTTGCTGAAAGACAAGACAAAAGACTAAAGAGAGGAGGCGATAGAAAGGAATGGAAAATAGACGAGAAAAAAAATATATGGAAAAAAAAAATTTTAAGAAAAGAAAAAAATATTTTTGTTTGAATAACAGAGAGAATGAATTGAAAAAAATAAATATAAAAAATATTTTAAAATTATAAATTTATAAATAAGTCCTTCTTTTATTTATTTTTGGAGTAAGGTGAGAGATGATATAGTAATTTACGTCACTTTTTTTTTTCCTCTAATTTGAAAAGAATGAATGAAGAAAAAAAAATTCTTAGTTTTTTTCAAATTTTTCATCCATTTTTATCCCCTTTGCCATCCAAACAATGGGATGGAATATTTTTTTCTCATTTTTCATTTCCTTCTCATTATTTCTTTCAAACTAAACAACCCTTAGTGCTTCATCCCAAGCCAATTCATCTAAACACACATATTTACGAGGCATATAGGAGTTAGATTTTTTGGTGTTTAGTCTTAGTCCTTAAAAGAATCATTTTTCTTTATCAAACTCATTCCTTGCTCCTCTACGGTGCCATTTTAGCTTCTCGGATGGGTGTAAGAAACAGAGATGAAAGGAAGGAGAATAAATTTTTACTTGGAAATTCATTATATTTTGTTGCAGTATTTTTTGTATCTTTTTTTTTTTCTTAAGAAACAAACGGATAATCCCGGGTTCGAACCAAGCATCTATGCACCCAAAACTGAAATTTTCCCATATATTTACTTAACAAGTCATCACATTTCTTTTTCTCCTGTAGCAGAACAGTTTGCTCTCTCATTTTTTGCAAATGTAATACCAACATACCGATTAACAAATAAAAATCCCAAAAAATGGTTCTATTAATAATTCTACCAAAGAAATTAAGTAGTGAAGAAAAGCTAATTTTTAACACTTGGCAAATTGAGTTGAGCTTGAACAGTGATTTTTCACAGCTTCCCCTTTAACAAGTTTTTCCGTTCGATCGCCATATAGTTGCATTTACATCGACGAAATATTTTAGAAATACGAATATGATACATGAATGCAGATTATACAACTTTCGAACTGTAGCTAGAAGCTAAAATTACAAAAAAAAACCTTCTATGAAAACATTTTAGTTCACTTGAAGATATAGTTACATTAGGAGGGATTCAGGAAGTTGTCGACCCTTACGTTCGCTTGTCGTGACAAGAACTTCATGCAGATCGGAGGCTGCACTTTAGCCAGAGCAAGTACGGCTTGTGGCAGAGTCCAAATACCGTCGCCACAAATCAACCCCGACGCCACAGCAGGTCCAAAAGCATCTGCCTTTGCCTTGTTCACCAACTCCCAAATAAAAAGTATTAAGCTTCCGACACACATATCGATTGCAAAGTATGATCCTAAATAGAATGGTATCGCCATTGCCATTGGAATGGGAATAAACCTCGAAACCTTCTTAGGGGCCATATCTCTTATGAAGTTGATAATGATAGCAACAGCAAAGGAGATGAAGCACAAGGTAAGGCAATTTTTTGGTAATGAACTAAAGCCTTGCACTCCTAGAAGGGCAATGTTTCGGTAAATGAGTGCGTATGGTGCAGCATACTCTGGCCCCGGAATTACGAAAGCCTTGTAGAAGAGCCAGAAGACGCAAGGGGACACTATACAACCCATTGCTGTGCCAATCACCTGGCTAATAAACATAGATCTCGGGGAGGCCAAGGTCAGATAACCCGTTTTGAAGTCCTGCATGATGTCTGAAGCAGTCGACACAATGTTCATCATGACGCCACAAGCTGCCAGACCAGCAAGCACACCACCATTGGTAGAACCAGCCCACGCACCGATTGCAAATATACCGAGTTTTCCGTACGTCGACGCTAGCGACCAATCCGTTAAGCCGCAACCATACGCATTGCAGAAGGCCAGTACTGGAGCAACAATGTACATGACAACGATATAGTACCATTTGAGAGGATGAAAGATGTGTGGGAGGGTCGCGGTGGAGATCGCTGCAATAGCAATATAGCCTCCTAATGCAACTGATTTCGGAATTTGGTCCTTGAGGAAAAGTTCGGTGCGACGTTGGTCATCAAAAGTTTTAGTCGGGGTAGTAACAGAAGATACATCATCGGTGATAGGAAGATCTGCTTTCCGACCTTTCTGAATGTGGGAAGCCAAAGCATATGAGGTCCTGCCCAAGACCTTGACGAAGTTATAAAGGCCATCCCCGAGGATTAAGGCAATCGCAATAAAGATCTGCATTATTATAACAACAATCAATTAATAGTTAAATTTTTTTTAAAAAAAATAAAAAGAAGTTTGTGAAGACTACCAATAATTATTACTGAAGCTAGTATTTACCCTATACCCTTGCAAGCCGTGCAAGCTGAATCGGGAAGATCTGCTGGATACCAGTGGCCTCTTTTATTATGAATTAGTGGCCACATCACTCCCCATGACAAGATTCCGCCGAGGAGGAGAGAGATATTTACAATATATGGACATATCATTCCAACTCCAACGTAAGTAGCAGAGAAGTCGAAGTAAAACCTACAGAATAAAAGATGGATCTGATCTGTTAAAAGTAAAGGGGAAAGATTGACGAGATATGTAAAAGTCTTCCTTTGATGATGCTATCTCATTTCTTGACCAGAAACTTACTTATTTTGGTAAGCCTTCAGACCCAATGTTGGGAAATTGGAAAAACCACAGGCATCGCCAGCAGTGTAGAACCATTGAAAGAAACCCCAAACGAAGCTGATGCCGAAGAACTTGCCTAATACCTTCACTTGCTTCCTGAAATAAAACATGTACACATGCAAGTTCATTAGTACTTCACCCGGCAAACAATGAAACACTAGATGGTCAATCCAATAAAACGTAAATTACTTTGCTAGCTCGGCACCCTGAGGAGTGTGAAAGCTGTTGATAAGGTAAGCCGTTGCTGTTCCACTCGGATAGGTCAGCCTGTAGTCTATTATCATAATCTGAAACGATAAAAATATATAAATGTAACAACAGCAAGACAAACGAATGAAGCAAGGGCAATCATGAAACAATATCGAAGCTGGCTAATCCACTGACGAATAACAGTGTATCAATAGGAACCACCTCGACAAAAACTGGTTAGATGGTTGGAAATTACTTATTTTTCAAACTAAAAAAAAAGGGTAGAAATTCACCTTTCTAAGAGGAATAATGGAACATAGCCCGATAAAACTAACAGCAAATAGAAACCCAATCATCCATCCCAAGCTTGGGTCCTTTATGCTTCGTGGATCAGATGTGTCGGATGCTAGCTTTGCGATTTTATCACTCATGGCAAGTAGATATGATCCAAAACCGCCTATTGTCAGATATACAAATATACATAAGAAAAACATAATCAAATATGCGACTTGATAACAATTAGCAACAAATGTAAGCAATTTTCTTACAACATCTTTTTCTACACAGAAGACACTAATACATGGTTTTTTCAGCAATTATTTGCAATGTATGGTGAATCAGGAACAGGGTTGTATAGAACAGCATACGGATCTGTACTAGGTATAAACTAAGTACATATCAGACGCTTTCACAGAATCGCTATGATTGTAACAGCATAAGTAGTCTAAACTGAATTTTCAAGTTACTCTTAGTTTTATGATGTTTACCTACATCAATATAATTCTTCTATGATCATAAACTTTTGCTTAACACAATTGTCTCGTATTATATTCATCATTAAGTTAGAAGACGAATGTTGTTACAACACTTCAAATTCTCTTGTTATAGGACTTCTGTAAATAATACATTTCTGTAGAATATACAGCTTATAAGGGATAAAATGAACCATACAAGAACAGATAAAATTTTTAAACTCCCAACTTGGTCTTATGCAATAGTTCTAGTACGAAGTAGTAGTCATATTAAAACTAAGTTTTACCGTGCTGTAAGATTGTATCAAGAGTGCCGTCTGCGACAGCTCAACCAGACAAGGCAAACGGGACCTACTCAAAGAAATAAGCATTAAGTAACAAAGATATGTTTCAATCCAAAAGTTCAAACCTACATGACAACTACTAGCAATCAACAATTATGTCCAAATAATCCGCACGATGGTGGGCTATATGATCAACGTTTATGGGATTTGAAATTTCCAGCCATATTATACACATCAAATACTCCTTTTAGATAAATAGGCATCAAAATTTTGAAATTTCATCAAATACCACCTGTAAATGGCATCTCTGCATTTAATCTCTACAATAAATAAACAATTTTCGATTATGCTTTACCGGCAGAATTTATACACGCTACTAACAGCAGTAATAACTGTTTGGCCACGAAAAACTCACACACTAACCCCCAAAAAAGGGTTTTTTGAAAAACTCTTGTTTTTCAAAACTGTTTAAAAAAAGTCTTAAAAATTTACAAAACTACTCACAAACAACTACAGATATGTATTTTCAGAAAACGAAATTTAATGGAAAAGAAAATTGGTATACTTGTAAAGTATGTATTCAAAAAATATTTCTAATTATATTTGTTGAAACTCCAAAATTTTGTAATCAATAAAAACTCGAAATCTTAAAATATATTTAGATGTATTTTTAAAACATTTTAAACGAAAATATTGTAGAGCATATCCAATTATCTTTTTTTCTATATATATATATATATATATATATATATATATATATATATATATATATATATATATAAATATCTATATGTGTGTGTGTGTGTGTGTTAAATTTAGTAATATTTAGAAAAATAGAAGTTACTTGGGAGTACAAACAAATATAGAGCATATATATATATATATATATATATATATATATATATATATATATATATATAGTCACTCCCCCAAAAAAATATACCAGATTAGTTACCTTCTATAAACAAGATTTTTTTTTTTCTAATTTCAGCAACATCGTTTTTATGTTTTCTTTTGGACCCTACTTCGAAGTGGGATTCTCAATTTACAAAGCTACCTGCTGTCGAGTCATCGTTGAAAATAAAAGAGAAAATTCGATATATGATATTAAAACTGTTTACTAATTTATCTCTAAATTAAAAATTCTTATAAATCAGAGTCTAATTCAAAATTTGTGTAAAAATTTGCATTATCCATCATGAATAAAAATCATCTAAAAACTTTGTAAGAGCTGTGTCAGCAACTATTCGATGGCGAATTCTAAAATCATGAATAAAAATCATATAAAGGCTTTGTAAGAGCTTACCGCTGAAGGCGATTCCGGCAGAGGCTACAACACAAGTCTGAATGACAGTATTCTCTTGGCGGGTGAACGGTTGCTTAAGCATACCCCCTTTCTCCATCAACTTCGTCCATGTTTTGACGAAGAAGAACCCGAGAAGCCCCGCGGACACGTTCAGCGAGGGTATAATACCGGTTGTGAGATTGAGCTTCATCACGATCACCGCGAACATCACCGACAGGCCCAAGCTGACCGCGAAAGCGCGCAGAGTCAGCTGCTCTCGCCATGTCGGCACCCGCGTTCCTTCGAAGATTCTCTCCACCGACAACGCCTCCACCGGCGCCGACCCCCGTCTCCGGAGCTCCGAGCTGCCGGAGTATCTCTCCTCGTGATCCCCTCCGATGGGGATCGAACGGTCATTCGCAGCTTCCGTTCCCATGAATATGATCGACTTCAACTTTTTTGGGATCTAAAAATATTGAAGTGGAGATGCAGGGGAGTCTCGAGAGAGTATTTATAGCAGTAAATATCGGTGTTGCGATTCGGTCCAAGTTCGCGGTTGCGGGGAGATATAAGATTCCTAGGTTAGATAGCAAGGGGTTTGTCAGATGATGTGTACCGCTTGATCCAATCGGACGGAGTTGAAAAGAGAATTACGGGAGTTATTGGCAGTATATGGGTTTGAAAATCGGATACGTTTGGATCAGAAATCGGGCCCACCGCAAGATTTTATTGAGTTTGTCGACGAAGACCTTTGACAAATAGCGATTCAATCAAATATAACTTGAAAGACAACTACAAATCAACCGCTACAATTTTTTTTGTACTTATATAAATTAATTTTTAAATTTTTAATAATCATTTAAATTTTTAAAAAGAATTTGGATATTTATGTGGAAATTTTTTTGACTATTATATAAATATTTTTTTTAAAAATATTATAAAAACTATAATTTTTAATAAAATATATAATTTTTATTTTAATAATTTTTAAAAACAAATATTTCGAAATAGGTGTATTGAGATTCAAAGTTTTAGTGAGTTTTAAATTTAATCCGTTAATCCGCTAACTTTTGAAACATCAAATCTATTTATAGATATTTTTTGTTTTATATAAACTTTATAAATTTTATCAAAATATACAATTTTTTTGTTAAATGTAATTACAACTAAAGCTGAAAATGAGCTAAGCTCAAGCCGAATACTATCTAGCTCAAGCTTGGCTTAGTTGATAATGCTCGAGCTCAAGCTCGAGTTCGAGCTCGACGAGTCTCAGCGGCCGAACTCGAATTTGACTCACTTTTTAAAAAAAATCATGCTTGAGCTCGACTCAATTACTTTAGTTCGAGCCAAACTCGAGCTTGAGCTCGAATACCTAGTACGAAAATAATATGTACGGTGGCAATATTTATAATTTCCATAAAATTAGGATCAAATTATAAAAAATTATATATTTTATTGGACTCAACTAATTTATAACAGTCTGGACTGGATTAACCAGGGCTTCCGATGGATAAAAACAAAGTCCTTTTAATATTTATTTTGATTTTTTTTCCAAGTCAGGTTGCAGAATATCCGGGATGTACGTTTGCATGATGTGGTGATGATTTGCGCGACAAGTGGAGATTCCAAGATCTCAGGATCAGAACAATTGCGACATCCACTTTATTTGTTGAAGAATAACATATATATATAAATATATATATGTATGCTATTTTCAGCTTGAGCTAAAAATAATTCATTCTCAGCTAACATCTCAGCCGTTGATCTGCTTAATCTAACGGCTGATATTTAATTTTAACACTTAACGGCGGCGTTAAATATTTAACGGCGTAAATCGTTATTTTGTTAAGTATTAAAATTAAATCTCAGCCGTTAGATCAAGCAGATCAACGGCAAAGATGTTAGCTGAAAATAGGCTATTCTCAGGTCGAGTTAAGAATAGCCTCTCTCTCTCTCTCTCTCTCTCTCTCTCTCTCTCTATATATATATATATATATATATATTCAAGTGTGACAGTAAATTAATTTATCATGGCTCAAACTATAACCAAATCTATCTTTGTCCTTTTATCGCGATTTGAGTTTGATTTCTATCATACATTACGATAAAAAAAATACGTATTAAGTAAATCCATTTTAATCAGATATTGTTAGAATTCGATATTTCTAATATATCATTCATTAGAAACATACAACGCTCTCGTTCAGGCCTCCTTCCAAAATCCAACTAGGCTAATCAACTGGACTAATACTAGTCGGCTAATCAAGCCTACGTTTAACGCACTTAAAGAGTTAGGAGTCAATCTTTAGCAGTTGCTGAGCTAGCAGAGTCTCCAAGAACAAGATTGTTTATATATTTAGATAAAATACCAACTATTATTACATCAGAGGTGTTAAAACAAGATTTAATATAATTAGATAAAATACCAAGTATAGAGCTTTAAAACAAGATTTAATATGTTTAGATAAAATACCAAGTATATTACATTAGAGCTGTTAAAACAAGATTTACTATATTTAGATAAAATACCAAGTATATTATATTAGAGCTGTTAAAACAAGATTTACTATATTTAGATAAATACCAACTATTTTACATTATTATAGCTGTTAAAACAAGATTTACTAATTTAGATAAAATGGCAACTATTTTACATCATAGCTATTACATTTTTAGCTTTTTATTAATTTTTTTGAAAAATATTTTTGAATAGGTGTTTTGAAAATTCAAAGTTTTAGTTGAGCTAAAATTACAAAAATAACCTTCTAGAAAACATTTTTAGTTCACTTGAAGATAATAGTTACATTAGGAGGGATTCAGGAAGTTGTCGACCCTTACGTTCGCTTGTCGTGACAAGAATTTCATGCAGATTGGAGGCTGCACTTTAGCCAGAGCAAGTACGGCTTGCGGAAGAGTCCAAATACCGTCGCCACAAATCAACCCCGACGCCACAGCAGGTCCAAAAGCATCTGCCTTTGCCTTGTTCACCAACTCCCAAATAAAAAGTATTAAGCTTCCCACGCACATATCGATTGCAAAGTATGATCCTATATAGAACGGTATCGCCATTGCCATTGGAATGGGAATAAACCTCGAAACCTTCTTAGGGGCCATATCTCTTATGAAGTTGATCACGATAGCAGCAGCAAAGAAGATGAAGCACAAGGTAAGGCAATTTTTTGGTAATGAACTAAAGCCTTGCACTCCTAGAAGGGCAATGTTTCGGTAAATGAGTGCGTATGGTGCAGCATACTCTGGCCCCGGAATTACGAAAGCCTTGTAGAAGAGCCAGAAGACGCAAGGGGACACTATACAACCCATTGCTGTGCCAATCACCTGGCTAATAAACATGGATCTCGGGGAGGCCAAGGTCAGATAACCCGTTTTGAAATCCTGCATGAGGTCTGAAGCAGTCGACACAATGTTCATCATGACGCCACAAGCTGCCAGACCAGCAAGTACACCGCTATTGGAAGAACCAGCCCACGCACCGATTGCAAATATACCGAGTTTTCCATACGTCGATGCTAGCGACCAATCCGTTAAGCCACAACCATACGCATTGCAGAACGCCAGTACTGGAGCAACAATGTACATGGCAATGATATAGTACCATTTGAGAGGATGAAAGATATGCGGGAGGGTCGCGGTGGAGATCGCAGCAATAGCAATATAGCCTCCTAATGCAACTGATTTCGGAATTTGGTCCTTGAGGAAAAGTTCGGTGCGACGTTGGTCATCAAAAGTTTTACTTGGGGTAGCAACAGAAGATACATCATCGGTGATAGGAAGATCTGCTTTTCGACCTTTCTGAATGTGGGAAGCCAAAGCATATGAGGTCCTGCCCAAGACCTTGACGAAGTTATAAAGACCATCCCCAAGGATTAAGGCAATCGCAATAAAGATCTGCATTATTATAACAACAATCAATTAATAGTTAAAATTTTGTTAAAAACAAATAAAAAGAAGTTTGTGAAGACTACCAATAATTATTACTGACGCTAGTATTTACCTTATATCCTTGCAAGCCGTGCAAGCTGGAATCGGGGAGATCTGCTGGATACCATTGGCCTCTTTTATTATGAATTAGAGGCCACATCACTCCCCATGACAAGATTCCTCCGAGGAGGAGAGAGATATTTACAATATATGGACATATCATTCCAACTCCAACGTAAGTAGCAGAGAAGTCGAAATAAAACCTACAGAATAAAAGATGGATCTTATCTGTTAAAAAGTAAAGGGAAAAGGATGACGGGATATGTAAAAGTCTTCTTTTGATGATGATATCAAATTTCTTGACCGGAAACTCACTTATTTTGGTAAGCTTTCAGACCCAATGTTGGAAAATTGGAAAAGCCACAGGCATCGCCAGCAGTGTAGAACCATTGAAAGAAACCCCAAACGAAGCTGATGCCGAAGAACTTGCCTAATACTTTCACTTGCTTCCTGAAATAAAGCAATGCACACATGCAAATTCATTAGCACTTCACTCGGCAAACAATGAAACACTAGATGGTCACTCCAATAAAAGGTAAATTACTTTGCTAGCTCGGCACCCTGAGGAGTGTGAAAGCTGTTGATAAGGTAAGCCGTTGCTGTTCCACTCGGATAGGTCAGCCTGTAGTCTATTATCATAATCTGAAGCAATAAAAATATATAAATGTTACTTAAAAGAATATATATATATATATATATATATATATATATATATATATATAAATGTTACAACGGCAAGACAAACAAATGAAGCAAGGGTAATCACGAACGAAGCTAGCTAATGCACTGTCAAATAACAGTGTATCAATAGGAACCACCTCCACAAAAACAGGTTAGATGGTTGGAAATTACTTATTTTTCAAACTAAAAAGAAAGGTGGTAGAAATTCACCTTTCTAAGAGGAATAATGGAACATAGCCCGATAAAACTAACAGCAAATAGAAACCCAATCATCCATCCCAAGCTTGGGTCCTTTATGCTTCGTGGATCAGATGTGTCGGATGCTAGCTTGGCAATTTTATCACTCATGGCAAGTAGATATGATCCAAAACCGCCTGTTGTCGGATATACAAATACATATAAGAATAACTAAAAACATAATCAAATATGCGACTTGATAGCAATTTCTTACAACATCTTTTTCTACACAGAAGACACTAAAACATGGTTTTTTCAGCAATTATTTGCAATGTATGGTGAATCAGGAACAGGGTTGTATAGTACGGATCCGTACTAGGTACAACTTACTTGCTAGCAAAGAAATGGTGTCCATTGGACTTAAAGGAACCTCAGAAGCAAGCATGTAGTTTAGAGCCAGAGAAGAGAGTTCAGCTCTAAAGCATTCAACAAAGTAGGAGTTCAAAAGGCACTAAACATCAGGAGATGAAATGAGATTTACATGTTGTTTGGAAATTATTCTGAAAAGCGTAATAGAGCATCTAGTCATCAACGTATGTAGATCACACAATCTCAACATTTGTTTAAACTTGCTTCTTTAATTCCTACTTAGAAAATATGGATATGCCTGCCAATCATTTCCCAGCAAGCATTCAAATATAGAAATGAAACAAGCTCTAACCTAAGTATATATCAGACGCTTTAACAAAATTAGTCTAAACTGTAACAGCATAAGTAGTCTAAACTGTGAATTTTCAAGTTACTCCTAGTTTTATGATGTTTACCCACATCAATATGATTCTTCTATGATCATAAACTTTTGCTTAACACAATTGTCTCGTATCATATTCATCAATTAAGTTAGAAGAGGAATGTTGTTACAACACTTCAAATTCTCTTGTTATAGGACTACTGTAAAGAATACATTTCTGTAGAATATACAGCTTATAAGGGATAAAATGAACCATACAAGAACAGATAAAATTTTTAAACTCCCAACTTGGTCCTATGCAGTAGGTCTAGTAGGAAGTAGCAGTCATACTAAAACTAAGTTTTACCGTGCTTTAAGATTGTATCAAGTGTGCCGTCAGCGACAGCTCAACCAGACAAGACAAACGGGACCTACTCAAAGAAATAAGCACTAAAAAGCAAAGATATATTTCAATCCAATCGTCCAAACCTACATGACAACTGCTACGAATCAACAATTATGTCCAAGTCATCCGCACGATGGTGGGCCATATGATCAAATTTTATGGGATTTGAAATTTCCAGCCATATCATACACATCAAATTACTCCTTTTTAAGATATAGGTATCAAATTTTTGAATTTCATCAAATACCCCTGTAAATGGCATCTCTGCATTTAATCTCTACAATAAATAAACAATTTTCAATTATGCTTTACCGGCAGAATATAGACACGCTACTAACAGAAGTAACTGTTTGGCCTCGAAAAACTCGCACACTAACACCCAAAAAAGGGTTTTTTTTTTGAAAAACTCCTATTTTTCAAATCTGTTTAAAAAAAAAATCTTAAAAATTTTACAAAACCACTAAAAAACAACTACATATATGTCTTTCTCATAAAAGTAAATTTAATATTCAAAAAATATTTCTAATTATATTTTTTGAAACTCCAATTTTTTTTTGGTAAGTAAGCATATTATATTTAGCACAAAACTTAGAAATTACAACATTCAGACATTAGGACCGATACAAATCAGGACCCGAATTTTGTGAACAAAAGCTAAGGAATTTGAGAGAACTCACAAAATTTTTTAATCAATAAAAACTTCAAATCTTAAAATACATATGTAGATGTATTTTTACGAAACATTTTAAACAAAAAAATTGTAGAGCATATCCAATTATATTATTTCTAATTAAATGTTTTTCCTATATATATATAGTAATTATTAGAAAAAATAGAAGTTATTTGTGAGTACATACAAAAATAGAGCTGATATATAGAGTTACTCCCCCCAAAAAAAATATACGGCAGATTAGTTACTTTCTACATATAAGATTTTTCTTTTCTAATTTCAGCAACATCGTTTTTACGTTTTTTCTTTTGGACACTACTTCGATGTGGGATTCTCAATTACAAAGCTACCTGCTGTCGAGTCATCGTCAAAAATTAAAGAGAAAATTCGATATATGATGTAAAAACTGTTTATAAATTAATATCTGAATTAAAAGTTCTTATAAATCAGAGTCTAATTCAAAATTTGTGTAAAGAGCATTCTCCATCATGAATAAAAATCATTTATAAACTTTGTAAGAGCTGTGTCAGCCACTATTCGATGGCGAATTCTAAAATCATGAATAAAAATCATCTAAAGGCTTTGTAAGAGCTTACCGCTGAAGGCGATTCCGGCAGAGGCTACAACACAAGTCTGTATGACAGTATTCTCTTGGCGGGTGAACGGTTGCTTAAGCATACCCCCTTTCTCCATCAACTTCGTCCATGTTTTGACGAAGAAGAACCCGAGAAGCCCCGCGGACACGTTCAGCGAGGGTATAATACCGGTTGTGAGATTGAGCTTCATCACGATCACCGCGAACATCACCGACAGGCCCAAGCTGACCGCGAAAGCGCGTAGTGTCAGCTGCTCTCGCCATGTCGGCACCCGCGTTCCTTCGAAGATTCTCTCAACCGACAACGCCTCCACCGGCGCCGACACCCGTCGCCGGAGCTCCGAGTTGCCGGCGTATCTCTCCTCGTGATCCCCGCCAATGGGGATCGAACGGTCATCCCCAGCTTCTGTTCCCATGGATATGATCGACTTCAACTTTTTTGGGATCTAAAAATATTGAAGTGGAGATGCAGGGGAGTCACGAGGGAGTATTTATAGCAGTATATATCGGTGTTGGGATTCGGTCCACGTTCTCGGTTTGCGGGAGAGATAAGATTCCTAGCTGAGTAGCAACGGGTTATCAGTTATCTGTACCGCTGGATCCAATCGAACGGATGTAAGTGAACAGGGAATTACGAGAGTTATTGGCGGTATATTCGGGCTTGAAAATCGGATACGTTTGGATCAGAAATCGGGCCCACCGCAAGATTTTATATTGAGTTTGTCGACGAAGACCTTTAACAATTAGCGATTCAATCAAAGATAACTTGAAACATAACTACAAATAGATTTTTTTAACTCATATAAAATAATTTTTAAAATTTTAATTATTACTTAAATTTTAAAAAGAATTTTAATTTCACTCGAAATTTTTTTAATTATTATATAAATATTTTTAGAAAATTTTTAATATAAAGTTAATTTTTTATGAGATTTACAATTTTTACTTTTAAATAGGTATTTTGAGACATCAAAATTTTAGTGAGTTTTAAAATCAATTCATTAACCCGCTGATTTTTTAAAAAATAATTTAACATAAAAATTATAGATTTATCAAAACCTACAAGTTTTCTATTGAATGTGTTTCAAACAGAACTTCTAAATAAGTATTTTAAATATTAAAGTTAATGAATGAAATAAAATATTTATTCTAAAATTAAAATACGGGAAGGCTGATATGTAAGTCTCCTTCAAACAATGTCGAAAAAGCTAAACCAAAATCTCATAAATAATCATAAAAACTATCAAATGTTTAGAAAATGATTTTTTTGTAGTAGAACTTATATAATTTTGAGATAAATTTTCAGATTTTTTACCTACGGTTGATCAATGAGGTTCCTTAGTATTTTTAATTTTTAAACTGATTCAATTATAAAAGTTTGAAACTTTAAAAAAAAAAAAGATTTTACATTTAAGAATTTGTAATACCTTAAAGTAAATATTTTTTGTAATTACAACTAGGCCTGAAAACGAGCCGAGCTCGCGCCGAGTACTACCTAGCTCAAGCTCGACTTGGTTGAAAAAAATTGCTCGAGTTCGAGCTCGACTCGGGCTCGACGAGTCTCAACAGTCGAGCTTGAACTCGGCTCGCTTTAAAAAAATTAATGCTTGAGCTCGGCTCGATTGCTTCAGTTCGGACCGATCTCGAGTTCGAACTCGAATACATAGTTCGAAAACAATATGTACAATAACAATATTTATAATTTCTATAAAAATTAGGATTGAATTATAAACAGCTATATATTTTGTTGGACTCAGCCAACTTATTATAGTCTGGACTGAATTAGGCAGCGGCTCCCAATGGATAAAAAAAAAGTCCTTTTAATATTTATTTTGAATTTTTTTTTTCCAAGTCAGGTTGAAGAATATCCGGGATGTACGTTCGCATGATGTGGTGATAATATGGGCGACAAGTGGAGCTTCCAAGATCTCAGGATCAAAAAAATTGTGACATCCACTTTATTTGTTGAATTATTAATAACATATATTATAGTTATAATTTGAAACACAATTACATGATCCGCTGAATTTTAAAATATAAAATATAGGAACAATAACTTACATTCCACTAATATATATTAAATCATAGATAAGGATAATATAGTTATATTTCTATAATAGAACTCCTACTCTACTATATATCATGGATCAAAACTACGACGGCAACATTAATTTATCATGGATCAAACTATGACCAAATCTATCTTTATTTTTATCTTGATCTGAGTTCGATTTTTATCATATATTACGATAAGAAATAGCGCATTAAGTAAAGTCAATTCCAATCAGATACTGTTAGAATTCGAAATTTCTAATATATCATTCATAAAAAAACATACATTGCTCTCCGTCTGGTCTCCTTCCAGAATTCAACTAAACTAATCAACTGGACTAATGCTAGTCAGTTGATCAAGCCTACGTTTAACGCACTTAAAGAATTAGGAGTCAATCTTTAGCTGTTGCTGAGCTAGTAGAGTCTCCAAGAACAAGATTTTTTTTTTTTATAAATTTAGATAAATACCAACTGTTATTACATCAGAGCTGTTAAAACAATATTTAATATATTTAGATAAAATACCAAGTATACAGCTGTTTAAACAAGATAAACTATGTTTAGATAAAATACCAAGTATATTACATTAGAGCTGTTAAAACAAGATTTACTATATTTAGATAAAATACCAACTATATATGGTTAAATTATAGCTGTTAAAACAAGATTTACTAATTTAGATAAAATGCCAACTATTTTGCATCATAGCTATTATATTTTTACTTTTTATTCAAAAAATTTTGAATATATTTTTTAATAGGTGTTTTGAGATTCAAAGTTTTAGTTGATCTAAAAATTGATATGCAATTCGATAAAATTTTGAAGCCTCTAAATATCGATTTAGAAGTATTTTAGAATAAATAAAAATAGAACTTAATGTAATATATAATTTTTATATTTAAGTGATTCAAAAAAATATGTATATATATATTTCGGAATGTAAAAATAACAGACGAGAAATAAAGAACTTACTCGTAACATCCATTTCAAAGCAGGAGTTGATATGCAAGTCCTCCAAAAGAATAAGCAGTTCTAAGTTGTAAAAGTATAGATTATGAATTATCTCCGCCTATTTGTTTAAAGAAAATAAAAACAAAATTGAAGTAAAAAAACAAGCAAGCAATCCAATTTAGAAAACCATGGTGTTATCAATGAATGTGAACTCGGAATGTAGAACAAATGACCTTCCGGGGCTGTCTATTATAAGATTACGTAATGAACAAACCTTTATAGCGACAAACAATTGAAAAGATGTTTAGCATAAAAACATCCAAATAATTGTAATCAATAGACTAATGATTGTGTCAGCAGATAAGATGGATACCATATTAGTCAGGAAGTCTAAGTATCACACCTCATCAGGTGCGCACGCTGCTTGAGGTATCCATATGTTCGCTCAGAGCTGCTAGACCAAGATCAACCTTAGCTCAACATCCAACCAGAACTGAGGTCCAGGGAGAATGTCCGAAGTCTGTCAATTACTCAGCGTTGGTCAGCCAAAATCGATACCGAGGTCCGACGTCGTCCTAGACTCAGTCAATGCTTCGTTATATCGACCGAGATTGCAAATCCTTAATAAGTGGGGACCAAATCAGCCGCATAACTGCCGCGTAAATGTGATACAATTAGTTATGCACTCTACGTCCTTCACTAGCCAACGTGGGGGTCTACGTAGCGCAAGGAGGACTAGTCGGCCATGATTCTTACCAGGTTCATAATTTTCTCAACTATCACGATCTAGGTATGCGCCCAACAATGCTTATAAAAGACCACCCGACCACTGCTGACGGAATCCATCTTCACACATTCAATAGCACTCGGTGAGAGATTTCAGCAGTCTGTGCTAAATCCAGTAATATTCTTAGAGTGCCTTGTAAGCCGAAGTGCCATTAACTTTGGTAGTGCGAGAGAGATAAGAGATATTGTAATCCTCTAAACCTAGTGATATTCCCGTGTTCCTACGTAATCATCCGTTGTTTTTCCTTGTCTTCTCAAGAGATTTCACATAAAAATTCTCGTGTTCATTTACATTTTCTATGCCACTCCTCTTAATTTGCCGCTTTCGAACACTTATTTGATCGACTGTAGTCACACTTGATCATTCGTAAATTTAATTTATATGACGATCATATAAAGTGTTTTTCACGTTGATACCAAAAAAGAATATAACCAATAAACATAGCTACATTTAAGATGGTAAGAATATTTAATCTTTAGGTCAAATACTGCAAGATCAAGGTGTTGCTAAATGTATGAACATTATGCTACACTCGAATTGGTCATCAATAGATTTTACTTCTTTTTTCCTTAGAACAATACGCTGGGTGCGAGCCGAGCCTCTTTGTCCATTCAAATCTGACCTCGATGCGAAGGTTTTTTCACGTCATATGATTTGGATTTCAGACTTGAGCTTCTTCGGAGATTCCAAACATACTCAACAATCATATCTCAATATTATAAATGAGACGGCTATATCCGTTCCCACGGTGCAAGCAGTTAACAAATTAGTAGTAGACGCAAAGGATATTTTGGTCGAAAAAATAATACGATGTTGCGGCGTAGCTATCACATGATTAAGATTGGTGGACCATGTGAAAGAGCCTTACACTTTGGAGGGTTGCTAATCTTAACCACTTGAATCATTTAAACCGATAATGATAAGAAAATGTCCCACCATAAATGTCCAAGAAGAAAAAGTTCATCTTGTCAAATTAGTTTAGCAGAGTATATATGGTACAAAGAGTTTTATTAAACATTATACCAAATTCAAAACTTTACGCTAAACTTAATTATTATATTTGTGATCACGAGCTGAGTCAGATGGTGCATGAACGAGCAAGGAGTGCCGGCATAAGTTTTGTGTCGTGAGTCAAGCTATCGATCAGCATGTGGTTCGAACTCAAATTTCTATAATTTGATTAACTATTAGTGAGCTCAATAAACTAAACTTAATTATTAAAATAGAATAAAAGAATATTTCATATTGCTAGATAAAAGCTCACATTACAAAGAATTAACACCTCAGTGTTTGAAAATGTTATATTGCTAGATAAAAGCTCACGGTTTAAACAATTAACAAATCAACGCAAAGATTATTTTGCGCCCTCAGCGTTTGAAGTAGAAAAAATATAGTTTTCCGATGTAGCTATCACATGATTAAGATTGGTCGGCCATGTGAAAGCTTTTATAGTTTGATGGGTTGTTTCAAATTCGAAGAATCTTAAGTATGACATGTGTCATTAATTCTTACTCTAAAAAGGATAAGTGATATTATATTAATTTATAAAATTTTAAAAAATCATACAATTAATTTGAAAAATGTAAAAGATCTAATATTAAAATAAATATTATATATTATTTTGATAAAATTATTTTATTTATTTTATAAAAGATAGTATATATATTAACATCAAAATAATTAAATTACAGATTCAGTAATAAAAAAAATTAAGAAACAAAGTTTTATCCAGTTTTAAGAAAAATTAATAATATAAGAGTATTATCATCGCTTCATGTCATGCGTACTTATAATCGAATTAAAGTTATAAAAAAAAAAAAAAAAAGAAATGAGTACTATAGCGTATACATAAAATTTTATTAAATAGAATAAAATGATATTGCGTATCAGTCTTCTTATTTTAGGTGCTCAAAATGAAGAGTTTATTGTACATCGCCACGTCAGCGTATATTTTTATATCCAGAGACTAATTTATACATTTTTAAAAAGTGAGAGGTTGATGTGTACAACTCCCCCATGAATGAATCAAGTAGAATATAACGAAGAGCAAAACAAATACTAATTATAACTCGAACTTAACTCCACTTTAGACTTTTAAAATGGGCAAATTCTAATGTGCGCGCCCGCGCACCAACATTTTGGTGCGCGGGCGTGCTAAAATAAAGAAAAACAAATATTTTTAGAAGTTTTTTGAAAAAAATTTTAAAATAAAAGTTATAGATCTTGATTAGATTTACAATTTTCATGTTGAAATTTTTTTCAAAAAATATTTCTAACTAGGTATTTTGGGATTCCAAAAATTAACGGGTATTAAAACAGTTATAAAATCCATTTCAAATCCGTTAATTTTTGAAATTATAAAACACCTAGTTAGAAGTATTTTTTGAAAACACTTTCAACATGAAAATTATAGGTCTCATCAATATTTATAACTTTTATGTTAAAATTTTTTCAAAAAACTTCTAAAAGTATTTATTTTTCTTTATTTTAGTGCGCCCGCGCACCAAAATGTTGGTGCGCGGGCGCACATTAGAATTTGCCTTTAAAATGGGTCTAATCTAAGCAAACCTCAACTTGCAATTACTCCGAATTGTAGGTTAACAAGGTAGCCGAATTGTCGAGATTTTCTTTCGATATCTCAAAAAAAATCACAACTATGATTCAAAAAAGTTGGAGAGATTGAATTCTATGCTACAATCCATGAAAATCTAACTGAGCCGTTTACACTAGTGACGAAAGAGTATCTGCAAAACCAGCTATTAGACAAGTCAACGGTTGCCTAAAAGATCTGAATGCAATGGTTTAAGTCAAACTTATTAGCTGTAAACAAATCTCATCCAAAATTCTGAAGTCAACCGTCAACCGTCAACGTTATCCACGTCTCTCGTACTCGAAGCAAACGTTTTTCAATTTTTTTTTGTGAATATAGTCGAATTTTGGCCATCAGTTTAGGGAGACTTGCATATCAGCCACCTCTAGTAATAAGGTACTTTAATTTATTTTTTTTATATTATTTTTTTTTTAAATAAATATTTTGAGTTTATAAAATTTTAGCAGATTAATAGATTATTTTTTAACCCAACTAAGATTTCAAAGTTTCAAAAAATTTATTTAAAATTAATTTTCACAAAAAAAATTGAATACAAAATTATAAATTATATCCGACTTTTTTTAAATTTAATTTTTTTCAAAAATATTTATATAATAATAATAATACTTCTAACGCGAATTTTTAGATAGGATATGGTTTGTATTAAAATTTAGGGCTAATTTTGTGTAGATTTTAAAATGGGGAGCTGGTTGTCCCATCATTTTAAATCATAAATTTAAGGGAAAATTGCGTTTCAGCCCTTCCGTTTCCCATTTTTGACTTTTCAGCCCCCCAAACGTGTTTCTCCGCCGACGTGGCGGCGCGCGCGTGCCGCCACGTGGCGTTTCGGGGGGCTGAATCGCGCGACCCCAAACTTAGGGGGGCTGAAACGCAATTTTCCTTAAATTTAATGCCTGAAATCACTTAAATGTATGTTACAAGTATTCAGATTCCACCCCTTGAGGATTCTGATAACCCAGGAGCCTAAAGCATTATTCTATTTATCTTATTAGGAAATAAAGTATAATTTTCTTCAGTGATAAATATTAGATTTTTATTATATATAATTTTTTAATTACAGTTTTTGAACCGTAACTATTAAATGAAATTTCGAACGTGTGTTGTCATGGATTAAAAAAAATGCAATGTTATTAGGAGAAAACATGACCTTCTAGCAGACGGAGTTAAACAAATAGAAATCTTTTAACATGGGGTTAAGCTTATTGTCCTTTTTCTACAAGAAAATTGGAAAAATATCATATCACTCTCTGGATTCAAAAACTGCTTAAAAACAGTTCTTGCTTTCATATATAATCAAATCAGTCTTTATCCTCGCAATATTTGAATTTTTTTTTTAACTAATATATAGGCTTTTCTTGAAGAAATTTTGAATGAAAAAATAGATTTGGTGTGACTTCAAATATTCTTGAATTTTTTTTTTAAAAAATATATTTATAAAAAAATATTTTTAGGCTTTAAAGTTTAATGAGTTTAAAAACTAATACGCTAACCGGTTAATAATTTGGATCAGCAAAATACATATCTTCAATATTTTTTTTAATAAAAAATTAAAAATAAGAAAAATAAATTTTGTTGTGATACATAAGTTGTGCATTTAAAAAAAAATTAAAAGTATTTCTAAATAAATATTTTAGAGTGTGACAAATAACCAATTTGTAGCATATGATCCTAAGCAGTAGCTATTACATTTATTGCGTAATAAAATTAGAAAGGAAGCAACTTGATTATTGACAAAATCACTTTCCATCTATGGTGGAGATTGAAAGAGAAGGATCCATGAATCCACAATATTTGTTACAAGGGAGACTTGTATATTAGCCCTTATCTTTTCGCCTTCTACAGCGCTAATCGGTGCAAGAAGATAAGCCGGCTTAAAAGGGGAAGAAGAATATATAAACCGGTTTAAAAATTCGTTAGTCACCCACCGTTCTTGATCACATCCGTAAGTCCCAATCAGCCCTTCGGAATATTAGAAGGGGAAATTGTGTTTCAGCCCCCCCGTTTTTCAAAATGAACTTTTCAGTCCTCCGAAACGCGTTTTTCCGCCGACGTGGCGGCGCGCGCGTGCCGCCACGTGGCGTTTCGGGGGGTTGAAACGCGCGACCCCGAACTTAGGGGGGGCTGAAATGCAATTTCCCTATATTAGAATTTGGAAGCATCTTTAAATGTGAAGGCGAAAGATTTGACACCCATATGCAAGACAAAGACTTGCATCACTTTGTCGTTTGTTTTGTCGTATGAATAGTCAGCGGTCAATAGTTCATCAATCCCATATTATATATATATATATATATATATATATATATATATATATAAATAATGCAAAAAATTGTGCTGATAATTGATTTTTTTTTTTGATACGATCGTCATAATAGATAAATCTATAGATGGTATTGATCTATATTTACCAACCGAAAAGTTCCTATTTTTTTTATTTGGACAAATTCAAACATCCGTAGTATCCTCCACGATATATACAGAATAAATCCCACGCATCTTTATAAATGGCACTTGTGAAATTCGAATATAAAACTTTTAATAAAAATTTCAGCCATCTACCGCCGACGTGTTGGATGTGTTGCATATTTTGAAACTTGTTGATTCTTGACAAAAACACTTTGTATGTCATATAGACTTAAGTATGTGGTGGAGAATAAATGAAAACAATCCATTATTCCACAATATCTGTTAGAAAGAAGATTTACATATCAGCTACTCTTTCGAAATTCGTATTATAAATAAGCCATTTATCTACAATCGATTATATATATTTAGTAAAATATCTATTTAGTAGTTTTTTAAAAAATATATATATTTGAACACAAAAATTTTATATTTAATATTTAAAAAAAATACTTCTATAAAAATATTTTAAAGTTTCAAAATCTTAATAAATTAGCGGATTAATTTTTAAATCGACTAAAATTTTAAAATCTCAAAAAAATGAAATATTTTTTTAAGAAAAAATTTAAATATAAAATATAAATCAAATTAAAATATATTTTTTCATATTCATAGCTTGTTCAAAAGTTAATGAAAACTAGAATAAATTTTAAAATAAAAGCTGATACATAATAATTTAGGAACTAATTTATAAATAGTTTGAAATTAGCGACCGAATGTACAATTATTCCTTCTTAGAATTTGAAAGGATTAAAATTTGAAGGCGAAAGATTTGACACCCAAATGCAAGCCTTGCATCCTTGCGTTTGTTTGCTTAATACATCGTTCATCAATTGTTTGTTCACATCTTGAGGCTGAAATGTAGTCAGATAGTTCCAAATTGAGGAGCCGGCTCCCATGGAGCTAACGCACCAGGGTGTAGGGAGATCGAAGGTCCAGTTCGTGCCACGTCAGCGCGCACGGAACAAAAGTTATTAAATAAAATTTTCGTTCACTTATTTGATCTATTTTATATATTTTTAGAAAAAAATTTGAACTACAAAATTGTATATTTTGATGTGGTTTATAACTTTGTAGTTGAAAATTTTTCGAAAAAATGCCAAACAGTATGTTAAAAAGATATTTATATATGTAATTATTTTTTTGGTATACTGTTTGGCTTTTTTTTCGAAAATTTTTTAACTATAATGTTGTAGACCGCATCAAAATATACAACTTTGTAGTTCAAATTTTTTTCTAAAAATATATAAAAATAGATCAAATAAGCGAACGAAAATTTTATTTAATATCTTATTATATGTACATGTTGACGTGGCGTGATCTCCACCGCTGGCGTCCCTACACCCTAGTGCTAACGCACTAGGGGAGCCGGCTCTCCAAATTGGTGCTGCAAATAAAGATGCACAAGAATCCGTGTCTACGATATTAATCAGAACCTAAAACCGTGTAAATTCATTCTAAATAGGAAAATTATTTGTTAGCCTTCTATTTTCAGAAATCCGTATAAATTAGCTCCTAAAAATTAAAAAACGTTCGATGTGATAGCACGTATGTACTGGCACTTCAGATATTTCTGTATTTTCATAAACTAATTTGTAAATTTTCAGAAAATAGAGGCTGACATATAATTCTCCTATTCTAAATTGGATACATTTTCAATCCGTTATTTTTTAAATTTTACATAATTTTTAAAAATAAATATAAAAATTATATATGACAATCCAAATCTATTTTTTTTTTCAAAATTTTTCTAAAATAATTTCTAAATAAGCATTTAAGGATTCAAAATCTTAACATCGAATTAATTTTTAAATCCATTAAAATTTGAAGTCTCAAAATATTTATATAAAAATATTACTTAAAAAATTTTGAATATAAAAATATATATCACATTAAAATTTATTTTTATTTTTATATTTAAAACTTCTCCAAAAAAAATATTTTGAATTTCGACACAAAGTGCTGCTCTGTGAAGAATAAAAAAAAAAAAAAATCAAGAACTTGTAAAATATTGTAAAAGTAAGGGTTAGTATGTGATTTTCTCTTTTATGTTGCGCATGGCATTTCTGAAATATTTTTCTTGGAACACCTGTCGGCCGTTCCCGCATAAAGTAAGTAAGAGAATTGACTTTCCAGCTTATTTTATTTTAATTCTTTTTTCAAAATAAACAAATAAACTCATTTTTCAATTTAATTTTTTTATGTTTTATTTTTCTTTCAAAATAAACAAGTCTTTAGTGACGGTGGCTCCTCGTTCCTTCGTGGAAAAATCGGAGTATCAACTCACTTTTCTTAAGCAAATATTGGTGCAGGGGACTCAAATATGAGATGGGATGTCTGTGCTTAACACAGATGATCCCGTGTGGTTTTAATCCCGTGTGGACACAAATAATGTGTCAAAATTCTGATTATCATTTTGACACATTATTTGATATTTTTTCAAAAAAATTTGAAATACACAATTGTAGATAACATCAAAATTTATAACTTTATAATTCATAATTTTTCATAAAAAATAAGTCAAATAAGTCGATGAAAGTTTAAATAAAAAATTTCGTGATACGTGCTAAACCGATTAACGTTCCAAATCACGTACCACAAACGATCCCATCTCCTCAAATATAGGTTGTTGTCACCATTGGCCAACTTACTATTCGTCCCGTCCGTTGATGAGCATTTTGAGTTCTGATCCATATATTCCCTCATATATCTTAAGAAAAATGCTAAACCGGACAAACTTATAGATGGAAAAATCACAAAAATGATTTTGACTAAAATTTTATAAAAAAAAAAAAAAAACAATTTTCAGTTTTGGCGGTGTACTGCATCTCAACAAAATGCTAAAGAGTCTATTTTTCTTGGACAAGTTTGGTATTAACTAATAACCAATTTCTTCGAGATGATAAATACAATTATTTGATCACTTGATGTGTTAGTCGAAGGCATAAAATCACATTGATACATATTGTAATATAGTTAAACAAATATGAAAAAAATAAGGATATTGTACAATAAGTTGTCGAAATACGTATGCAAAGATATTTTCTTGTAGAAAAGTTCGAAAAGGTCATGGAAAGATTATCGCTTTTTTTCTCTGTGATAGAAACCTCTACCCCAAATTATCTAGGGGCATTTACGTTTTTACACGACAATTCAAACTTTTAAAAATATCTCTCTAATTCAAAATAAAACAATTAGAATTATGAGATATAAAAATATAATCTTGAATAATCGAAGTTATAAAATATACAAATGTCCCAATTATCTAGTATTTTCATGTGAAATATTAGCTATCTATACTTCTAGTTATTTGGCGGAGAAATCTTCAAAGTAAACATTTTATTTCATTTTCACTGACTTTATCACGGAGTTAAGTTCACGAACATATTTTCTAAGGCCGTTGCACGGCTCTCCTTCCACAAGCAAGAATGAGGTCCAATTTTATTGGTCTTAAGCTTGAGTTTTAAGGTTTATAAGGTCGAGCGGGTAATTGAGGACATAACTAAAGACGAAGAAGCTAGATATACGTGTAGTGGTTTTGCTTAATGAAGTCCTTTAAAACAAGAGCATAGGTTCGCTGCATTTGAGGCACAAGTCGATACGTTGCAAAAAAAGATTAGGAGTTGTAAGGCTAATCCGTGGGTACTCATCTATGAACGGATAAGGCAGGATCTTGATGGTAAGATCGAGCTGTGCGACGAAGCATCTGTAGCTGGTAGGCAACAAGGACAATGGCTGGGGCCTATGGGGCATAATGAGGAGAAAGCCAAGAGGATTACTATGTCAATGCTGGTGGAGGAAATACTACCAAGAACAAGAACTACAAAGGAGGCCACAGTCCGAGCAGAGAAATTTTATGCATCTGCTGATCACATATTTTAGAAAAAAAAAATAATATTTAAATTCTAAATAATTTTAAACCCAAGTTATTTTTAATAGTTGAGTCACACTACAAGATTTAGTTTTAAGCTCTAAATGGTAGAAAATAACACTCATAAAATAAAAAGAAAAAATTTCTTCATGTGCACGGTGGTGTTTTTCAGTTGAGTCTTCAAAATAATATTCAAAAGTCACTGATTAATTTCTCCATCATTTTGCGCTTTAGTCTCATATATAACATTTTTTTTAAAAAAAATATTTAAATATCAAAATTATAGTACACACTAAAATTAATTTTTTGTTATTTCAAATTTTCTAAAATATGTCTCAAATTAGGTATTTGCAGATGTGTTTGTATCATAATACCATACAAATATATGTTTGAATAAGTCCTAGTAAAATATGGTTCGTGTCTCGGAATGATCATAGGGGATTGGGAAGCCAATGGACTGATATTATAATTGAAATAGTTGATTATTTACTATTATTTGTTTTTGAGAAAAAGAAGGAATAAGCTGTTGTGATTCAAGGGCTCAAGCCATCCCCACGGGTAACGGTTGGGTGCGCTTCAGAAAGTGGGTGCCACATTCAAGCCTTGTAGCCGGTGAAGCTTCTAGAAATTCATTGGGTTTGCACGTAAAAATATTAAATATTAAATATGTAGGTCGAAAGTGTGGCATGTATAGGCACAATTCGGAGACTGGATCCGCCAACGGCTAATGAGGCCCCCCATGGGGACCTTGGCCCTTCTAGCTGGTAGGGCTTAATGGGGACCTGGCTCTTGGCCTGCACAACTTCTATCTGGTTAGTCTATAGCATAGGGCAACAATTAAGGTGTAGCCCATCAGATTCGAGCCCGCTTTCGCATGAGATCGGATCCTCTGTGGTCGCACCACAAAAGAATTGTTTGTAGCAAAATTCTTGGCAACAGATCTATATGAGTACGAATCACGTGATATTTTTATAATATTTTTATTATCTTATTCGATCTATTTTAAGTATTTTTATTAAAAATATTAAACTACAAAATTATATTTTTTAATGTGATATACAACTTTGTAGTTAAAAATTTTTTAAAAAAATTACCAAATAATTTCGAAAAACTTTTAAAATTTTAGATCACATTATTTTCATAAAAATGCTTAAAAATAGGTCAAATAAGATGATAAAAATTTTATATAAAATCTCGTGATTTGCGGCCAGGAGAATAAACCTAGAAAAATATTACAAAGATTTAGCTTATGAATCCTCCATATAACATATTCACACCAACTATCTAATCCACTTTAAGATATGTCTTTTCATAAATTTTGAGGGGAATGTGCAAGAGCACCTAGCATATGAATAAGAACAACTAAAGAGTTAAATTTATTTTATAATTCTCTACATATATAATTATAATTTAAATAGAAATAAGAGAAAAATGATTGGCACATTTTTAATAGAAGTTATAGCTAATATTCGATAATTAGCGAGTACAAAAGCTAGTAATGTTTAGAATTATCTCTCTATATACAACGATACGTCATAATAACTGTCCGTATTACTTATTTCTTAAATATAAGTATGATTGTAATCTAAAGAATCTCTCATGTTGGTTATAAAATGAAATCATATTTTAGTTGACAAAAGTAATTTTCTTCCCTCCGTCGTACTTAGTCGAACTGGACATATATTTTGATAACAAATAATAGAAGTTGATAGGTAGAATTTATTTGTTTATCTGTTTTTTGGATTTTATTGTTATTATTATTAAAATTACGGGTTAACTTATGAAGAGGTGTCTCCTATGACGCGCGGTTGAGCTCGGAGCCGGCTCCCCTGGTGCAAACGCACCAGGGTGCAGGAACACGGACGGTGGCGATTGCGCTACGTCAGTATGCACGGATCATGAAATATAAGATAAAATTTGTGTCCGCTTATTTGATCTATTTTTAAATATTTTTAGAAAAAAATTTAAACTATAAAATTGTATATTTTGATGTGCTTTACAATTTTATAGTTGAACGTTTTTTAAAAAAATGTCAAACGGTATGTCAAAAAGATAATTTTATATAAAATTATTTTTTTGGCATACTATTTGACATTTTTTTCGAAAAACTTTCAACTAAAAAATTATAAAGTAGATCGAAATATACAACTTTGTAGTTTAAACTTTTTTCTAAAAATATATAAAAATAGATCAAATAAACGGACAAAAATTTTATCTAATATTTCGTGATTCGTGTATACTGACGTGGCACGATCTCCACCTTTATCTCCCTACACCCTGGTGCGTTTGCACCAGGGGAGCCGGCTCCGTTGAGCTCATAGTAAAAGGAAAACTGGGCTGTCCTTGAGCCCGAACAGAGCGGAAAAGTGACTCCTTGTTCATCTCCCCCCAGGCTCGCTCTGAAAAAGCTCTCGGAATTCAGCACCGGCGGCAATGGCGAGAGAGCACAACGGTTCCGTCGTCATCGGCGAAGAAGAAACCAACTCCGATCGACGAGCCGCCACCGGCAAAGACAACGTAGAACGCCGCGCGAAGAAATCAAAATCGAAGCGGAGGAGATACGATTCCAGCGACGATTCGGACGGAGACTCGCCTTCCTCCGATTCCAGACCCGAGTCCCACCACCGGAGCTCGAGGAAAACGAAGGAGAGCGAGTCGGACCAGGATGCGTCGTCTTACTCGTCCGAGTCCGAGTCCGAGTCGAGCGAGTCGGAGTCAGAATCGGAGAGGCGGCGGCGGCGGAGGGAGAAGCGAAGGCGGAGGGAGCGGGAGGAGGAGAAGGAGAGGAGAAGAAGAAAGGAGAAGAGGAGGCGGAGAAGAGAAGAGGAAGAACGGAAAAAGAGAAAGAAGAATAAGAAGATGAAGGGAAAAGATGAAGGGGAGGAGAAGAAGAAGAAAAAGAAGGAGAAGAAGAATTTGGGGAAGACGGGAGCCGTTACGAACTCGTGGGGGAAGTATGGCATCCTTAGAGAAACAGATATGTGGTAATTTGTTTCACATATTATGAACAAGTTTTATTTTACGAAAGGCATGCTAATTTTGATGTATTATAGTTTAGTTAATATTAATTTGGTTTGGATAGAAACCTAAGTGAAGAACAACTCTTGAGCGAAGACATGGCTCTGAATACGGCACCTTGGCATACGAGGATCCATCTAGTCGACTCCATCTAGTAGAACAAGGCTGTTGATTTTATATATGGCAAATTATTCTGGAAGTAGAATTATCATGTAGTATCTAATATTATGATTAGCGTAGTATCCATTAGTTATGGATACATATAAGTGATTAAAATATAGGTATTTTACCTATTTTTTATGACCAGCAATTTTAGCTGACAGGTATTTGAGTTTGATTATTTTTTCGTTGTGTCTAGGAATAAGAGACCAGAGTTTCAAGCATGGCTTTTAGAAGTTAAAAAGGTATGTCCTTGTCAATTTCATGCAACTTGTTGGTGTCATTCTATTTGTGCTAATTTCATCATGTTTTGACAGCATTTTGTTTTTTTTTTTTTTTTTTTTAAAGTTTCATTCATATAATTGATTGTTTAAGCTCTCAACTTAGTCTTTTGCGGGTGCCATACTACCGATGCTGTCCTAAATTCAATCATATAGGTGTTGCACAAATCTGTGCAGGGTCCTTTCGATAGTCTACACTCTACAGCTATAACAAATACATCATTATGCATTTCTCAGTCATCCATTGTCACTCGAGTGTACAGTATCATAATTATTATAGATAGTGTTTTGCTCTAAGAGAAATAAAAGGTGAAGTAACAACCTAACTAAGCTGCATCAGTTAGTTGAAGGCATTTTATAAGAACTTTCTTTTAGGCCTCCGGGACTTGAAGTTTTGCGACTAGCAGTCCATTTACAAGATAATTAGTAAGATTGTGAACTGAAATCAAGGAACTAAGGTCTAGTTTTGATCTGATAATGTTATCAATTGCTTTTGAGCTTACGTTATTGTATGTCATTGAGATCTTCGAGTATTAAACCTAATTAGCGTTTTTAATTTTATGCTAGAGGATTTTTATAAGCTGAAGTCATAATTTTCTCTGGTGATGCCAGGTGAATTTAGAAACACTACCGAACTGGGAAGAGAAGCAGATGTTCAAAGAGTAAGTTATATAAAATTGATTTCAACTAATGGACCCTTATGCAGAATGGTGTGTTTTTTAAGGGTCAAAGCCATATTAAATCTTTCTTTCTGAATTATACTTGCAATCTAATTAACACTTTTTTTAACGTCTTGCAGATTCATGGAGGATCACAACACAGCTACTTTTCCATCCAAAAAGTATGGCTTGCTCTATGCTTCTCTCCTCCGGTTACTCTGATATCTCAACTATGCATGATTGTCTGACAAAATGGACCCTTTCCCTTTGTCGTGGCTTGATAAGTTGAATTGGCTTGTCTTAAAATATAGGAATGAACATAGTACTACCAACAGTCATACAATCTATATTCTAGTACTGCCGGGTTGCTTTTGTGCTCCCTTTTTTTTTTTGTAAGTAAGAACTTTTATTGCTTATCCAACAAAATATCACCAAAAGAAATCTTATTGCTTTTGTGCTCCTTATTATCAATCAATTGTTAGTTAGGACTTTTTCTTTCTTACCATTTTGTTTAATTATTTATGTTATTTAGCTTATTCTTCTCTCTTGTTGTATCGAAAACCAATATATTAATTTGGATATTCATTTCACTGAATCAATACCTTTCTCAATTATACATGTCCAACCTTTGTCAATTATTCTTCTAACTTGTGTCTTCTTTGAAATCATTGTAACCTATAGGGATTTGATGTACAATGTATTAAATCATTCTTCTATCTGACATAGTATTTATTATATCAGCATTATTTGAGCTACATTGAGTTTCATTTTAGATACTGCACAAGCATCGCATCTGTGGCAAGACTTGCAGCTTTTTTTTTTATTGTATCTTACTGTGCTTTAACTGATAAATATGGTTAAGGGAACTAATGATATATAGTAATGAATTATATAAAACAATGTGCTACTTTATCTTATGAATGTAATTGTTGAGTTTCCGCTATATAAGTCAACTAATTAAATGACTTTTGATTTATTAAACTGGGATTTTATTCTGCTTAAAATATGAAATGGGTATGCGATTTTCAAAACGGAAGTTGGATACGGTTTTGAAGTTTTTGAAGAGGTTCTGCAAGTAATTGAGGTTGATTTGAATAAGGAATAATTATAAATGCATGGAATTGAAACAAAACAAAGAGGAGAGCTAACATTTTCTTTGGGGCTATTTAATTTATTTACGCATTATCAATGCCATCTAAGTCGATTGTTACATCTAGACAATCCGCATTGTTGGTCAGTCTAGGCTGAAGATTTACCATGGTAAATCGTAAAAAATAAATAGGTAGCCGATTTGGCAGTATAGGAATTTATATTCATAACTAAAGCTGTGGTTCAACAACCCATAGAGTATGGATGTTGGCTGTGTAAAATCTTATTATCAATATTTCAAAGTAATTTTCGTGTGCCATGTTAGCTCAACTGGTGGGGTGGGTAGCTCATAAACTATCACTCACCAGTCCTAGTCTCACCCGCTGTAATGTGGGATAGGAACTTTTCCGAGGTTTCAGAAAATATGCTGAAGATTGTGGCATATATGTACTTGTACTCAACGGCGTGTAGTCCATGATTTTACACCTTGATCATAATCCAAGAACTGTGGTTAAAATACTATGTCCAGTGAAATAATCTAGTATTTGCCACAAGAGAGTTTTTGCTTCGTTGTTTCATAAAAAATTATTTCAAATGACTTTAACTGATAAATATGGTTAAGGGAACTCATGATATATAGTAATGAATTATATAAAACAATATGCTACTTTATCTTATGAATTTATTAAATGGCTTTTGATTTAATAAACTAGGTTTATTCTGCTTAAAATATAAAATGGGTATGCGATTTTCAAAAAGGAAGTTGGATATGGTTTTGAAGTTTTTGAAGAGGTTCTGCAGGTAATTGAGGTTGATTTGAATAAGGAATAATTATAAATGCATAAACTTAAAACAAAAAAAAAGCGGAGAGCTAACATTTTCTTTGGGGGTTATTTTTATTTATTTACGCACTATCGATGCCTTCTAAGTCGATTGTTACATCTAGACAATCCACATTGTTGGTCAGTCTAGGCTGAAGATTTACCATGGTAATCCTAAAAAATAAATAGGTAGCCGATTTGGCAGTATAGGAATTTATATTCATAACTAAAGCTGTGGTTCAACAACCCATAGAGTAAAATGGATGTTGGCTGTGTAAAATCTTATTATCAATATTTCAAAGTAATTTTCCTGTGGCATGTTAGCTCAACTGGTGGGGTGGGTAGCTCATAAACTATCACTCACGAGTCCTAGTCTCACCCGCTGTAATGTGGGATAGGAACTTTTCCGAGGTTTCAGAAAATATTCTGAAGATTGTGGCATATATGTACTTGTACTCAACGGCGTGTAGTCCATGATTTTACACCTTGACCATGATCCAAGAACTGTGGTTAAAATACTATGTCCAGTGAAATAATCTAGTATTTGCCAAGACTTCAACTTTTTGCAATTTTGAAAGTTCAGTGTGGCAGTAAACTGTTTGTACCTGTAAAAAAAATTGTAATTTTTACTTGTAGATATTATGACTTGGATGCTTACCATCGACATCAAATTGAAAAAGATATGAAAAAGGGTTTGAAAAAGGCCCCTGCAATGGAGCGAACAGTTTTTGATGATGAAGAAGAACGTCGGTATGTCATTTTAGTCTTTGTTTTCCTATCTTTAGCCAGTGAACAATCGTTATAGAGTAGCTTATATAGTTATAATATTTTCAAGTGTACTGATGACCATAACTACAGACAATAGTTAGCTAGCAGAATGAATTTTGTCTAAGCAACTTGTTTTCATTGTTTGGAAGTAGAAAATCCATAAAAAGAAATATTTTGATAGGCGTTCATATCTTTTCAGTGTCCTATAGATATACATAGCCTATAACTGTTTAGTTAAAGGAAAAAGCTGACATATATTCTTGTTACATTTGCAACAAAGAAGTAATCTGCCAGTTAAAGAGTTAACATTTCTTTCATGATCAATTTTCCTGCTAAAACAAATTTCAGTGTCTAGTGACTAGAAATTATCTAGTAGAACCTCTGGCTCTGCTGACATAACCTTAATATGCACATTATGCTCTCTAAACATCTATTAGTATCTAGGATGTACTTCGGAATCTTATGTTCTGTGACTATTAAAGAGTGTGAGTTTATTGAATACATTCTAGTCTTTAAAGGATCATCACATTATTATGGATACAGGTCATTTGTGATTGATTATGAAATATTCTCCTTTTTTCAGACAAGAATTGCTTAGGGAGCGTGAAAGACAGAAGGAAGAACAAATAGAAGCACTGAAGAGGTCTATGCAAACTGGAATGGTAATTTCTTGTCCATTTGCAGCCTTTAATCTAGAACTTTCCCCCATTAATTTGGATAAAAGATGTTTCTTAAATGTATTGGTTTCTTTGAGCTATATGGGTTGTTAATAATTATGATACTTTAATCATAATTATTTTGCCATTCTAATGCTAAACTTGTTAGTTAGTTAATTTTATGATATTTTAATCACACTATTGCTGGCTAGAAAATTTTGTTAATCTATATTAATAATATTTTTGTTATCAAGTTGGCAAAGAAGAATCTAGTCTAACATTTGACTGATGTTGCTCAATCACGTTTCTGATGCTGAAGTCTGTTTAGTTGAGCGATCTTGGCGTAGAAAAATCTTTTTTATTATCAGACTGTTGCACCACCCTTTTCTAATTTTATTCCTGTTCTGTTGTTTAGTCCTCTGAATAGGTACACGAAAAGAGATTTAGTTTTTGGTTCATTTTGAAAATAGATAATGGCAAATACATGTATTAAATGTATAGCAGATATTACATGAATTAGGTATGTAACAGGATTTTCACAGTTTGGTTCGATTATATGTCGTAAAGTTTACGGGTCTTTTACTTTATTTGGTTCATGAAAATTCACATGCAGTATAAATCGAGTTAGTTTTAAAGTTTTTAAAAAAAGCTCTCCTTGATTACAAACCATGGTTTACGTGCCAGGCGGCACATGCTGGATCTATGAGGATCCGGCACTGTCTAGGTGCCGAGCCCGTGTTGGCCAGCACATTATTTTTTTTTTAATTTTTTTAATTTTTTTGCTTTAGGTTTTATAAATTCCTTCTATCAGCCACAACGACATTGTATGTGGCGGTGAATTATTTCTTATATACTTCTGCATGTATACAATTTTTGTATTTAGTGTTTCATGAATCTTTTTTATTATTAGTTACATAATTTTAATATTTTGAAAATAAAAAGCTTGATCGGCAAGGTTGGATGTCACGAGTTTCGGATTTATCCAAACTCGGCTCGGCACGACACGAAATACCTTGTTTCAAACTAGCCTTAACTTGTGATTTCACCATAATTAACTATTATCTTCAATTTTATCGTCAAAAATTTTTTAATTAAATGTAAAATATCTATTAAGTCAATCTAACATTATGTTAGACATTTCGTATATATTAGCAATTATTAATACCAATAATTAGTATTTTTAATTTTTAAAATATTCTTTACAAGATCATATTAACATAGTAATATTAGTTAATTGAATTTTTGTTGTTAAATAGTACTAATTATATAACAATATTAAGTCTGATGTGGGACGGGTCTTAGGGCCTAAAATAGAAGCCACGACAAGTCTAAGAGTTGCAGAGGCCCAATTAATTGGAGATCTGACCAATGGTAGTAGTCGGGGAGGAATCCCAAGTATTCTGACTGAGTGCACGTTAGGAAACTTGTTTTTAGCAAAGAGAGAAAAACCTGTCTCCGAGGGGTTGGAATCTTCTCCTTACCATCTTCGGTCGAAGATCAACCCCACCAGAGGAGATGAACTCCTAGTGAAATCGATCCCAAGTATGGCAGGTGTTGGGATAAGTAGGTGAGGGGGTGCAGTTTCAGGGTAGGTGAAAAAGGAGGAAAAGAGAGAACAGAGAAGTAATTTAGAGTAATTGAGAGAAGAGAGACATTCTCGTCGTATTCCCTGAGACCTTTCTCAGGAATTCGATCAGTATCTTTTTCCTCATAACTCTCCCAAACTCGTGTAAGCCCTCCAACAGAACAACCATTGTGGATATTATCAGTTGCCTCTTTCGTGGATGTAGATCTTTCTGATGACTAAATCACGTTATCTTACTTACATAATTCATCACAAACATGTGTGGTTGTGGGCAGGGCCCAACTGGGCATTCAGCCTCATCGAATTTAATTAAAAAAATGATTTGTGTTTTAATTTGTATGAAGGGCGATGGACATTGTAGTGCTATTTAAGTACAACATGTAATAGCCGATGCGTACTTTCAATTTACATTGTTTACTACGTGTTTATACATAATACAGAAAACAAGTACTCGCTGATTAATTACTTCTTTCCAAACCAAACCACATAATACACGCCCAACACGTAATATGCAAAACACGTATATACTCTATTATGTGTCTCAACATGAACCAAAAAACCTGTTAATGTTCAGAAAATGGAAATTTATTGACGACATTGTCTATCACTTCGGTTTATAGCTGATAATCATTTGTATCAGCCCTTATCATTTATATACCATTAACTAAAACATATATTTCTTGGTGCTTTTACAGGCACAAGATATGAAGGAGCAGGCAAGACTTAGAGAAGAAATGGCATATCAGTATAAGCTCGGGAACTTCGAGGTGAGTATTTTTTTCAGTGTTGTAAATATTGGTAACCTTCGTAGCTGATAATCATTTATTGGCACCCTTTCTTAGGCTGCGGCTGCTATTCAGAAGAGATTGGATCCAGACGCTGCACTATAAGAATGAATAGTAGCATTGATTTCAAGTTGTCACAGCATGCTGTATGTCTATCAATCCCAGGAATGATAAACGAAAAGATTCCACGTCTTTTATCACCGATGCTGAGAGGATCAGGTTAAGGTGATGTATCACTCCATATACGCCATTGGATGAAGATCGCAAATATTTGGATCCACTTGGTGCTATTGTTTGTGTTTTTCCAATGATTCAGGATGTTGTTAGACTTTGTTTAGTATAGAGCTAAATAGTTGCAAAGGTTGCAGGTTTTGGCACTTTCTAGTACGGATCGGTGTAGCTTTATGTGTGCGTAGTTCTTCTGGAGGAAATTTTGCACTTTTAATAACCTCCTGTTCAATATGGTGAAATTCTAAGGTTAGAAAGATGCACAGCTCATTTGTTACACATACTAGTTTGTGATGCACTGTACAAACATGCTCTCTGGTAATATTATTTCTTCAGCCTGGCAAAAAATAATCAGATAATTGCATATCAATGGGCACGGCTCCCTTGTTGCGGCAGGCAGTAGGAAGTCGCGTCGATCTCTATTTGCACGAATTGCAAGAAATGGTATAAATTTTCGTTAATTTATTTAATTATTTGTAAGTATTTTTTTCAAAAAAAATTTCAACTACGAAGTTGTAGAATGTGACGTAATCTATAATTTTATAGTTGAAAGTTTTTCTAAAAAATACAAAACGATGTGTCACAAAAATGTTTAAAGTACTAGATTTTTTTGACATATTATTTAGTATTTTTAAAAAAAAATTTAACTATAAAATTATAAATTTTATAACAATTTACAATTTTGTTGTTAAATGTTTTTCGTAAAAGCATCTAACAATCTTTAACATAAAAATATATTTATATATAATTATTTTTATAAATTAATATTTTTTAATAAATATTTATTTTTATTATATATATTTTAAATATATTTTTCAAATAAGTTAAATAACTCTATAAATTTGTATCAATCAATATAAATGCTATATAATTTTTTTAGATAAAGATAAATATCACATAATATTCCAAAAATTATTCAAAATATCACATAACATAGTAAATTTTATCATCCAGTTTTATTTATATATAGATGAAATCTGTGCAAGGACCAACCAAATTTAATCTTGCTTTTAGTCCCCATCCATTGGGTGGGGTATTTTGGCCCTAAACACAACTTTTCTGGTTCACGTTCCTCGAACCTTTACACGTTTGATGCTTTAAAACTTCATATTTAGCAACCGGACTCTTTTTGGAAGCAACGAATAAGCCTTGAAAAATGCACAATGAATTACACCAGGCTAATGTTAATATCTATGTATATTTGTATCAGTTATAGGTACAAATTAAGAGAGCCATCAGGCGTATCACTTGTTCATCAACCAAAACAACTCCGAATTACGAATGAGTTATTCCCGCAAAAATATTATTTCCCGGTCAAAAGCTCGTGTCTGTAGATATTAGTGTTCTGGACTTCAGTCGATTTCCAGTTAGTCTGTAGAGAAGTGAGAACCATAATGAAAGAACGCTACGTATAAGATAAATATAAGCAAAATAAAAAATTAAACTGATGCCGACGCCTACCTTCCTACGATTACTTTGTGTCCCAAGAATCACTGTTCTTCAGAGATAGGCGAGGATCTCCGGTGTATGGAGTCTGCTGAATCTGATTTCTGAGAAGAGGAAGCCTTGCAGAGAGCGAATCATCATCGCTGTCGCAATAGTCCGCATGATCATGACCAAGGGCCCTAAGAACCATGGCCAGGAAGATTGAGATGGCCTATGAAATAAAGAACCAACATGCTTTTGCATTAGTAAAACAAATAAAATCTAACTTCCTTGTTTTAGAGCTTGAAAAATTAATAGCCTGCAAACACAGAAACACGAGATTTGACCGTCATTGACTACAGGAGATAATAAGACGTAACTCGCACGGAGAATGTAGAAATACATACTGTGTAAGGTAAAGGTATGGTAGCTCATGGTGAGAATTTATTCAAGAAAGCATGCTATTGAAATTGGAGAGTTTCTGTTACAGAAGGAAAAACCTACAAAGATGTTTCAGAAATGGAAATTGATAATCTATATCTTGCAGTACTTGATTACAAAAGACTGCAAAAAAGAACACATCATTTTTCAAAAGGTAATATCCTAAAATATATACCCAAACATATAGACTTCAATTTAAGAATCAAATAAATCAAACTACAGTGCAAACATAACTACACATAAATACCCAAATGTTTTTTTGACAAAGTGATATCTTATAATATATATATTTTGAGCATATCATTATCGAAAGGTAATGCTAAAATAAATTATATAAACCCAAAGATACAGACTTCAATTAAAGGAACAAATAAATCATACTATAGCGCACATATAATTACAATGTATATCAGAATTATTTTTCACAAGGTAATATCATAAAATATATACCATTTTTCAATAAACTAAATGCTATATATATATATATATATATTTATATATATAATGCTAAAATAAAATATATAAACCCAAAGATACAGACTTCAATTAAAGGAACAAATAAATCAAACTATAGTGCAAATATAATTACATACAAATATCAAAAAGTTTTCTTACAAGTAGATATTGGTTTCTATATGATTTTCACGAATTGTACATGATTTTCTTTATTAATATGCATATCATGAAATCTTTTTATAACGTCCATTTATACAAACTTTAGGAGTAAAAAACAATTGATGGATTGAATTGTAACAACTACAAGCATAAATTTTGGTTACTTTTGGTAGACTTTTGAATAACACTAGAAAACAATTATAGAAACCATTGACACAGTGTGTTGATGTTTGTAAATTTGGAAGTCGGTAAGACGTTGGAGAAGTTAATGGAGGGTATGAGAAACAAATATTTTTAGAGTTTTAAGATCTTAGAGGGTAAAATCTATTAAATTCTTTAACACAAGCCTTACAGCTAGCTATAAGGAAAAAAAGGAAACAGAAAGAAAGAGAGAAAACTATAATGCAATGGTGGGTTTTGAACCCAGGTTTCTTGAATAACTAAAATTCTTAGTAAACATCACATTACCTTGATTATAAGGCGTACATGTGAACTTATCATTTGCATACTATGATACGCATCTATATATAACTAAAATTAGCCGACTGCGTTGGGGTCGTTGTATGGCCGGAGTTACAGTTATGGAATTATGTAAGATCCAAGAATTTTAGTGCCAAACCTAGCCGAGTTATATAAACTTAGATTTCAGCACGTCCCAACCATGTCGATCGTGCCATGCTAACAGTCCGATGCATATTTTATTGTTATTTTTCAAAAAATAAATAAAAATAAACATTCAATATAAGGTTTACAAGCATATGCAGTGCCAATCCGTACTGTGACGATAAATGATGGACACGTGCCGTCCAGGCCGTACCAAAGGGCAAGTAAAACACAGTAAGGTCTAGATCTTGATGTAGGATACGGGTTTCTATGAGGACATGTATGGGTGCAATCCATTGGTTCTAATTATAATAATCTTTTATCTTCTTCCATGGTAGTATATTACTACCATTAGGCCGTATTAGTTGCCATGATACTTCAATGTGTATATTATAGAGCCAAAGCTATAACAGACCCATTCTGGAATGGCAACACCCAAATAGGAGATACATGCAGAAAAGTCTTGATCCCATGGTCATGTGGTCTTGCCCATGGATAGTTCTCGAGGCATTTTCAGAATAAATTTTGAATACAGAAACTGTTCATTTTATTGTGTTCTAAACTTTATCATTTAAAGTTTCTCAATAATGCTTCTGGGTGGGGGTCAAAAAAGCCTTAAAAATCTTAGTTCACCTAAATACTTTTTTAACTACATCTTTGGAGGTCCGTTTGACCAATTTCAAAAGCATTTTATGGAGAAATTTCAAACTATAAAATTGTACAACACAATAAAATGAACAACTTTGTATACAAAAATATTCTAAAAATATATAGAAAATTATCCATAGGGGCGACCGCAAGGTAATCCCATTGGGTTGTGCCCATGGGATCAATTTCACCATGCAGAATTGATTACTTCCTTCAATTCTGTCAAGCAAGCGATAGATGAAGCCAAAGCAATCCTGATTTTCTAGCAAAGGTTAGGAAGATTGTGAAGTAGGATTTCCAAGTAGAACTACATATATGTGCTCAAGGGGGAACCGAAAATCAACTCAAATAGCTCACCTGTGCGGCAACAACAGAGAGCCCAATCCATTCACTTATCACAAAATTTGTTCGAACAAAATCCTTGAACTCATCAAATCTTCCGGTAGGATCTGGTGGAAAATCCTAGTGAATACAATAACCAACACCAATCATTACAGAAAAGAGATAAAAAGGTGGGGCATTCCAAACAAAATAGCGAAGACGATAAGCACCTCTTCCCAGTTGCTGTTCAAGAAAACATCCACAGTAACAGCAGCCTCCAGTATGACAAGAAAAAAGACAAACACCATATACTGCATTCTTATTTTAAGGCTAACAGGAAACATAACGCCGTCAACTAATTTTAAACATTATTATGCCAGCAGATTCCAAGTGATTCTTTTACAGAAATATACACCAGACAGTGAGTCCAAAAGGAAAGCATATCCAACTACATTATGGTCAAACCTCTTATGCAGTCACATAGAAGAAAGAAAAGAAAAAAGGGTGTGTCGCAAAATTTTAGGGTTCAACTGCAAGCTCACATGACCTGTTGCATGTGTGAATTTGGGCATCAATGTTTTCTCTACTCACCTTATAGCATGCAATCAACTATCTAAAGGGCAAAAAACTTATACTAATGCCCAGACATTGTCATAACGTACATTGAAGGATATATGTTAATCTTCTCTGGCTTCAAACTACATAATGGCTATAAGAGCGAGTATAAATATGTCACAATATCATATACTGACAGGCAACAACATATTCCATCACTAAACTTGAATGATGGCTCACAAAAATGTATTACCATAATATGGCACCTAAAAGAAGACCCATAATCGAACATTTCTCATGAATGCAGCAAAGTCAAACAAAAAAGCAGCTAAAATTGAACAAGGAGTCTATCATCTATTACTCAAGGAGAATCAAATTGTAGAACAGATATAGATTAAAATGAATTTACAGTAGAAGTACAAAAAGGATACACAAGAAAGACAGTGTCCATTAGCAGTTTCTGCAGCAATATGACCAGAGCAAGTTACAAGGCAAAAGCAGATACCAAGGCCAAGAAAAGCATACATAAACCTGCATGTCAAAAACATAAGTGACTATCTGAATGTACACGGTATTCAAGTGAAAATGCAACTACTACCAACAAATGCAAAACTATAGACGGAACAATCATGCTAGAGAACCACCTCTTATCCCACACAGTCACCTTCCAGTTAAACTTATTGTTGATTTAGTTGAACTTACCGCTGCTTTCCTGTTAAACTTACGCGGTAAGCCCAACAAGTTCAACAAAGTTCAACTGGAGCAGCGATAAACAGCGACAGTTAGCTCACTAAAACAAGTGCAAGTTCAATGGTAGGTGATAAAGTGGGATAAGTGGTGGGTGATTAAGCATTAATACTGATCTTTAAAAGGAAGACATTATACTAAATTGTAAACATGCAGCCTACGATTGTAAAATTGTATAAGGAAAGATAGAAAGATAGCATTATAGTAGTATCTATGCATCACATTATAAGCAACCCAAAATATTGAAAACCTAACAATCTAGATAAGGCGATTTCTCGATTGGGAAGATGATAGCGGATAACCATGGAGTAGATGAATCGGGGACACTGGATTGTTGAGCTCGATTGAGATAACTTCTGATCATCCAAAGAGCGTAGAGAATCATAGCGATTCCCGCCATCCCGATCACCGAGTTCACGAGTTTTAGCACCAACCGAAGGCATCCTCTTGCCAGTCGCCAACTCCCCGCCATATTGAATCCTTCAATTAATTCTTGATCGAACAAGAAGAACAACCACCTTGAATGAAATCGATCGGACGTTGAGGATTTTGGTGGGGATTTGGTGAATTTTGGTGGTGGCAGAGGACGCTGTTACAGGAGAATAGCGGGTACTTTCGCACCGGACGATTCCTCGCTAAAGCACGTGCGTAGAAGTTATGGATGGACTCACGTCTCACGTGTGCGGCCGTGATCGTATCGAACAAAGCGCCACGCAGCCATTAACTATGTTGACTTTGGATCTGTTAATAATTGGATTTTGTTATTCGACGAGTAACGCGACACGTGCGCGAGAAGCTCCACAATAAGTTCGTAATACGTTAGCGGTATGACGTGGCTCGATAAAAATTTTAAATTTCGAATATCCCTCGAAAGTATTGAACTACCAAACGGCCCTTCCAGAATTCAACTTTCAGTTTACGAATTTGATTTCTACTTTCCTTTGGAGACTTTGTGGCAAAATTTTATTGACTGTTTAAGTTCAGAAATTATTATATCATAATTCCAGTTGTACTTAGATAAAATATTCTAATTCATAAATTTTTTTGTATCATGTAATTAATAAAATTTTGAATGGCTAATCTTACCTCTATTGATAAAATAGCTCATATCCCATAATATTATGGGCGACTTATCATTTTTACTAATGGAAGGCTTATTAGTCTTTTATACGCTTCATTATTGTGATGAAAAAAATACGCCACAAAAAACAAAAGCGTAGCCTCTATTACACTATGCTTCACACGCAGACGTATGGCCAGAGGACTAATTTTCACTTTCTATCCTAATAATATACAATATAATGCTCCTAATGTTCATTATTGTAAATGTTTTTGAATAAATAATTAAAATGTTGTATGTATTTCATATTCCCTGTAGACAACATATACACTCTCGATATAACAAAAATAAAAATAGAAAATATAACATTAAATAAGATGTATACTGTAAGTTTGTAGTTAAATATGTAGGAGTAGAACAAGCATTTCCTTCTATGAATTATATAACTTTTTATGCTGGATTTGGGGCAGTGAAGAGAACAAGTCATAGATTTGAAGGATTATGATATAGCCCAACCGATCCGATAAAGGGGAAAATTTTCACGTTTCTGATTCAGGTTGACTTTTCAGCTATTTCCGGTACAGACAATTCGATTCGGTTGGGCTATTACTATTTCGGATCGGTACGGATTCTAAAACGGAAAATAATGCGGCCTAAATGATTGAACCTAATTGGGCCGCCATTTAACAGCCCACGGCACCGCGTTATCGCTCTAGGGTTATCCTTCTCACTCTCTGTCTACTCTTTTCATCTGTTAATCGCGCTACCCTGCCCTCCCCTCCCCCCCCCCCCCCCACTTTCTCTCCCTCGCTCTCTCTCTCTCTCTTAATCGCGCTGCCTCCGGCTTCGGCAGCTGGGATAGATTCCTCTCCGTTTATTATTTGAAACTAGTACTGAATATCTTGTTACTATCCTCGTCCAAGCCGAAAGCCCGATGGGATTGTAATATGTGCAACTAAGAAGCTTCTCCAATTAGACATTTTGCAGCCTGTACAGTCAGCAGGAGGTAGGGTTGGTTCCCTGAACAGCTAGAAACCAACCTGAGGAAGAAGTTGAGGAATGAGGATGTGGACTAGGGTTCCGGCGTTGAGAGTGTCGGGTTTACTCCGCCGCGGCGGCGGCGCTGAGGCTGATATTCCGTCTAGATTGCTGTTAGATAATTACTCTCGCCCTTTCTCTGCAGGTTTCGCCTCATAACTCAGCTTACATGTCGTTCTCTAAATTGCTCTCGATATCTAATTTAACATTGTTTTGCATATTTGACAAGATCAATTCAATTTCTTGTACAATTAAAATTTTGTATGTAGGTAGATACCATGTCAACCAAAACTTAATCCTCACAGTCTATGTTAGCTAGTGGGGGTTAATTAGATTAGTACGATGGATGGGATTAATCCAAACAGAGGAGCTAAACCCCCAATCCTATATGAAATGTTGAGTGCACTAATCGACAAAACCATATGAATGGGTATCAGTTGGTTCAGCTATTTAAACTAGAAAGGGATTATGTGATCATTGCATTTCCCTCCATGAGTTGGTTGCCGCTTGTGTCATAGCCTCCTTCACAGTTCACACACTCTCATGGGTGATAGCATTAAATAAAAAGGGTATTAAATAACTTTTTCATGAAATTGTTGTTTCTAGCCATCCATATAGTTATTTTACCACCTTTAATTTCAGCAGGTCTATGTTTGGTGCTTCAAATCTATGCAATTTGTTGGGCTTCTTTTCTTTTCTTTTTTTTTTCTTTTGGTCAAAGTGGGGGGACATAGTTCCTTTATTTCTATATTACTCTACTAGAACCCAAACCACTTACATCAACTTGCAGGAGACATTGAGCATCTGGTGTCGGTGTTGCAAGATAATAAAAACCAATAGGCAAAGCCAAAGCTCTAGTGGCTTAATCCACCAATTGAAACTTCAATGCGCATTTAGCTCCAATTTATGATTCTTCACCTAATCTCAACCACATAAATAATAAAATCACTGTATAATCTATACTAAACTTGTGCATAAAAATTGGTGTAGGTAGCATAATTCAATGTTGAAATGAAGCATGGAATTGGGTAAGAAAAGGAATATAATTGAAGGGACTGCTAATTGTGCTGTTCATCTGAAAGTGGGTTTTGTTACTACCAACATGTTGTTGCTATATAGCTGCAGAATATAGCATTCGGACTTGATCCAACGGATCACTAAGCAGGATTCGAAGGAAGCCCGTGAATGGCACCGCATCAGTTAATCTATACAGGAGAGGATCCAGAATATCACTTGTTTGTGAAGAAATGGATTGATTATAGTTATAATCTAAATACTAGTTATTACAGAAATATTACTTGTTTGCAAATTAAATGGTTGGCTATGCTTTATAATACAAGTACTATATAGTCCTGAATAACACTTGTTTGTTAATGCAATATTAGTTATTGTTGATACACCAGTCGAGGTAAAGCTTGTACATTCTGCATTCTTAATTGCTTGCCATCTTCATATACTTTACAGTTATACCTTTTAACAATTTGTATGTATAAGTGGTCTTCATTTCTCCATCACTTTTGTTAGATACAAAGACTCAAGTGAATTTTGTCATCTATGTCAGCTATAACCATTCCTCATATCTATGCTGTTAAGAAAATGATTTGAATTTGCAATGTCAATTGTGCATGTGAATTTTTAGATTTCCGCCATTTTAATGTGATCTACACTAAGTAGTAGTTCGATGCATGTTTGATTTTCATCTGGAAGTTATAAATCCTTCCAATGCATGTTGTTTTTTAATAATCATTAATCATGGATATTTTCCTCAACAGGTCCTTGGAATTTTGATCCTAAAAGTAATAACAAATTTGAAAATGTTGATGAATTTGAACGGCAGTTCTTTGGTGGAGTAAATGATAATTCAAGCACCGAGTCCTTTTTTAGGAAGCTTGATAAAGTTGAAAAAGCTCATGGCAGAAACGGATCTGGCTTTAGGATGAACGATACAAGTTCTTCTCATTACATGGATAGCCATAGTGACAGTTTTGATACGTTATCTGATGGCATGGATGCGAAGTTGAGAAAAGCTGCTACCACATTTGCCTACAGTGATGAGATACTTGAGGAGGACTACGCATTCAGACCAGATGTGACATTTAGAGGAGGGATGACATACACTCCTAGGGTATGAAACTTAACTTCAGCATTTAATGTAGTTGCGATAGATTTGACGTTAGTAGATCAGCAAAAGGCTAACGTCATCCGTTGTAATTATCATGATGTCAATATTATCTCTTACCAACGCCAAAAAGTTGTTAATTTGTTATCCATTTGTTTACGTATCTTGCATTCAGTACCACCCTGACCAGTTTATCCACCATCTACCCATTAACCTTACTGGACCTGTGGCATGTGCGGATAGGAGGTTGGAGGTTCAACCTTCATCTCTCTTTCTTCTTAAATAGCTTCGATGTAGTTAAGTACTAATTCAGCGTGTTGTGCATGGTGTACAGTTGATGCAAAAAAAAAATTGAATGTGAAGCCTTGTCTGAAAGGACAAAACTGTAACTTTGGGACATGTTTGTGGACTTTATCATTAAATACAGTTAAAAGGAATGACTTTGGATTAAATCTTGCCTTCCGTCCTTTCCTTTTCTTTGTTATTTTTTTATTTTATTTTTGTTTTTGCTTCTCCATTTTTCTGTATTGGTAACCCCTATAGCGCTCTTCATAACGCCAAGTTTATGAGAGCTAGGAAGATGGAGAAAGGAAATTAATTACAAGAATGCAGTTCTAGGAAAAGAAAAATGGTTATCCATGTACGTCAGAAGTGTTCCACGAAAGGGATTTATTTATTTATTTATATTTATTTTTGGTAACCTCGGTTATGCAATTGTAAAGTAGGATGAGGTCTAAAACTAAAAAGGTGAAAGAAGAAAGAGTAACGGATGTCGTAATGGTTCCTGTCAAATTGTTTTGTACCCTAGTATTATTTTGTTTATCATGTTTCTTGAAACATTCACTTTGGAATCTGAAACAGTAAAGAGTGTGACATGGCTCATACTTTGTCTGCTCTGTGAATATGGTTGTTAAAAAGGTACTCTGTTTCTGCTGACTCTATTAAAAGTAAATATCTTACTTCCAAACATATTATAGCCCTTTCTTTCTGCAGATGTTTTTCCTTTACTTTGTTACAATAAGTTGTGCTTGCTAACTTCTACTGTTGTACCTGATCATCTGGTTCTTCAGTTTTTTGTTTTCTATGACAACTAGCTAATTCTAGTTAGTAAGAAATCATTTCCCTCTGTTAACCATACTAATGGTATTTCTCCAGGATCTTGACCTTACAAAACCGGGAATCCAGAAAAGTTTCCCAAGATATGAGTTTGAAACTACTACTGAAGAGGTCCTAAGGAAAGCGGATTTCAGGGTATGTTTTATTTCATGTTTGATTGTCAAGCTACATAATCGCAAATACACATTTAAAAGGTGCTGACTTCATGACTATTGGGTATCGTTAGCTCTATGATTATGTGTTAATGCTCAGGTCATTCTTCGTTATCTTTGCAGCTGTTAAGTTGGATTTTTGGCTGTTGGTTTTGACAGTATGTATGTTCATTTCTTACCTTAGAAGCCATTTGAAAATTGAGTTTCTAATATTGGATGCTAACCATTGAATTTTCATGATGGCGTCATTATGTTTGTGACTCGTGTGACCCTGTTATCATTCTCATTCATCGCATTTTATGTTGATGCTGAAAGAGCTGTTTTAAACCTCTTAATTTGCCTTTGGTACTCCCTTTAAAAATTGACGCATTTTCACACTCACGTGTGTGTGCGTGTTAAGCGAATGAGCTTGGATATGATGACTAACAATAATCTGCTCTACAGAATGTCAGATTTCTTTCGAACTTTATAACGGAAGCAGGAATCATCATTAAAAGAAGCCAGGTGATCGCATTTTTCTTGCACATTTACTACAAAATATGAATTTTTTATGACTGGTCTTCCCCCACAGACTCGCATAAGTGCCAAGGCTCAGAGAAAGATAGCTAGGGAAATTAAGACAGCACGTGCTTTTGGCCTTATGCCATTTACGACAATGGGCACGAAACCTTTTGTGTTTGGGAAGCTAATGAGAGATAATGAGCAAGATTATGAGTACGATGTTGGCGACTATGAGGATGGCGGTGAACCAGATAATATCTGATTTATGTACCTGAAGAGCATGCTTTGCGGACAAAATTCTGGGCAGTTCTTTCTGGAGTTGACTGGCTTGAGCCGTCAAAACCAATATTTTCCGACTGCATTTGTAATACAGAAAAGTTAGACTGCCGGCTGATTTCAAATAAGATGAAGTCATCCGTTTATCATTCCTTTATTAGTAGTATTGCTCGAGGGGAAATATGACATGGCGGGATTCACGGGCAGTTTAAACCTGTTGTTTAATAGGTAGATACTGTAACTTTTGACATTCTTATCCTACATATTAACGTTTTGATATTCGCTAATTGTGAAACAAGTCTTCCTTTTCAGGTAAATGATGTTGCATGCGTTGCTGTGATTTTGCTCAAGTTCTGCTGCTGTCATGCTAGTTGGGAACTGAATTTATAACCTGTTTACCAAAACACAGTATGGTTGTGCCTAGGGATGAAAACAAGCCGGGTTGCTCATGTGCAGCTCAAACATGTTTAAACTTGGCTCAACCTTCTTTAGCTTGATCCTATTATGCATACAAATTTGAACTCGATTAATTAAACGAACTAAGGCTGATCATTATGTTATTAAGTTCTTGGGTTTGCGAGTGCAAGCTAGCTTTCCTATTTTATTCAAGTATATTTTATAATAAGATTATTCTAGCAAGTGCGAGTTCAACTTGAGTTTGGCCTAATTGATGTAATTGAGTTGAGCTTGGCTCGATTTAACTTGAGCTCGTTCAATTGAATACGAACTCGGCTCAGTTAATATAATTGAATTCAGCTTGAGTTGAAATTGGGCAAGAGATTTTTTTGAAATACGGTTATAGGACCTCCATATGGTCGGCGATAGAATCCACGCAAATATGTCTGCTGGAAGGATAGATACTGTAATTGCTGAATTCTCCAAGCTAGATTAGTCTCTCTCCCAAGGAGTGCTGATTCTCGTTGGGAAAAAAAAGGTGCGACTATGGTTACTACAAGTTTTCAATATTAGTATTTACTGCTAGTTTGGGTCTACACCGGCCTGAACTATTTTTTTTTAATTATGTAAGTGAATCTGTTTGGTCTAGCTTGCAAACCTACTCAAATCCGAATCGATCTGAAACTGAAAATTGGGGCTAATTCATTTTGTGTTGATTTTACTTACAGGTTATTTCGGATAATGTTCAACCCTAGACACCACTTTCACTTTCCATGGCAAAACTAGCGATGATCAGTAAAATTAGAAAGTCGATTGTTTAACTTAAACTCGGTTCGATTACTTTAAGCTCGACGATACGAAAGATACAATATCGAATGCCGATTCTCATATCGAATGCCAATCGTTATTACAATATACGAAAGTTGTAATTGAAAGCTTAACCTAAGCTCGACGATACGAAAGAATACAATATCGAATGCCAATCGAACATGAATAGTGAGCGAAATGGGAGAGCAGCAGCGCCGCCTGAGAGTGTGCAAAAGATGCAATATCAAATACGAATAAAAAGTAGAGAGGAGGCTAATTTTATTCTCGACAATTGCTGAATAAGGTACTATTTCATACTTTATAAAAAAAAAAGACGTTAATAAGTAAAGCGGACGATTGAAAAATTCTTATATGTGCAAATGGAGTGTCGTGAAGCAAACTTTTATTCCGTGATGTATGTATTATCACATTTTTTAATATAATAGTAATGTATATTGTACATAATTGTTATCATTACTTTGTGATTTATTAGTTCTATTCTAAAATAGTATGATGGAAAAATTACAAAGCAATATGACCCCCTTCCCTTTTTATGAAATGATGTGTCAGCCATTGATACCTTCTGACCTGTCAACTCTGGCATCTTCGGATCCACCACCTTCTGCCACCCAATGTCGTCATTCGCTGCAGCCCATCTTTTAACTAGTCTTCATGTAATACAATTTGCGCTTCATGTCGCGAATGTACTGCTGAAGTTAGCCAGATAATGGAATTGATTTGTTGAACTCGTTACGGTGGAATGAAATTAGATATGATGCAAGTAGCTCTCTTCCACTGCACTGACCAGAACCGAACCGCGCTATTTCCAGTCTTTAGTTGGCGTTCAAAGTGAATGCGATTTTAGACTCCACAAACGTTCGGCCTTGGTTGTAGAGTTCAAACTGGGTCAAGAACTCATATATTTGGTGAGTAGCGATATAGATGGTTGGTCCCGTAGCTCAGTTGGTTAGAGCGTTGGTCTTATGAGCCGAAGGTCGCGGGTTCGAGCCCCGCCGGGACCAGTTCCCGAAAGTTTTTTGGGTAGGTGATTGATGATGCAAAAGATCACATAACGACAAATTGCAATTTGAGCCCCTCATATCAGTTGTCGACTAATCAGAACAGCATTCATTTTGAATGAATATCCTTTTTGTTTCCAGTTTGTTGAGCACCTTTCAATTAGTTTTGGGTAGTTCGTACAGACTATAAGAATTTGTTTTTTTTGTTAATTAAGATGATATACGCTATAAAAAGAAAAATAAAATAAAAAGTCCGCTTTTATGCTTCACCAGACCACCCCTTGTACAGGCTGCATCCGCCGCTCGTACATTCGATACAACGCCAAGGATTGGTAACGGGTTTGCAGGTTCCAATGGATTTCGTCGAATCAGGTAACTCGAAAGCTCCTAGTCCTTAAAAAATGAGTGCCCCTCACATCCGAAGAGTGACTCAACTCATTGACGGCCACCATTAGGTCTCCTCCTGATAGAGTCAGTGCAAGATTATGGGAGCAATGTACTATTTTCAAAATTAGCCTTTTCATCTCTATAATAGCAATCTACTGGCGGTTGGCTTATGATGCATGTGCTTATTTTAGCCTTAGAAAATCTAGGAACTGATTTGATATTGTAACTTTATAAAGCAAAGGCTGATCTATAATTTTTAGTAATAAAAATCCATTGCATCGAGTGGATTAGCATCTAGCTCTAGACCATAGAGTTGCAGTAACAAAAACGAACATGGTATTCAGAAGGGCAAAATCGGTCGGATTAGGCTCCTTTTTCTACATTTGATTTTAGCCCATCTCGTTTTTTGTGTCGTCCGTTTTAATCACTGTATCAGTAATTTGTGTAAGAGATACACGGTGTCTGTTACATCTACCTTTGTCCTTTTTTGTCTGTTATTTTATTATTATTACTATTAATTATTAGTTATTTACAATAATTATCCTCTTTTTATGGATGAAGACGGTGACGTGGATCTTGATTTTCTGTTGTCACTGCAGACGCATCCTATATGTTTCACATGGTTCTACTAATTATCTAATAACGTTTGCTAATAATACCAAGGCCAATAAATCCTTGAAAGCTGGACGTAGTTGCACACGATCATACACGATTGATTGATAAACTGACAAACTGACAACCTTACATCTGAAAATTAAAATATATATATTTCAAAGGTCCAAAAGAGTATATTTGTGTAGACATATTTTTGAAAATAACAGTTATATTATATCACTTCGTATAACGGTTTAAAAGTATCTAGTTATAAATACTTTTTAAAAAATCTTCAACATCAAAATTATAGATTTTAACGAGATCTACAACTTTGTTATTTAAAGTTTTTCCAAAAAAAAGCTTATAAAATATATTTTAAACCTCCAAAATTTAATGGGTTTGAAACAAATTTAAAACTGCTTCAAAATTCGTTAAACTTATTAAATTTTAGAATCACAAAATATCTATTTAGAAGTAATTTATGAAAAAAAAAATTTGAATATAAAAATTATAAACCTCGTCAAAATCTACAAATTTTATTTTAGAAATTTTTCTAAAAAATAATCGTAAAATGAGTCTCAAACACTTATTTTAAATTTTTTTTTGAAAAAATTTAAATATGAAATTATAGATCTCATAAAAATCTACAAATTTTATTTTAGAAGTTTTTCTAAAAAATAATTGTAAAATTTTATTTTATTTAAATACGAGAGAAATATATGCTGATATAGTATAAATATTTTTTATTGTAGAATTTTTTATTAGTGCGATCCTAGTCAGCCGACGTTACATATGAATATTAATCGACAAACAATTCTTCTTTTAATTGCTTGGAAAACCAATTATGATATGGTGTAATCATTGACGGAACCAAAAAATAAAATGGCCTTTGACAAATTAGCTCCTATTTATATTGTCCTTCCAAATTAGGTGCCCATAGTGTTGTTACGTTAGTAAAAGTAGTGGCTAATTTGGAACTAATTTATCAATTCAAACGAAAAACTATTTCGAGTTAGGTACAATTACACGTGTATTAATGTTTTAGAAGTGCTTTTGAAGTACGTTTATTGCCGACATTCTTCAAATATCATTCTCCACAATGTTGCATGAAGACTAGATTCAAGGAGAATGGCTAATCACTTTAGGCCTGCCGCCCTTGGGCGGCATGGCATCAAAATCCTCCCCCAGTGGGGGAGGTCGCTGGTTCGATTCCGCGGTGGGTGGGGTGGATAGTTTAAGCTCGCTGGACTAGCCAGGAGCTCCTCTGGATCCAAAAAAAAAAAAAAAAAAATTCACACTTTAGCCAAAACATGTATATGATTGAAGGAAATATATTTTATAAGCCAATTATAAGATGTGTTGGGTAACAATTCAATCTTATTCTGTCATTAATATTATTACTTAATTATAAGTTGTAGGACCGACTTATCCACTTCAAAATAGAACACTTAGCTGTTTTAAAGATGATTCATCCATATATAATCACATTATCTTATTAGCTATCAGTAGATATGTGACAATCTAAGAAGTACGGACACGGGGGTAGGGACACGACACGGCACGATACGGGAACACGGCAATTTTCAAAAAATTAGAACACGGGTACGGCTAGGACACGGTAATAAAAAATATAAATAAGTAAAAAATAACTTATACGAAATATTTAAATATTTATACATATAATAACAATATAATATTCAATAGCAAATTCATATAAAATATAATATTTTATTTTTTTGAGACAATTTAAATACCAAAATTTTAATTATATCAACTAAAATAAATAACTATAATATTTGAGTATGTAAATATATTATATTACTTATAATTAGTTATACATAATATTGTATTTTTTAAAATATATATGTTTATTTAAACATTAAAATTAACAAAAAAATTAAAAAATTAAAATAAAAAACGGATTCGCGTGTCGGACACTTCTGCCCGCGTGTCCCAGCCGTGTCCCAGGCGTGTCCGATCTTATTTTTTCGTTTTTTTTTCTGGACACTCCATATGGCGTGTCGGACACGTGTCCGGCCGTGTCCGAAGCGTGTCCGTGTCCGACACTGCATCGACACTGCACCGGGGCGATTTTCGGGGTGTCCGTGCTTCCTAGGTGACAATCCAAGGGCTACATTCTTATTTGTACAAGTCAGAATCAAAGTTGATTCATCCACAGCGCCCAACAATCCCAAAACAACTGTCTGGGTGGTTCAATACGATTGGATACTATTTGTAAGATTAGCTTATCCCATTTGAGGGGTAAATTACCTATTTGGTACCCCGATTTGTACCTATATTAACTTTTCGTACCCTATTTTGCAAACGCACCTCAGCGCATACCTCCAGCGAGAATCCGTGACGGCGCCGTTAATAAGGATGACGTGGCAAAATGGGTTTTTTACCCGTTAATATTTAGGCCCCAAAAACACCAATTTAGAAGCATATTTAAGAGAAACTTTGAACATAAAAGTTGTAGATTATGATGAGATCTACAACTTTATAATTTAAAGTGTTTTTAAAAAAATGCTTCTAAATGTGTATTTTGAGGCTCCCAATTGTTAACGGATTTCAAAATCGACTTATTAACCCGGTACACTTTGAAGACTCAAAACACTTATTTACAAGTATTTTTAGAAAAAACTTTAAACATAAAAGTTGTAGATCTTATCACACTCTACAATTTTTATATTCAAAATTTTTTCAAAAATTATTTCTAACTAGGTTTTTTGGGGTATGGAAGTGAATAAGTAAAAATTTTTTATCCCAATAAAAAATTAGGAGCCTTATAACACCTACTTAGAAATACTTTTGAATATAAAAATTATAGAGTGTAATAAGATCTACAACTTTTATGTTTAAAGTTTTTTCAAAAATACTTGTAAATAGGTTTTGAGTCTTCAAAGTGTACCGGGTTAATAAGTCGATTTTGAAATCCGTTAACAATTGGGAGCCTCAAAATACATATTAGATGCATTTTTTTAAAAAACTTTAAATATAAAAGTTGTAGATCTCATCAAAATCTACAACTTTTATGTTCAAAGTTTCTCCCAAATATGCTTCTAAATTGGTATTTTTGGGGCCTAAATGTTAACGGGTAAAAAACCCGTTTTGCCACGTCATCCATATTAACGGCGCCGTCACGGATTCTCACTGGAGGTATGCACTGAGGTGCGTTTACAAAATGGGGTACGAAAAATTAATATAGGTACAAGTCGGGGTACCAAATAGGTAATTTACCCCCATTTGAGATTAGAATGATCTGATTTTTGAAGATGCTTAATCCATATATAGTATATTATTCTGTCAACTTAAAAAAATTCAGGAGCTACAGTATTATTCAATTACGCGGAACCAAAGTTTTTTGCTGGTCTACTGCATGCTATCAAATACTCGTCTATTCATTTCTGCAGAAATTTAACATCCGGTGTACTCACACATATAATTATAAAATAAAGGGCTTATTTGCGTATGACTATGTAGCACGGATACTCCAAAAATATCGTCGTGTCCGTGTCCGTGCGCGTGTCGGACACGACACTCCTCGGACACGTCCGGACGAGTATCGGACACGCCACGTGGCCTGTCCGGAAAAAAATTAAAAAAAAAAATTCGGACACGCGTGTCGCATACTTCTTTCGGCGTGTCCGACACGCGTGTCGGTATTTATATCATTTTTTTAAAAGAATTATTATTTGTTTATTCTTTTTAGAAGAGTTAAATATTATTGTAATAGTAGTAAGTAATATAATATAGTTATGCATTCAGATATTATTTTTTTTTAATTTTAGTTGATATAATTGGACTTTTAGTGTTTACATTTATTTTAAGGACACAAAATTATATTATATATAGATTTATTATTGAAAGTTATTATATTCACTAATATTTAAATATTTTGTATAAATTATATTTTATTATTTAAATTTTTTATTATCGTGTTCGAGCTGTATCCATGTCCTATTTTTAAAAATTATCGTGTCGTCGTGTCGTGCCGTGTCGTGTTTCTGTGCCCGTAACCGTGTCCGTGCTATCTAGGCGTATGATTTCAAAATCATGATGCTATTTTCTCTATGTCAGGTACGGTTCTCAACGATCCAATAATTTGCATGTTCGTGTGGTAATAGATGTTCGATGTTTGATTTGCGAAAGTGATCTAGTTTTGGCGATAAACATGTTTTCTTTTTGTTTTTGTATGCTTTTTTTACTTTGCCTAAAATGCCACATTTTTTTTTTTTTTTTAAAGTTTCGAGTTTTATAATGATCGGTCACTCTCCATTCCCTACAATGTATTAGTGAAGCTACTAATATAGAAACAAATAGCTGAATTCTTGGCATGTAACGATTAGCGGTTGGCTTATTATCGGGTGCGAATTTTCAAAAAGATAAAGTACCAGATCGCCCCCTTCCTTGAAATATTATTTACGAATAAATCTCTCATTATATTTCATTATTTTTTATACCCTAAAAATCTTGTTAATAGTATTTTTTAGAAAAAATTTTAAATACAGAAAATATAAATCACATAATTTTTTTTTCTTATGTCAAAATTTTTCTAAAATAATACTTCTAAATAGATATTTTAAGACTCCAAAATTTTACGTTAGCGTATTAAATATTAAGCCAATTAATACTTTAAAGCTTCAATACACCTATTAGAAGTTTTTTCTAAAAAAGTTTTAAATACAAGATGTAAATTGCATCGAACTTCTTTTTTTTTTTGTATGCATAATTTTTCTAAAAAATATTTATATAGTAATACAAATGTTCCTGAAATATGAATCCGAGAAATAAGCTGACTTGTATCAAATTCAAAATTAAGGGTTGATTTGAAAAGAGTTTCAAATTTATGGGCTGATATGTATTTTTTCCAAAAAATTGACTGACCTTTTTTTTTGGTTTTTGCTAACTTTTTTCTATTTATTTTAATGATACTTAAAAAATGGACATTGTAGTATCAATCTTTTTTTAAAATGTTGGGGTTGTATCAACATTTTTTTTGTTTTCAAAAAATAATTTATAAAATTTCTTTAAATGTTTGGCTCCTCCCATATTAGAATGGAAATGTGGTCACGAGCAATTTGTCGTCCATCTGCTATTTTGGCAAGACTTTTGGAGGCCTACTCACGTACGACGATGGAGAATCCCTTTCATCAAGCTACAGACAAGTGCAATTTAAATAAACTCTTTTTTTTTCTATTTTTAATTATTACATATTATTCCTGCTTTTATATCGTTAATTTAAACAAACCCTTATTTTGTTGATTATAACTATATTTTTTTTTAAAAAATGTTTACATACCAACGAATAGATTTTAATGTTATTTATAATTTATATTAATTTTTTAAAAAAAATAATCTCAATTTAGAATATCCGGAATCTTTATTAGTCTTAAAGCACGACGGACTCTTTAAGCAAAACCCACTTCATAGAAGCTAAAATGGTACGTGGGTCATTCATCACCGTTTTATGAGATTAGTTATTATGTATTTCGTTGCAAATATGAATTGAAACCGAAAGATGCACGGAAAATTTTTTTGTCGTGTTCTTTTTCTTTGAAATTAACGAAATAACGATAAAAAAGTACAATGAAAATAAGATGTTACAGGGAGATGGGATCGTCTGTGGCTGAGCCCTCTGTGGCTGCGATCTGGGCCGTTAATCGGCCCAGCACGTATTACGAGATTTTTTATTTAAACTTTCGTCGACTTATTTGACCTAATTCTATACATTTTTATGAAAAGTTATGAACTACAAAGTTGTAGATTTTGATGTGATCTACAATTTTGTAGTTCAAAGTTTTTTAAAAAAAATATCAAACAATGTGTCAAATTGATGATCATAATATTTGATCATCAATTTGACACATTGTTTGATATTTTTTTAAAAAACTTTGAACTAAAAAATTGTAGATCACATCAAAATCTACAACTTTGTAGTTCATAACTTTTCATAAAAATGTATAGAATTAGGTCAAATAAGTCGACAAAAGTTTAAATAAAAAATCTCGTGATACGTGCTGGGCCGATTAACGGCCCAGATCGCAGCCACAGGGGATCGCCTGTGATTTTTAGCACAGGCGATCCCATCTCTGTTACAGGGAGTTAGAGCTTTGACTACACGAAGTTAGTATTAATATTGGGATAGTTGCAGATTAGCCTCCGATTGAAATTTTTTACGTTTTAGTTTTCCAAAATGTGAAAACGCACCACATGACGGCGTGCAAGACATTTGAAATAGAAAAAGCTGATATGTAATTATCCTATTAATATTAGTTTTGCATTCATACGATGCACGACTATAAGTCATATATAAATAACGATGCTGTAAAATTTAATTCTCTACTTTTTTTTTATTTTAATTTTATATAAATTTTATTAAAATATTAAATTTTATTTATAATATTTTATTAGAATAAGAAAAAATATCAAATACAATACACAGAATTATTTAAGAATTGACGTTAAATGATATATATATATATGATTAAAATTTTTTACACATCGTAAAGTATTATTTTAAAAATTAATATTACTTAATAAATAATATATAACATAATTACTTTTATACTAATATAATTTAATTAAGTATTTATTTGTAATATTAGACCTTTCATATTCTTCAAATAAGTTACTTGATTTCATAAATTCATATCAATTAATACAAAAACCACATAGCTTTTTTAGAATAAGTGTAAATGCTACATCGCACACAAAAAATTATTCAATATGTTACGTGACATAACAATTTTTATCACCAAGTTATATATATGTATATAGATTAGGGGGACTGCCATTTCGGCCCTTAAAACATGCGCACGTTACCACGTCACTTTTTTTTTTTTTTTGAGGGACTGATTTAAAATGACCTCTAAAAATAGGAGGTTGAAATGACATTTTTTCTTAATATTAACCCTAATATATATATATATATATATATATATATATATATATATATATATAAAGTGTTATATCAATTTTCTTGCGTCACATGGTATATTAAATAATCTTTGATATATCATGTGGTATTTTATTTATTTTAAAAGAGCCATTTGAAATTTGTATAAATTGATATAAATTTATAAAGTCATTAAACTTATTTAAATATTATAAAAAATCCAATATTAAAAATAAATACTTAATAAAAATAATCTAAATAAATATTAATATAAAATAATAATATTATATATTATATAATATTTATTTTTATAAATAAATAAATATATATATATATATTCACAATCATTTCATACAACTCTCAGATAATTTCTACGTATGGCATATAGTAATTTTTTTTAAACTTTAATAATATATAATAAATAAATAAAAAATATTAATAAAATAACTATTAATTTATAATATTAAAAATATAAAATTATAAAAGAAATATTTTTTTTAATTTAATATTTATATATAATAATATGACTAATATCCATGTATCATATGAATGCAAACTTAATTGTTCAAATACTTATCTATGAAACATCATAGATTAACTGCAGCCAAAAGCAAATCTCATAGACGTTATGGATTTAGATCCTTTATCCTTAAAAGGTCGACGATGAGCATGTCGGTTGCAGACTTTGAAGTCAACATTTAGAAGAGCCGCCATTTAAAGGTAAATAACTATAGTTAAATATTAATTATAATTTTAAATATTAGTTAAAATAATACTAAATTTAAGAATAAAAATCCTCACAAGCCTTGCCCGTTATAAACGAAAAAGAACACACAGACAGTTGCTGAATTAAACTCAGTTGCATGTAAAACTTAATAAAGGCGGAGTAAATTATGGGGGAAGTGGCAGATCAGCCTCCTCTGTTAAAGGCCCGCGCAAGCCGACCCTTATTGTGCCGACATGGCAGCAATCAGCCTTTTTGTGCCGACGTGGCAGCGTGTCGTGCTGCCATATTAGCATTCTAAGATATTAATTTTGCACATTCTGAAGTAACAGGGGCTGATCCTAAGAACCACGTAAAATATGTGCTTGCGAAAAGTTGCTAATTATGGCAAAATTAATGACATAAAAAACATTTATTTTTATTGGCATAACTGGGACCTCGGTCCTAAAAAAAAAACAGAATCCAGTCTCTGTTTCTTTTTACTCTTTTAATTTTTTTTCCCCAAATTTTTCCTTTTTTATTAAAGGAAAAAAAAAAACAAGTGGTGTTTTTAATTTTTTACTTCAGTAATTCCCGGAATACCCTGAGCACGTCAGGGAAAGTAACGACTCCGACGGGAGAGTAATCTTCGTCAACGACCCATACGTAACTTACTCTGTACGCTAATGCTTGCACCATTACCGCCACCAGCGAGCTCTCTGGGTGACAGACAATAGCTTCTTCTGACATCCTCGCCGAGTAACTCCCCGCTGATCTCTGCCTTCTCACTCTTCTCCTCGGCAGCGGCGCCTGCATCTCTTCATCTGATGACGACGACAATGATGTGATCGTCGTCGACCGGCACTGCACTTCTCCTAGAAGCTCTAGCATTCCGGCGAGATTTCTCTCTATCAGCTTTGTCTCAACGGCGCGGAGGGCGGCTTCCGGGGGCGAGGGGCTGCAGTCGATGTACGACATTAGATCGCCGGCGGAGAGGGCGGCGATCGCAGGGGCGACAGACTCGTCGCAGACGGCGGCGATGGTGGACGGGGAGATTTCTCCGACGAGGTGGACGCCATCATCGGAGAGGACGGCGACGGAGGTTTGCTCCGCCAGGGCGCGACGGAGGAGAGGGACAGCGCAGATGGCGGCGTCGCGGCGGCGGACCGCGAAGAAGTCGGCGCGGACGAGGCCGAGGGCTGCGACGGAGAGCGCCGGGACGGGGGAGAACTGAGATATGGAGTTGAGGAAGAAGCGGACGAGGTCTTCCTGGGTCAAGAGGCAGAACTCCGCCGCAGCGCCGCAGCCGTGGGATTTCCGGCGAGCGGCGGCAGCGGGCCGGAGAGGGACGATGAGGTTTTGCGCTCCGTCTGAGATCAAATCTAAGGCTTCCAGCACGCTGCAGATCACAAACAGCAAAATTCCTTCAGAATTCGAATGATTCGAACAAACTTTCGAAAAAAAAAAAAAAAAAATTCTCCAGCCTTTACAGGAGCGGCAATCAAATGGTAGCGATTTCTTCAATATATTCAAAACAAATAAACTTATATAAAATATTAACGAAATCGACCGAATGTGAATCCAAAAAGAACTTAAACGAAAAACTTGATAAATTAACAATTAAACTAATAGTAAATAACAATTACAGAGAATTAGTCGTTACCTAAAGTGAGGTTCAACGCGGCGAACCACACCGGCGACCTTATGGAGTAGAAGATTCGAGACGGGTGCTGCGAGGGCATCGGCTGGATGGAGAATATTCTCTTCCTGACAGAGATAGCACACCACGTCGACAACGCAGATTTTCCCCACACAGGTCTTCTTCTCCGGTGCAGAGCGATCGGGAGACCAGACGGTAAGCCAGGATTCGTTGGAGCATCGGCGGAATGCGGCCAAAGCGTCGGCGATGGTGGCGTCGACAGGCAGAGGCCTGAGCGGTGGCTTGCCGATGATGAGGTCGGATACCTCGCAGATCAATGGACTCACTGCCATGCACTACTAAAGAACCTCCTTGGACTTTGTGTGAATATATGAAGGAATTGATCGTGGAAGAAGAAGAGATTGAGTTTTTTTTTTTTTTTCTGTTGTTTGGTGGCGGTGGAGGTTGGTCCGAGATGAAGCCTTCAGGTGCTCGAAGGGGATATTTATAATTTATGAGATGGCAGTGGTCTATTCTTCGGCTTAAAAAAAGCGAATATTCTTCCCATTGTTAGGATTAAAAAACTTAAATTTATATTATATACTATTTAATTGCAACGTGGAAAAAGTGAGTATTATCAATTATGTGAGTCAAAAAACAAGGCTAAATTATACCACAGAACTATTTTTTTGTCCTTTTATTATATAATTGTAGAAAATTTCTCTGTCACATTGAGGTGCTTCTATCTTTTTTTTTTTTTTCTTTTTTTCCCATAACATCCGGTCAGAAAGTGCGGATATAAATACGATATAGATACAAAAATATAATACGACATGTACGTGCGACACTACAATTTCTAAAGAAGTAGATCAAAGATATAATTCAGACACGAAGATAAAATATATAAATAATTTATATTAAATATTTTAACATCTGTATAAACAATAATATTTAATATTAAAATATCTATATAAAATATAATATTTTATATTCTTAAGATAGATTTAAACATCAATTAAAAACAAATGTAAACATTAAAAGTTTAATTACATCAACAAAATATAATATTTAAGTATATAACTATATTGTGTTATTTACTCCTACGTAATGCTAATACATATCGTATTTCACTTTCCTAAAAAAATAAATTTTTCTTTTTTAAAAAAATGAACAAGCATGTCAGATCATTTTGTCTGACGTATCTTATATGTATGTTCAATTTTTTTGGGACACGTCTCTTATGTGTCTGACATGTGTCTAGCAATGTCTGCGGTCCGTATCGTTACTATACAGATATTATACATGATAAAATTTTACGTATCCGAAATTTTTAGCTTTGTAGTCGTGGCATCATTATGCATACATGGCTACTTATTTATGTAGTGATTCGATGATATGGTTATATTTCGGCTTTACAGTACTGATTGAATATCACGGCTATATTTTCGGCTTTTCAATGTGATATAACACTAGAATAATGTGAGGTTCTACACATAACCATGTTATTCAGGCATCACAAAACATCCGTGGCTGCAGAGCGATGCCACGAGACCCATTATTGCAGCGAGATGCTGTGAGCGAAAAAAAAACAAATAGAAAAACCTTCCAAAAACTTCATAAAAATTGACAAAATTGGAAGTTAAATAGATATTTAATTTAAAAGTTTTAAAAAATATGTCTTCATATATATATATATATATATATATATATATATATATATATATAATTAAATCAAAGACTTCACAATGCTCCGTTTTCGGTCGAAAAATAGAATAAAAAATTAAATTTAACAGTCACAAAATTAAAAAGACAAAATTGCATAGCATGAATTCTTATCAATATTTTTAGTTAAAAATTTGTCTTCATAATTTAAAATGTAACTCCACTCGAAAAATATTTATGATAATTGTGAATAAGTAATGGTGACTACGAAGTATTTTTACATTTTGAAGAATAATATTAGGGCATATGTATTTCGTAGTGTTGTTTCTATCGGGGTTTCTTTATTGGCCCATATCCTTGCCGTTTTGCCCTCCTCTTTTATAACCAGACCCATAAGCTGTGATTGGTTGGGGTGTCCCACACTTGGTGGCGCGCCACTTTATGCTGGGGCACAGTCCCTACCACGTATGGCATGAGCTGGCTAGCCATATTGTTAGCTCTTCTTGGTTGATTTAGTAATGATATCAATCCTGTATCGATTTGGAGAGCCTTGTGATCCATTTGTCGTACTTATGTGGGCCTTGCTAGTCCTGTTGAGCTTTCCGGAATCCATCCCGTATAATTACGGGTGCCTACTCTTTGGTGGGACCTGGTGCCGAGTAATCTATATGCGTTGAACCAATGTCAAAATGATTTTGGCAATTGAGAGAGCTTTTTTTTTTTTAAATTTAAATAGTAAATAAAAAAAAATCTAAAAATTAATTTGTAAGTAGAAAAAATTTAGGGACTGACATGGTATTTTCTCATCCTTAATAGACTATGAGGTCAAGATTTTTACCTAGACACTAATAGATTATGACAAGATGTTTGCAAAGGTTTTTTTTTTTTTTTTAGAGATATCGAGATAAATTTTTATTTTACAGGAGCTTTTGTCGGATTTGAATTTACGATGAATATCTTACCAAATATACCGCAATACTCGATGGACGGAAACTACATAATTATAACTCAAGGTGATTTTTTAATTTTCTTATAAATCAATAACAAGGTACTGAGTTGGTCAAGCTGATGGATCTGAATATTTAGCACGTGGGGTGTAGACATTGCGACTAGCCACATTAATGAAAAATACAATTAAAATATTCCGTTGTATTTAAGCACACATACGAGATGATAAATTTTGCCCTGGAACGTGATTTCAACAGCAGTCTAAAATGTACGCTTGAGATGTGTCACCTGACGGCTCCTCGCAAATCGACGCCCGGCCGCCTTAAAGGACGCGGCCTGCATGGCTGCGTCCGGCTGGTGCCTCCCTAGGCATTTTATAAAAAATAATTTTATACCGTAACATATATAAATATTACTTATATATAATTATATTTAAAAAATTATTTTTTATTACAATTTTATAAAATAGATAGCTATTTTATTTGTTAGATGTTATTAGAGTAAAAAAAAATACTATATATCATATATAACAATTATTTGAATAGTAGTGTAAAATAATCGTGAATATATATATATATATATATATATAAAATTATTATAAAATTATTCAAAAAAATTTTGTAGTTTAAATAAAAAAGACAATGTATCTGTAAAAAATTTAAAAGTCATAGCCTTTAAAAAATATTTAACTACAGTTTTTAAAGTTTTTAGTATTTTTAAAAATATTTGAATAAAACTTAAAAAATATAATAAAAAATTAAATTTTTGTGCTTAAAGTTCCTCCTACAACTACAAGTATAAGGAGAGTGCCTGTGCAAGATAACCAAGCGCGCGAACATGGGATCAATTCACCGTATTTTGTTACCGAATTACCGGTAAAATTCTTTTGGTGTATAAAATTAGTAGAAAAATGGGTCGGATTGGATCAAGATCCATACCCGACTTAAGAATTATTACTTGCTAAGGCAAACCATATTGTCGTCATCCATATTGTGTGGGAAAATACTATTGAGAGCCAAGATTACTGCCCACTCTCCCATACCTCATCCATAATCCATTCATCCTGCACCTATCTCAAGAAAAAACCTCTAAGTTTTACTCAGCTACACCATTTTAAGATAAGTAGGGCAACATGCACGGCGCGATAGAACAGTATGATCTTGGAGAAAACTAATTTACGCCCTGATTGTACATACCGACATTATATAGGACGATAAAACGCAAAGATGTTAAAAATAAGGCAAATATAGTGGGCTCAGGTTGAACTACAATCCAAAAAATGCAAGACAACTCGACCATCTTTGAGTGCAGCGCAGCGGTCGAGTTCGAATTGACTACGTCTTTCATGACGGTATTTCTAAACTATATTGTCACTACGCCAATAAGTTGATGGTGAGAGTATTTTTAATACCAAAAGAAGTAGTTATTTTTTAAAAAAAAAATTGGAGTTGCATGAATTTTTTTTTGCAAACAATATCTGACTAAATTTATGAATTGTTAATGAACTCTACATCTTAGTTTAAGGGGTTTTGTCACACAAAAAAGAAAAAGAAAAGGATTGTTATTAACTTTGCTAAATTTGAAGAAACCAACATCTGAACTGAAATACTAAATTAGCTTTTATTTCGTGCTAACTTTAAATAATTATTTTGTAACAGAACGCTGCAGTTATCACTTGGTAAGTGACCTTCAAGCTGCTAGAGATAATGTTGGATCAATTTATTTTAGCATTTATATATATATATATATATATATATATATATATATATATATATATATATATATATATATTATTCAAAACAATTATTTTACCAAGTTCAACTTTTACTATCCCCGCTCGTGGATTGACCGCTGTGGCGTGCGCCTCAGAAAGCATACGTCGCAGGATCGAATATCACGTGTAGTTTTGAAATGAAGAATAGATAATTTCAACGAGTTTTTAGCTGGAACTGCTAATGGGAATAGGGCGCCGGTTCTATACATTTAGTTTGGGACACACATCAAGCCAGAATTTTATTTTGTGACTGCAATTCTAATCTAATACCAGCTGATGGATAGTGGTTAGATAATGGTATCCGATAATAGTGTGATCTTTTATTTTAGCATTAAAAAACAAAATTAAATTAGATTTTTTTTTTTGTAAATTGTCCAAAAAATTATTTACCAAGGTCAGCTTTTCTATTGTCCTCCCTCGTTAGTTGAGCGGTGTGGGGCACCTCAGAAAGCGCACATCGCATGATCGAATTTAAAGGATGAATGAATTTTCAGCTGAAATTGCTAATGTGGTGGCTGGACATAGCGCCGGTATTCTACGTCTGGTTTGGGTAAAGTACACTCGATCGGAGTTTTATTTTCTGACTGCGATTTCGGCCCGATACGTGCAGATGGATTATGGTTAGGAATTTGTATCACCAGTAATATCTGGAGTTTGTGCATCGGAAAAGTTTCACTTCGTTATCTCAAAAAAAAATACTATTATTTAATTTATTGGAATTATAGTACAGTTAAAATTCTAGACAAGTTTTAGGGTTACAAATCATATTACTTGCTATTTTATTGATGTGCTTGTGTAGACGTTCGAGTTTGTTTGGGTTCACAACAAAAAATACCACAAAAAGTAAATAATTAGATAAAAAATAAAAATCAAGGAAATGGATAACTTCTTGGTGGGCCACCGTGGGCTGGTTCCGCCTAATAGAACAAGAAACAGAAATAGTAAAAACTCAGAGCATACACGTAGGCGATACTGGCCATAAATTGTTTTCATGTGGGACATAATTAATCTTTATTTAAGGATACATACATATCAGCCCATCATGCTTTGAAGCCCTTCATAAATCAGCCCCTCTATTTACGGAAGTAGCGTTATCACGCTAGCAACGAATAGGAGCTGATTTGTAAAGGAAGGTACCGCGAGAGTTGTCCTCTCTCCTGTACTTTCTAGATCCAACACTCGTTAGTGCCCCCGCACGTAATGCACCTTGATTTCTTGCAGACCGTAACAAATGTTGGCATAATTACAAATCAATCCTTAAATTTTTTATACTATACAAATTAACTTTTAGATTCTCTAATTACTATTTAAATTTATAAAAAAATTCTCTCTCGATATTTGTGCTGGAGCTATTTTGATTATTGTATAAATATTTTTTAAAAAATTTTTTAATATAAAAACTATAGATTTTTATGAGATTTATTAACGTAAAAGTTATAGATCTAATCAAAATCTATAATTTTTATTTTAAATATTTTAAATAAATATTTTAAAATATTAAAAATAACGGATAAAATAAAATATTTATTCGTAAAGTTTAAAAGTTCGAGAAGCGTAAGTCCCTCATAAATGTTTGTCTTATTGGGCGCCGTCCACAGACTAACATCCGGATGGGATCCAACTGGTTCGCAGCCTAAAGATTAATGGTCAAATCAACCATTGTTTTTAGGATAATTGCATACCAATCCCTAAAATCAACAATTGTACGTTTAAGTTCGAAAAAACGTAAAAATGTGCGACGTGACGGCGTCGCCACGTCAACATAAAAATGTGTTTCTGAAGGCTGTAATATAAGGGTGAAATTTTAGGGGCTGATATGCAATTATCCCTTGTTTTTCCGTCCTAGAAACTGAATCAATCCAACATTCTTGTCTTAGTAAAAAAATTGACATATCATGATAAATACACAAATTATTCTTAGTCACATGCATCTCCTCCTTTTTTTCTTTTTTTTCTTTTTTTCTTTTTTTTATTATAAATTTTTTGGTAAAAACATCTCCTCTGTTTTTAAGAAGCAGTGAATGAAGATGATAAAGCATCCACTCATGTCATAAATCCACAAAATTAACCAAAAATTTGCTCTTCGCACTGACTAAACTAGACTTATTATCCACCCTCGCCGGATCTAGAATGAGCAATACGGTATATACACACATCCCAATAACCTATGAACCAAGCGTGCATATAATATACATTTGCAGAGTTGCGAGCCATATTGGCGCATAAACGTGTTTGCAGCGGCTGAAATACAAAGTGTACGAAATTGAGGGTTGAAACGTAATTGTCTCAAAATTTTAAGATTATTACGATTATGAAGAATACTATTTTTCTATTAAAAAACAAAAACCGACTCATGGTATCAATGAATGGTTGCTAAAACGTTAGCTCTTTGGCTTTTAAAAAACATAAAGGCTGCCCACCGCCGACTTAAGCACAGAATCTTAATCTTGAATCGAACAATATATTCTTTAATCAGTAAAACATGTATTAATAATATTTATAGCTATATGTTAAACATGATAGTAGTAAAATGAACTAATTTCAAGCATGATATCATCATTTCCAATTCTAAGCACCAGTAACCCTGATCGGTGAATAATTGCATATCGCTTTAAACAACCAAGTCACCGGCTTCTATTTCTTGCACTTATATTCGATTGTTAGAATATAAATGGGTGCAATGCTAGATTTATATCAGTTACGATCAGAATTCTTTTACAATAATTATTAACAAAACATCTATAACCTAGATCGTATAATATTATTTTTTTAAACACTTTAATAGTATCAAGTTTTGAAGTATTCTTAACAAAGTATATATAGGGTTTTTTATAATTGATAGAATCTTTTATTGCCTTTATTTTTTTTAAAAGAATAAGAATTTATTATCCGAATTCAACTAGATTTGGTTCAACCTATAAGGATCAATTGCGATGCAAATAAACTCACGGCGTGTGAACCACACCTACGTGACCGACGCTGTCGCGCATACGCCGGATATATCCCTCTTTTTTTATTATCAATCTTTTTCATATAAATGTTGTTTTTTTTGAGAAAAAATGTTGAGACTTATCTTTTATCTTCCATTTTCTGGAAGCATCGTCGAAAACACGAATCCAAACACGACACTTTTTTTTGTCCGCCTTTGAGAAAAAAAAAAAAAAAGAAGCAAGAAACCAACAAGCAAACGAAGCGATAAACTCTGATATTTCTCCCTCGGTTCGATCTTCATAGTAAAACAAAGTACAGAAGGGATCAACGGTTGGTCGCCATTGTCATCATCAGCTGTACGATACGTATATGTGCAGACAAAACATTGCATGCCGCACAAATTTGACGGCTTGAAATTAGGAATAATTACATATCAAGCTTCCAAAATTTTATTCTTACATTTTAGCCCCAAAAATATATTTTTATGCTGATATGGCGTGCTCGTGCACCGCCATGTCGTATATTTTTACGTTTTCGAAGGCTGAAACGTGCGACAGTTATTTTTAGAGGGAGCTAATATGCAATTATCCTTTGAAATTTTGGGTCGCTGAATGCGAACGGACAACGGCACCTCTCAAATCAGCAAAGCTAGCAGACAAAGGGAGATGGTTGCAGATCGCATCGGCAGATAAATAATATTTGATTCCATCCATACGACGTCAATAATATTTGTGTATGTGTGTGTAAATAGATCATCTTTATACAAATGAATTATACCGTTTTTTAAATTTTTATTAATTAAATATAAGTGCTATATATCTTTTTTAGAGTAAGAACTAAGAATGTATGATCTATTTAAGGTTACTCATGTGGTGACACGTAGCGCAACGATTTTAATATAACAATTTAATATACTTATATATATATTTATTTATTTTTTTAAAAAAAATCATAAATAGAAAACAGACCTCCGTATAATAAATGCCTTTTTTAGATTTTATAACATAACGTTATGGGATAAATGTTTGTCCTCTGTAACCTCCCTGCATATCAAGCATGCAACAGGCTCCAGATTGATTATCTTTTTCATACTTCATCCATTCCCATGCATCCTTCATCGCCCATCTAATGACTTCCATCCATTCATCCATTTCCGTGCATCCTTCACAGGCCATCTAATGACTTCCAGAAAACCAGAAAGTGATAACTAATTCGACAAAGTCTATTTTCAGTTTATACAAATTAGTAACAATATCTGCTCAGTAAGATTAGATTGTTTTAAAATTTTATGGATTCTGCATGTACACAAAATCAACACTTTAGAATACTGTGGTCGCTCCACGAGTTGCTCCTTTGATGTATCAAAGGGTGGGGATGGTTGTTAGGAGAACGGATGGGGAAGATGGAGGAGAGATCACCGCCTTCGGGTTCTTTTTAATTAATATTTGCAATAGATCCACTTAGAAGGCTCCCGTTTTGATTTGCTATTGGATCGATTCTACAGGATCACAGTACGACGCACTAAAAAATCCTTAAAATGTCTCATGAAAATATTTAGAATACAACAAATAAATTTGGTTTCTTAAATAATTTTTTTAATTTAAAGCTTTCTGAAAATTTGCTTCAAGGTACATATTTAAAACTTCTACAATCTTAAAAAAATAAATTTATTAAAAAAAAAAAACTAAGATCACGCAACTTCGAACACTTAAAAAAGCATAAACAAGTAATAAATCGTCCAGTTGGTAAAACTCATCTTTAATCGATTATCACACCAGGAACAATCTCTAATATACATACAATATGGACCAAGCTAGTTCTGTCTTGTTTAGGATCTTCATATACAATGCATTCAAAATGTCACTTTCAGGTTCAATATTGTCAAATTAAGTGGACAATATTGACTAGAGCTATCACCCAAATTAATACAACTCAGGGCATTTTTTCAACGTGCCAACACATGTTCGCATCGCAATTCATAAAAAATGGTGCTTCTTAGCTAGCATCATTCTTTACACAAACTAGAAAAAAAAATGTTGGCTAGATCACAAATAGGGTCAGTTGGGATGTAGGTCCTGAAAAAGCATTCAAACTAAACAACTCGCACCCAAGATCCTCCGCACATGGGACAACTGTGAGCCCATCTGCTAATCCACCATCCTTCTCGTTCATTTACTCCATTTGGTGAACCTGGCTGGGCAAATGCGCTCGTCTGCCTCATGCATCTTATACACTGCAATGGAAAGTAGCGTAGTGAGATTTTTTATGGGCACTTGAATGACATTAAAATGCTACATTTCATCTGCACAGCACCTTAGAGATTAATAGAGTGCCAAAACGAGTAGATCCCCCGTTTCTGACCCCCAACAAATTAGAATAGGCAAAACAAAGAAACTACATAAAAATTATTTTTTTGTTGGACTATAAAAAATTTTAGGTGTTGCCCAAGGGAATGACCTAGTATCAACATATAGTAACTTGTTCAATGCTTCCGTTTCAAATAAAAGTAGGAAAAGGATAAAAGTTTTGGCAGTTTGAGTTTGAAGATTTTAGCATTCAGTCAATACGATTTCAACAAGTATTCTGTTATTTGATACGTGCAGCGGAGTGGAACTGACCTTGTACCATACACCATCTAAACCCGTCTTCCACACAGCTGTAACGACGTCTCTCCGAGAACCCATGATACCAAGGTAAGAACCTAATCCAACAGATGTTTTCAGACCAAACGCTGCATCCCTCTCAGATAGCCTGCGTTTCCTTGGCCACAAACTTTGGATACCAAAGTGGTCATCGTAAAGTTGTTCAGAGTTTGAAGTATAAAGTTCAGAAACCCTAGATGATTTTGGGTTTGGATAGCCATCTAATGGACCAAGATCTTCCGGATCCGACCATGGGCCACCAAACATATTACGCCTGTGCCATTCTTCGGCTGGAGGATGAAGATCTAACTCACGAAGTAGCAGCCCTGCTGCATCAGCACCTCTTGGCCGTGGCATATTCTGCAAAACAATAATTTCAACAGCATTCATGAAAAAACTCTTAAGATCCAAGCTACAATGCTTATGTGAAAGTCAAATAAAGAGGCGTTACTTGCATAAACACTAAGTGTCAATTGAATCGAATTGAAAAACAAACCTGCATATGGGGGCCCAAAGATGCTTCAACAACCTCGGGAAGCACAGTATAGTTCCCATCAATATAGTGAAGACGTATGATTATGTTGCTCGTACCAACCTGGGAGGTTGGTAATGGGTGTTGCAGGGTGGCAGTTCTCCGACAGAGATCGACCAGTATGAGAAATAGTACCTTGACCTACATAGAAAAGATAAACCTTTGAGTTCAACTCACTTAGCTGTCCAAATTCCAAAAATGCTCTTGGGATGATTCGAACCAACAAGCTTGTATATAACTGGTTACCAAGAAAGGATAAGACTCGACTCAAGAAAAGTGCTATTCTAAATTATTAATTGACCAAACTAGCAACGCCTCTGCAATCAACCTTTGTAAATTGAAGGGTAAATAAAATATAGGTGCTTTGGAATACTAAGATTGTATCTCCATCTAGGCAATCAACGCTCTTCATTACCATTATATGTTGCCTGAGTGCAGATTTGATTTTTAAGAATGCTAAACATGCGACTTCATCAAGAAGAAAACATAAGTTATTGTCTTTATCATAACAATTGTACATTAAAAATAGCATTTACTAATAGAGTTCCGATCCCATGCACTCAAGTGCATGGTTTAAAAGAAAAGAAAAATCGTGATAATTTTTTGAAAAAAGTTATAATATGAAAGTTGTAAATTTTGATGAGATCTACAACTTTCATGTTTAAAATTTTTTCAAAAAATACTTATAAATAGGTGTTCCGGTGCTCCAAAATTTAACGAGTTTGAAGCAGATATTAAAACAGTTTTGAAACCTACTTCAAACCCATTAGTTTTGGAGCACCAAAACACCTATTTAGAAACATTTTTTGAAAAAACTTTAAACATGAAAATTGTAGATCTCATCAAAATCTACTAACTTTCATGTTATAACTTTTTTCAAAAAATGCTTAGATTTTAAAAGAAAAAAAAAACAAAAAAAAAACATGCACTTTAGTGCATGGGAACAAAATTCTTGACTAACAATCAACCTTAAATCAGCCTTCACTAGAAGGATGCAGAAAGTGGTACTCATGTCAATATAACAGACAAGCTAATGAAAGTAACGAACTTAGTGCAATTACAAGTAACATCCCCAAAACTTTAACAAAAAATATATAATAAAAAAAGAAAAAGAAGAAGAAATCAAGCCACTTGAATATTTCTTTCTAATAGAATAGAAAAAGCAGAAAGCAGGCTTGATTACCTCCTCTGAAGTGTATCCCTGTCCTGCATTACCAGAGCCCAACCTGACAGACTTTCCAGCAGACCCTTCTTCAAGCCCTTTTGAACTGGGAACCAATTGCCCAGCACGAACTGCTTGGCTTTCCTCCAATTTCGGAACCCCCATACCAGGCCTTGTTATTGGGGCACCCTCCTCCACTTTGCCATTGCCAATCGCCTGTGTCTTTGGAACATTTGAATCAGGATTTTTCTGTACATTCCCAACCAAACGTGGTGACAGTTTCCGCCTAAAAATTAGACAGAAGAGCAAAAGTTGACACAATCTGTGAAGAAAATGGCAGTCTCCTATAAGTCTGACAGCTGGCGTTCCAGGAAAGGTCCCTGTATTGATACTAATTGGCATAAAGGTTGATTGACCAGTAATGGGATTTGGTGCAGACGACGAACCTCCGTCTGTTGTACCACTAATCTTAGCGATGGCGCCTTGCACCCAGGCCTGCATCTGAGAGCTCCCACTTGCAGATGTGGGCCCACTTTGACCACCTGATACTACAATAGACATGCCTTAAGACCCTGTACAATTCATCTAGAAATCAAGTAAAGAAATGTAGCTCATAATGTAATGTTTGCTACTATCTTAGCATGTATACTCCCATACAGTTGCATATCATATCATGGCCTAACTTGCAGCTACCAAAGTAATCTAATTGAAAGCTTATAACGATAGCATTATTGGTAGATAGTGGACCAACTGACCATGTAAACCTCATGTTATAATATATTTAGCTACTCATAAAGCTACTTATATTATCCTGTTAGTATAAAAGCTCTGTGACTTTTGTCATATAAATAACTTCAATAAGGTGGGACATAGGAAGGCCTTCTTGTAATATTTTGTTTTCTGATCACTCATAACTCCACTAAATTCAATATCCAAAAACAAACACAACCAAAATAATCATAGAAGCAAATCAACCATTACAAGAATAAAAAAGTTGTTGACCTTGGTTGGCTGCTGGAGAAGCAGAACTCTGGGTAGGACTTGCGACCATATTCCTTGCACCACCAGCTCCAGAAGATGCACCAACAGCATGGCTAGCTAAGGTGCGACAAAAACTTGCATAACGCCGTAAACGTGTAATGAAATGTGAAGCCAGATCAAGCACTGCATCAACATATGCCTGCAAGATAACATAACGACAGGAATTAATTTCAGTTTATGCAGAAATAAGAATATGAAAAAAATGATGCCTGGATATGCAATGGAAAGTCAAGTAGCAATGGCCTAAGCTGTGTATGGTCTTCTAAGGGTAATACTGAGCATGCACATAAGGGGAGAGGCACTGGATGATAAGGTTTAGTTCTCCATGAGAAGATGAGCTTTCCATTGTTGAGCATTTGTTAAAGCTTTGGAGATGGATTGTGATAAAGGTTGCAGTATTTGTTGAAATCGATTTGCTGATGATTGTTCTAATGCTTGAGAAAGATTTTTAAACTGCATCAATTTGAATTATTGCATTACCTTCCCACATGGGTAACCCCATTTCATTACTTCCATTACAATACCTTGATTACAAAAATTCATGCTAAGAGGTAGCAGCAAAACACATCTTACCTGGATGCTTGGTATAAGAGCTGGATCAACAATCACTTTGTCAGCTTCAATGCTAGATAATGTCTCACCAGAAGCCTGCCAAGCCTCTGGCAATAGTGTTGCAGGATTTGTAAGTGCTGCTTCAATCCCTTTTCCTAACATATCCAGCAGCAGTCTTGCTTGCATATCAAGGACAAGAGCTCTGACATCTTGAGCATTTGTCCCTTCCAGCAGCCTACATTTTATCCTATCTAGGCTCTGCAAAAACAGCTCTAATGTAATAATATATTAAAAAACACAGCACCAACTCAAATAACAAGCCTTGGTGAATGGAATTAATTAAGTGTACTTTATCATTACAATAAGTTGGCAATCAAGTGTACTTTTATCATTATAATAAGTTGGCAATCAATATAAAACATTAACATTACATACTAAGAAGTAGCCAGATTAGCAAGACAATATAAGCATTAAGAAATCCTCAGAAGTATTGTTTTCACCATCATGAAAAACCATGTTAAGAGGATTTTGTTCCTCTGCCACTTGTTGTTTCAGCTGAAACTCATAGGCTTTAAGGTTGTTACCACACAAAGTTATGTATTAGTCTTAGTAGGCATATCTTATATTGCCTTTAGTAGGGATTTAGTATTCAACACATTGATGGAAGAGTACTGGATTAGTACATGACGATGAAAACATACAATGACACTAGCATAGGACCCTGAAATCATACAATGAGTCTACTAAGTTTATACAAAGTAGGACTTCTCTAAAGTGCTTAGGTGCACTTCACACTAGTTTAGATATTAAAAAGATAGAGAAAATATTAGATCAACTTTAAGCCTACACTCCAATTCAGTTTCTCAATAAGAAGACCGCAACAAACAACAACATCTCAGTTAAGATTCCAGACAGGGTGGGGTATGGGGACGGCAGATGTACGCAACCATACCCCGAATGAGGCAGTTTCCATGGGACCTTTGGCCTAAAAATGCAAATTCAAGACCCATAGACAAGCATGCACACAATTTCACATAACAATAAAAACCCGTTGAGCATACCCCTCTCAAGCACAAACTACGCACATCTAATAGTAAAAATAATAACAAAACTGAAATGACTGCAACATCTTGTCAAGAGAAGGCACAGATTGATTCGTGGTGCATGTAGCCAAGGTTGTCAAACTTGCGATTCCACACTAATAGGCTAAGCTCTTGGTACACTCGACCTGTAGGCGAGTCGAAAAATTGTAAGAGTTTACCTACCATCGGCAAAAGTATCGTTCATACGGTTCAAATTCTTTTTTGTTCCTAACTTCCATTAATTTCTGGTTTGCTAATTCTAACCTTCTCTTTTTCTTTTCTGTTCCCATGACATCACTAAATGAATCAAGGAAAATTATAAAATATAGTCAATAGGTTATAAACTTGTGATTCCATGGATTAATTCATGGTGCATGTAGCCAAAAGTTGTCAAACTTGTGATTCCACATGAATAGGCCAAGCTCTTGTACACTCAACCTGTAGGCCAGTCGAAAAATTGCAAGAGTTTACCTATCATCAGCTAAAAATCGTTCATACTGTAAAAAATCTTTTTTGTTCCTAACTTCCATTAATTTCTGGTTTGCTAATTCTAGCCTTCTCTTTTCTTTTGTGTTCCCATGACGTCAATAAACGAATCAAGGAAAATCAAACAATATAAGTAATAGGTTATAAAGATTAAGAAATTCTAACTCTAGCATCACTAAGATATGTATATACCCAGTAATAGTATTGTATTACTATATACACAAATTTTGCAACATTCAAGTTTATACTATTAATTATAGTTATCTAAATAATAGCCTTCTTAATAATATAAGCATCTATTGAAAATAAGAGTTTGATAATATAGATTCAATATATATCAGTATACTGCACGTGCATGACACAAGTGGGCCATGCGCATGTGCATTTACAAGTTTGACCAATCATCAGATTGGGTAGACGTGTATTAAAACAAAAGCGTAAATGATAACAAAAGAAAAAGGTAACGCACATAGATTGACCAGGCGTGTATTTAAAAAATTAAAAATTAAAAAGCATAAGCACACCATAAATAAGTCATGTGTTAGGCACATGGTCTGTGACAGGCAAAGGCAAAGAAGAACAACGGGATAGGTGGCTTAGCAATGCCAATTTATTATTATAATTGAAGGAATAAAAAAATTACACATATAAATGGGACAGCGATCCCACTCATGAGTTCCAATTTTCATGAGTTTGATCGCAATTCCACCCAATTTTATCTAGCTTGTCTTTGTTTTATGAGGTGGGATTATAAAATCATGCAATTTACAAGATAGATCATTATTTTGACAACCTTGGATGTAACAGTGTTAACAGATTGTAATTTCAAAAGATTAAAGTCATAAGAAAACTTTCAGAATTTCCAAAGGTACACTACACTCATTAGACAGAATAAAAAAGCTACATAAAATGAACAATACAATTAGCGCGTAAAATACACTACTAACTGAATCTTTCCTAAGCAACAACATCATAATCACAAAACTGAGGACCTAACGAGCGATAAAGCATCTCATAAAACATATAAAAACAACAGAGCAGGATGGAGAACATACAGGACCATACTGCTGCCTATGCTGAATAGACGGAAGAGCATGGAAGTCTGCATCCAGCACAGCAATTACACTGTTCAATGACACTGAAGAAAAGATCGAAAGAAAAAACGTCACTATGAAACCTTCTAGATTGAATCCAATTACTTCATTGTAGATTTCTTGAAGCAAAGAACAACTGCTGTTGACATCACAATAAAAACAAGAGCTAATAGAAGACGATGGAGTGAAATTCACAACCATAAAGTACTCAAGCACCATGTTACAAATGTATTCAGAGGAAAGATAATATACTATAGTAAGAAGTAAATTTTATCTGTGAAACTATTTCACTGCCGTTTACGTGATACAAGCACCACATGTGTTCGGATGTCAGCCAAAATAATAGTAGAGAGGGCCTTTTATGACAATAGCAACCATGTTAAACAGAAGCCATGTTGTCAAGAAAACAGAAAGGGGAAAGCATAGGATGCATCTTCCTATAACTTCCACCAAACTAAACAAGAACATTGATGTAACAACACTTGAGACAACCAAGTACCCTGCCAAGAAGCCTATTGTAGATAGGCCTCTGTTTAGATTCCTACATGCAAGATCAACATGCAGGTTCAGTACATACTAATAGATGCCCCACATGCTACCAAGTTTGCTGCAAATTCAAAAATATAAAAATCACACTAACAACTAGACATAAGATTTCCTTTATCAAAAATATATTGGTAGGCCCTCTTGATTTAATTCTCCAAAAATCTGTTGTACATGTTGGCAATTATGAGTTTACCCTGAACTTTAGACCATAAGAAAAGCTCCTTAAATTTTGAAATGCATCTAAATAAATCCCTTCTTCACCCCAAACACCACCACCTCCGCGCCCCCCCCCCCAAAAAAAAAAAAAGAAGAAAAGAAAAAGAAATCCTCAAATTGTCATATAAATTGCAGATCAACCCTACATCTATTCTCCATTGTAGGGATTATTGCACCACAATTTTATGAGTTTTGCATTTTACTCAACCAAGAGTCACAGTATCACGCTTTTCCTATTAATAACAAATTATAAGGAACAAGTTGAGTCAAACACATGCCTAACTCGTAAGCGCTCACAAGCTTGCAGTATATACGACCTTGACGATGTAATCTCAAGCATGTTCTACAGGTAATGCCACATAAGATTTGTCACATATGGAATCGAAAACATAAAACCACTTATTTTACACAGCTAAAGAATGCTATAGATGAAATGCGAGCAATCATTTTCATCACTTCAACGGAGCAGCAATCACTAACCTATTCCATCTTCTGCAGCACTCTGTGTGCAACCAACGGCATCCCACCAGTCCACCCCCGCAACTAGACTCCACCAAAACCTACAGAAATAAACACCATGACAATACATTAATTAGGAGTTAAGCATAGAAAGAAGCATGGTTCTACGTGTCAAGCCGCCGGCAACATCAGCAGTTTTTTTTTTTTTTTTAGGAGGGGAGAGGGGGGGGGGGATATTTTATAGATCTCTTCTATCAACACTCGATGTGGCAGTGAATTATGTATTGTATACTTTTGCTATATAATTACGACTTTTATATTTATTCTTTCATTAATCTTTTTCATTATTGCTTAAATATTAATATTTTAAAAATAAAAAATTATACAGATCGGCAGGTCTAGTTTCGAATTTACAGAAACTCGGCTCGGCACAGTACGAAACCTTGGAAAAGAACATAACATAAGTAAAGTACAATGGTTTCAATTGCAATATTAATGAACCTGTCTGCAATAGCTCGTTCCCACGTCGCTGAGGTAAGTTTTGATTGTATGCCTGAAATAGCAGGTGGAATAACACGCATTATCTTCAACATGGTCCGATCCTTATTCGTTTCATGCCAAACCGAGGCTAGACAGCAGCTAGTGGTTGAAAAAGCAGGTGCAGCAATCGTTGAGCCAACATTAATGTGATAGCTGTCAACAGGATCAAAGTTTGCACCAGAAAATATATGAACACCGCCACGAAGAAAAGCAACAGCAACCTCACCCCCATGAGCAGAGTATACTATTTGAGCTAATTGCCTAACATCACTTGGCAGATCATAAGGATCAAAACTCAACCTATTTGTTTTATCAATACTGGAATCAGATGAATTAGGATCATCAGAAAGATTTGGTGCTGCCTGACGAGCATGGGGATTTCTAAGGTCATCTGTTGGTGGAATGCTCTTATTCACTCTAGTTATCCAAACTGTCTGCATTGGTGGCTGCCCGCCAAAAGTTGAAGCAGGATTACCAAAAATTGGATGGAGAACAACTGGTTGCAGAGATGATTCCCAACACTGGACTCTCCATCCTGTAATTGAAGGTCCCTCATCTGGATCATATGGAGACATGTATTGACCTGCAATGCAGGAAACACAGCTACCATTTCAGTACTAGTAAAAAGAAGAAAATAGCAACTGCCGTACTTATCAATCAGAATACTATATAGAGAATGTGTGAAAGAATATCAAGCATCTGCTACAATTTCTTTTTCTGTTGCAAAATAAGAACAACCACCTTGCATGAATATTTCCTACAGCAGCCATGGCATATATCACTAAAGATATGCAATGCAAGCCACAATTATCAAATGAATACAAGAGGTCTACATATTTCCACATTTCATCTTGATCTCAACCTCCAAAGAACATGTAAATATGCGTCAATGTCATACATTTTCCTCCTTCTGGACTCCTCCATCCATCAGTCCTGACAAAATTGTAACATCCTCTTCTGAAGAACTTAAAATGGACAGTCTTGATTTATCCAATATCTAGAACTTTCTCAAGCGGAAAGGTGTTTGCCTCTATAAAAACGAAATAGAACACCATTCATCAGCTTAAAAATTGAGAAAATTGCTTTGACAGATTGTCTGCAGCTCTGCTTACAGTTTATAAACTATATGGCTTAGAAATTCTTCTAGAATGCAGTATTATGAGGAAGTCCTAAATTATCTCACGCACATTTGAGTAAACCAATTGCTACAGACGCATACTTGAACAAGAGAGGTGAAATGGCAGATGACATAGCCCGACAGATGGTCATGGGAAGGTGGAAGAAAACAGAAAACTTAAATTTGACCAACAGAACCCCACAAGTTCGACGTTCATGATTGTATTACTAGCATGCAGGGTAGTTACTTCCCCGTCCATTCGACTGTTCATTCTCTTGATAGGTATGGTTGATATGCGAATATACTCCCTCAAAAAATATGTTGGTATTGCATTCTTTTATGATACGATACATGATTGTCAGTATAAACCTCATCCGGCAAGATCTGGTTCAATATTCCCCTAAAGTAGCCATAGCGACGCCTATGATAATTACACTGCACCCAGCTCTACATCATAGTCGATCAACATTTTACACTTAAATAAATGCCACATTCATGAAATCCATAAATTGAACAAGTTTAGAATCGCCAGATATATATCATTGAACCTCACAATTAGTAACTGCAACTAGCTTATTAAGTCCGTACACTTATTACTTAAAACAAATTAAAACATAAGTTTAGTAAACAATTAACTCAAATGCCTCAAATATGTTAAGTATTCCACATGCATAAGCAGCTAGGATACATTAAAAACCCTGCCACAATGTTAAAAATTAATACAAAGTGGGTTAGATGGAGTTGGATCCTATATGGAGCATTGGTTATCAGGTTTTCTTTTTCCTGAAAATAAGTAACGACAACGACGTCTGCAGGTTGATTAGGAAAGACATTTGATAATTGGATTCAAAAGGGTTATCAATAGTCCGGTTCTAGTTCAGGTACTTCAATGATAACATTTCAATGTTTTAGGATACAGTTCTAAAATATAAAAAAACATACCTAACTGTAACTTTACAACAACATATGGTAGAATAAGAATACTTGCTCATACAGGAAAGTATATGAAAAAAAGATGTTAGCATACCTTCAACTATTACAACAGAAATGACCGAACCACCACGTGTTGGATCAAAAGCAACTGCAGTTACTCCAGAACCCCATGTTGTGGTTGCAGCTGATTGAGCAGCAGCCTCAGGACTTACATATGCAGAAAAGTTGGAAACAGGAGAACAGTGAAGTGATACCGCCTCACTAATCTCTGGATCTATCTGCTTCTTTCCTTGCTTTTCAGCAGAAATTATGTGCTCTTGCATACTTAAGAGGTATGCAGCTAAAGGCGCATACCCTGTCCAGCTAGGAGGACTTAAAGATGGAGAAAGGGTGCTGCTTGTGCTTATCTTGGGAGCCACCTGAAAACCATTTCCAGGCCCTGGAGTCACCTCCCAAACAACAACAGTAGATGGATTTACAAGCGGCACACCTGCCACATGCATATTACCCGCTTCTGTAATAACTGCATCGGCAGCCATTATGCCACTGGGCCCCGCTCCAAGCAGGCCCTTACTTGTTGAGAACCATTTTGTTGGTTCGCCATTTAGAGGAGGCCATTGTGCCCAATGAAGCTGAATAGAGCCCGATGAGAAAACTGAGCAGACACACAGAAAGTTCGGCCACTTTGCTGCAGAAGGACTAGCTTCAAAATTTTGGGAAACGTAAATTAAGGGGATAAGGTCTATCATGTTAGTGTGCCAGAATCCAAAAGAAAAAAAAAAGAAGAAGAAAAAAAGAGAGAGAGAGATATATAGTAAACCTGAAGTTTGAGATTGCTGAGAAAGGAACTTCTCCTCAAAAGTGGAGTTCACATTTGCAGTATTGCTAGTAATGGATGGAAGCCAGCGATACTAACCAAACACCAAAGGAAGTGTTACTACAAGGGCAAATATCTGTGAGATGTTCAAGCTTTCTGATACATAAGCAGGATGCATTGACGGACCGACAAAATGCTTGTTTTCCAACAAGCAGTGACCGTACACCTATTCTCAATGTTGAGCCAAGAACGGACATTTTGACTGGAAAATTTGTAAGTCATCTAATATTTATATATATTTGCACATAAGATTAATGTCTGATCAACTGAATCACCGAGGGGCAGTATCATGGGATCTTTTTACTCTTTAGCTTAGCTTACTCAGTCAAAAGTTAATAAGCCATTGAGCCAAAAAAAAAGGAAAAAAAAAGAGATACATACAGGATTCATCCCTGATAACCATTTGGTTACGACTGCAAGATCTTGCCGCCATTCGTACTCACATTGCCAAGAAGTTGCATCTCGTACAACATTTACAGGACCCTGAAAGGAAATTAGTACAACATTACTGCATATAGTGGAAAGGCATTTTCATGATAAGGACTACGAAGATTGACTTCTACTTCAAGTTTCTAAACAGATACATCAAATTTGTACAGCGCATTATATAAGCTAGCACTCCATCAAAATGTGAAAGAATGGGAACATAAAACTTAAAAACAAAATTAGACTTACTTGAGATGGTTGTGTCCATATAGTTATTCTTCCGTGGAAGTTACCAATCAATAAGGCTCGCGGGCATGTTCTAGGAGACCATTCAATAAACTGAACAGAATCACGGGGAGAATCTGCCAACAAACAATGTATCACCATAACTAACATATATAATAACAGCCAAGCATTTGGATATCAAGATGGCATAGGCGTTACATATAGCAACAGCAAGTTTCCAGCAGATGTTCAGCAATCATACACACTACATATAGAATCAGTGTTCTATTATATATTAGTACAGACTGCTATTGACATAAAACCAATGTCGGCTAGTCTAATTCAAGATTCCCTAAGTTAATTAAAATTAAACACAAGTACTGGATAACAGCCAAAAAAATTGAATAAAACCAATGTCGGCTAGTCTAATTCAAACTTCCCTAAGTTAATTAAAATTAAACACAAGTACTGGATAACAGCCAAAAAAATTGATATCCCATCTCCTCAAATGGTAGAGCAGCATGCTTATTATCTACTCCTCCAAACTAATATAACAACTTAGGTTCTCAACTTCTCATTAAAAAGCAGTAGGTAAATGCCGATCCAAAGGGTTGCAGAAATTTGATAATATCCAAGGGAGCTCTTCATTACCTGCTTTAACATTGAACGCTGCACATTCTGTTGGTCTCTCAGGGTTCAGAAGGTGTATAGGGATCCAAAAAGGAGGATTTTCGTTAGAACTGCAATGTCCAATGCAGCATCAGTAAAAAAGACTGAAAAGCTAACCTCAAATAGTGTTTTGTTGAATTCCAGGTAAGCCTACCATCTTGCTAATTGCCATTATTAGAATGAGAACTATAACGTAAAATTGAAGTGAGATAATCAGAGAGCATGAGGTTGGTCCATGTAAGAAAATCAAGAAACCAACTTCCAAATGACAGTTCTCCCTTGACTTGCTATTGCCAAACTGATTAATATGATTTTTGCTAGAATTCTAGTACTTGGCAAATTAAGATTAGTACCTTGCAGAGTAATATGATCTTGTAATATACAATATTTTTTCCTAAATAATTGTGTTATTTACATATATTTGTCCCTGTTTCCTGGAAAAAAAAAAATATTCTTGCCTTAAGTGGCATGCCTGTTGTCTCAAAAAACGAACAAAATCGAAAAGAAAAAAAAAATCCATTGAACTGGAAAAGATATCATTACAAGTACACCACGGCCTCAAAACGACTTGTGCACAAATTTTTGGTTACACAGGGGAGTTTTTCTGCTTCATGATTTGACAGGGAGTTGCACGGCTAGAATCACATGACTCATCGAACTTGTCAAGATCCCCAAAGTGATCCATTGCATAATAATAGGAACAACCACCTCAAGCAATAAAAATAATTCACCTTGGTATTCTGGCACACGTCTCCGCCGCACAAGCGATCATATTAAGCCTGCTGCACCAAGAGACAGCACTGCAAAGGAACATAAACTCAAATTTGAACTATTATTGTACCATGACAAGGGAAAACTGCAGCCATAATATCAAGAAGTTGTATTGAAATTACAATCCTCCCATGAAATGCAAGAATAGCAAACAATTTTTGTGCCATTCAACGATAGTACCTTACCTTACAGGTCATATAATGAACTTCCTATAATTTATTACAACTGCAAAACTACAGACGTACGCATTTGATAAAACTATTAGATCCATAGCTGAAGAGAAGCCCCCTAAACCACCAAAACCAGTGTGCAAGACTCTCTTGATCAATTCGAAGTAAAAAATCACTAAAGGATCAAGCAATCACCTGAAGTTCCTGCACAACTCAGGTACACTCATCTTGTGCCTGAGGCTGGATGGCGGCTGCTTAAGCTTGATCCTAAACACAGTTGCCGCAGCCCCTCCAGGAGGCACCGATCCATCAGCCGTCGCCGCCCCGCCGCCACCGTCCATCACCTCCGCTGGCTTCTTCTCCACCGCCTCTCCCTCCGTCGCTTCTACCACTGCAGAATTCTCCGCATCTCCGCCATCTGCTGCCGGCTGATCCGCGTCCGCTGTGCGCGATGGAGGAGTCACTGATTGAATTGCAGCAGTAGTATTCATTGAAGAACAAGTCGATGGAAAGCTTAGGTCAGTTAAAGCGACAGGGGGACAAGGAATCGGTGACTGGGATTGGATTGGTGGCGAGTTGGGGAGAGGAACCACTAGTGCTTGTTTGATTGGATGGAGAGAAAGGATGGGGAGGAAAGGCGAGGACTTCGGGGGCACGGGAGGGGAGCGGAGTTTGGGGATTATTCTACGGCATGGCGTCGCTGTCACTGGGACTTTGCCTGGGTCTTTTGGCCGAAATGTTGGTACTTTTAGAAAATTGAGTGGAGCACTGCCACATCAAAATATATTGACCCCATATATATATATATATATATATATATATATATATATATATATATATAATGAAATATGTTAGTATATAACAAAAATATTACTTCTCTTAAAAATATATATATACTTCTACAACTACACGTTAACTTTTTAAAGATTTATACTCTTTTTAGATAATCTTAAGGATAACATTATTAAAATATAACAAAATATCTATTTAGACAGTTAAACTGAAAGATTATGACAAATCAATCTTCTTCAATGCAATGCTGAACAAACGCATGCGACCGTGTAGTTATCACGAACGTACCAAAAATTATTTAGACAAACGCTTTTACTGACAATCATAATTTGACAAAATGTTTTGTCATGAACCATTAGGCTCGAGTTCTGACCTCTAGCTTTTATCAACTAACTGGATTGAAGCATGAGTTCATCAGCTAGTTGGCGATCATGCAAATTTCATGTAATTTTTGGATGATAGCCCTACCATATTGTGATATTTGTTATCACACTAGCTCACCTATCCATGATAAGCTGACATATTGAAAAACTGCAAGGAGAGAAACCAGAAGAGGAGTCGTCCAACGCCAATCAATAAGAAAAGAAATTGTTTTGGCATTAATGTGATGAAGATAGTGTTTGGTTTATGTTAGAACCATCAGAATTGGGAATCATTATCATTCTATCGAAAATATAATTCAATGGTTATGAATTTTTTAATTCCAGAGCCTCTCATGGTAACATGTGGAGATATCATTTCACATTCTCTCTCCTTGTTGAGCTAGGCATGATAATGTTACTTTTTATTCCAATTCTGATTTACATTATTTTTCTAATTTTCATCATATTCGAGCTTCCAACCAAACATACATAGGATAGAAGCAATTTATATAACACCAGCCACCTGGAGTAGCACGGTGGTATGAAGCGATTAAGTCACCTGCTTTTGAAGGTTGTAGCTTATTATGATATTTACTCTCCTACCACTTTAACAATGATTCATGGACATAAACAAGAATAGTTCGAACAAATACTATATTGATACCGACATTCATGACTAGACCAAATGAGATATTTTTTCATGAGTCGATATTCTAGAGTTTTGATCCACAGGCCTTAGTCATTATCGACTCCTTTACCAGCTAACTAGATCGACTCATGGGTGTTCATAAGCTGGTTCGCAATTCCTGCTAATTTCATTTGATTTTTATAGATTGTAGCCCCACCAAATATTGATATATTGTATAAGAGATAGCACACCTGCCCAAGATATACTGACTGGTTGAAAAACCATGTGGAGAGAAAGCTGTTAAATCGCTGGTTTAGAAGGTTATAGTTTGTCATGATTTTCTTTTTTTTTTTTTTTTTTGAGAAAAAAAATGTCATGATTTTCAATGTCATATATACCACAATTTTGATTTAGTGCAATTGATACGATACAGTCGACTGCACCAAACTCCTTAAAACGGATATTTTTTTTTTCTAAGAAAGTTATAAATTTTAATGAGATATACAACTTTAGTATTCATATTTTTTTTAAAAAAAAAACTTCCAAATAATGTTTTGGAGTTTAAAAGTCGTAGCATATTTAAAAACTATTTTTAAACGTGATAAGTATTTGGAATCCCAAACTACCTATATAGAACTTATTAATTTTTTTTTTAAAAAAAATTGTATATCTCATAAAAATCTACAATTTTTATATGATTTTTTTTTCAAGAAATATAATCTATAGGGCTTGATGAAGTCGACTATACCAGAACAGCACTCTATATACCATGGCTAGCGTGGAAGTATATAAAATTATGGTGCAACTCCACTAAATATCTAGATAAATCCTTTGTGCTGAATTCTTTACACCTATTCTCTATCACAACTTATATCTAAGGACATCTGTGAATGCCATGTATACTATATTTCTTATTCATTTTTTTTCATATTAAATTTTCCTTTCCGTTTAGTTAATGAATGAGAGAGAATGTGGCAATATACTGGTCCATCTCCTGCACAACGGCAGTAGCTAACCCAAAACTGAGAAAGCCGACCCGAAGAAATAAATGTAGACCCATCCGACCCGAACTTGCGTTCAGCCGAACCTCCCCGAACCAAATAACATTCGGGTTGGTTCAGGTTGACCTGATTTCAAGAATAATTTGAAATAATAAATTGGAGATGAATCTATTGCAGTGGTGGCACAATGCAAAGCGCGGGGAGGCAAAGGGACTGACATATGAAGAGAGAGAGAGAGAGAGAGAGATCATTGGCTGTGCACAAAATGGTAACAAACAACTGCCAAAGCGGAGGCAATGTGATTGGATGTAGACTGCGGCGGGTAAAGGCAGGGGATAAATAACAGTGGAAAGTGAGAGAGGTTACTGCAATGGCGAAAAGGGAGGTGGATAAATACCTATGGAAGCTGGAGGCTGTGCGATTAACAGTTGGAAGTGAGAGAGAGAGAGAGAGAGAGAGAGAGAGATAGAGAAGCACGCTGCTGCTGGAGAAAGAGAGAGGGGGGAGTGGTTGGAGAGAGACATATATCAATAGGCCTAATAGCTCTAATGGGCCATCACTAAGGCCCAAATTTTGGGCAAAACCCGAACTGACCCTAATATTCACTCTCGAAACCGAAATATGTTAATCCGAATTTTCGAATATCAACCCGAACCCAAACCCTAAATTTGCATGTTTTCGGATTGGTTTCGGATAAGTTCGAGCAGTGCTCAGCAGTAGCGGCAGCACGCCTTGTTGGTTCTGGGTCACTCCGGGGTCTATCGCACCTAAATCGCATTGATCAATCTAAAAGCCACGGCTTCGGTCTCTATGCCACGATAGGAAAGTCTGGAGCGTGGATGGTGTGGAGGGAAATTGATTTATTAACATTATGGGATCTACTGATATTGATCTCTCTGTATGACTGTTTGAGCCATGGGTGAACCTCCCTGTCGGAGATCTTTGCAGCGAAAGCACTACTAACACTGCTGGACTATAGACCAGCCGACTTATTTTATTTGCTGCCATCTTTGATTGTAGCCGGCAAGGAGGAGCTGTAACATGCGTCTAGCTAACGCTCGTTTGTTATGTCGTTGGGCTTTCGTACGCAAACTATATATACTTATGCACATAATCATACATACTCATGGCTAAAGTGCTGTATGTATGAGGTGCAGCAGGGAGAATGAGGATAATATTACTGATAATAATCAAGACCAAGATTCCCCGCAAATCGGTGGCGTAATCCTTGCAAAGTTGGTTGGCCATGGATGTGGCTATAACATACACAGACAGATTCTGTTTGATGAATAGATAGCTTTTACTCTGTCATTTAACCATGTCATATATATTTGCTTAAATATCTTCTGAATTAGTGTGGCGGTTGATACTAGCACCCCAACCATTGCTAATAAGTAATAAGTAGTTACTTATAAACGATAGTTGATTTGTATCCCTCCAATTCTCCCTGATCCACTTATCGCGGCTCTTCGAACCTTCATCTCCTTCTAGCCATTCCTACCTTCTGCCATACCAAATCCAAAACACAGGAGGTGTCTAAGTAAGAATCGGAGAGTACTAATGTTGTTTTATGAAACATTATTCCGCAAATAAAAATTCTTTTTAAGGACTATGAGGTCATCAAATAATCAAAATGATATAAATAATATATCATACATATTACGACGAACTTTATATAATTCTGATTGTATTAAAAATTTCACGCAAGGTTTAGCGTGCCGTGTCGTTTCGAGTTTCGATAAATTCGGATATTGAGACGTGCCGACCGTACCGATAATAAAAATTTTATTTTTATATTTTATATTAAATTAAAATGTAAAAAGAACCACAAAAATAAATAAAAATAAAAAGAAACAAATAAAAAAAATTTAAAAAATAAAAAGTAATTATAATATATTTTTAAAACACATCTTATAAATTATAAAAAATTAAAAAAAAAGGCAAATGGTCCGCGCGCGTGCGCGGACCCGAAATTATGTCACGCTCGCGGGCGTGACCTAACTGCATCATCTTCCTACGATGAACAACTTTTTCTATATATAAAAAATTTAGGCTCGGTCGGTGCCGAGCGCTGACGGCTCCTGCACGTTTCAGGTAGTATGAAACGTGCTGTCCGAAACGTCGAACCATGGTTTCACGGTTAAAGATAAAGTGCAGAAACTATTCTATGACCCAGCTCATTTTATGGCTAGAAGCAATGACCCATACAACACGCAAATTGCCGTACGGTGCGTCGATATCAAATAGCGATCCTCTATATTACAAGTTACTTATTTATTTCTTTATTTTACTAGTTAACAAAAAATTGATAGAATATTACTTCTTAAATTCACCGTCGTGCAACTCAGTTCTCCAAAATGCGAAAATATATGTACATCGTCATGTTGGTGCAAAAATATGTTTCAAATAATTGAATTACAAACTATACAATTTTTTTTTAAATTATTGTGAGAGAAACTCTGACCGTAACCGGTTCTTATTCGAACGACCATCGTAACAGATAAATTTACGAATGATACCGGTCCATGTTCTACAAACTATACATTTAAAACACAATTTTTATGACCTGACGCAGCGCGAGAAGTAAAGTAGACCACGTATTCCTCAGAGTCCTGTTGCACCGCATCTGTGCACGGGCGTCGCAAGCAACGCCATCATTGTCCGCATGTTATTGGCAGGATCCACTATTTATCAACGGTGATGATGTAATTATTACATTGTATGACCGGTCCATATTGGCTTCCAGTGCTCTTTGACTTTTACTTTCTCCAATCTTCTTCTTACCGTCCGTACTGTCGGTCTGTCGTCACTTCTCAATCGTATCCCTCAAAGCAACCTGGCTCATGCGTTGACTTGGACATCTCCATTTATTTTCGTGCCTCTCTACTTTATGTATACTTATATAAATTATTATAAAAACTCTGTTTTTAAAAAATTCAGTTAAGAAAAGCATTAGAATTACTATTATAAATAATTACTATAATAACACTTATTATATATCTTTTATATTATTTATTTTATTTATTAAATAATTATAGTAAAAATATAAAATTCTATCGGCTCTCGTCCTTCCCTCTTTTCCGTCTCCCCCTCCTCCCCCTCCTCTCTCTCTCTCTCTCTCTCTCTCTCTCTCTCTCAATACTTGTCAGTTCATTTTTTTTAGCTTTCAATAATTATTGCATGTAGTTGGGTTTGCTTTTGTTGTTAACTGTTTTGTCTTGAATCGAGGAGCCTGATATCACATATTGTTTGCGTCCCGCGTTGCAGGTGAGTCTCTGAGAGTTCTCCTTCCCCCTCTTTTTTTTTCTTCCCTTTTTTTGGGGGATTTTGAAGATATAATAGCATAGCAAGCGTAACTTTTCCCTTTGATCTATATTTGGTTTAGATCTTCTTCAGTAATTGAAAAGGAGAGTCGTTTTTTTTTTCCTTCTGATTTATGATTTAATATACCTGTTGATTCTGAAACTTGTTACATAGTTTACATGTTATCAGCATTTCTTTTCTTTAGGACCTGGGAAACATAGAGTCTGTTCAATTTGTATTTACCCGTCTTCTCAAAAAAAGTACTTACTCATGTTAAAGATACGAAGTTTTAGAGGTTGCTTTGTGAAATTTCTTTTTTTTTTTTTTTTAAATTTTTGTTTTTGAATCTGATTAGTTGACTGTGGTGGAAGATAGTAACAAATATATGCTTCAATGAAGTAATAGACATGTTGCTTGGTTGGGGTTTATTGATGATTTGGTTGGTGGAATGAGGACCTTTCACTATTGTGCTGAAAAAGCAAGCTTTTTTTTTTTTTTGAAAAAGAACTTCCAATTATCGGGTAGTTCAATTGAGGAGATTGATGCAATTTTTTAAGTGCTTGATTAATCTAGACTTCTTTTCTTTTTTAGATTAGTCCAAACTTCGCATCCCTTAAATGCTATAGGCGCCTTTTCAAAATATGGGATGGCAAAGGGGCAGACATTTTCCCCTGCTCTTGTTAGCAATTCTAAAAGTGAAGAGCCCTAGTGGTTTACTTGATGTGAGGACAGTTTTTATCTCTCAACTGGGCGATAATGGCTCTGTCAGTGAGCTTTTATTTCAATACGGATATACTGCTATAATCGTTTTAGCTTAACTGCACCAAACCAGTTGGTACGCTCCCGGTGGCTTTCCTCCAAAGTGGGAGATTTAAGCGCACAATTTATCCTACTGATACTCGGTTGCAACCCAACGCTCATGAATTGCATCAGGTGTTATCTTGCTGGTGGAGCTGGGGTTAGGACCACCACTGATGGTTTACCTCTTTAGCGAGCGTCACCAATTTCGTTGATCTCCAAAAAAAAAAAAAGATTTTACTTGCCATATTTATAATTTATTGGAAAGATGAGGCTTCCAAAGAAAGGAAAGTTTCTAATTGGAAATGGGATAGAGAGCCTTAGTCATAGCAATTAAAAGAAGTGGTGGCACTTCGGTTGTAAATGGAAAATGTTGAGCTTTATCTTGTCCAAACAAATACAGACGAGGTGGAAGTCTGTTATGGGCCATATGAGTTGTGAGAGTTTAGAGGATCATGTGTATAACCAGGACGAGGAGTATATAATAAAAGAAAGAGAGCTCAACCTGTGCCGTGAAGCCGATAATTTACAATAAGTTACGAAAATCGAATGCTGTTTGGATAAAATAGGTGACTGGGCAATATGACAAGAGGAGTTACGGTCTAGAGTGAAAAAATATCTGAAAAAAGACTAGATGATGGGTCAAGTAGGAATTGTTGGATTTATGAATCATATATGGAGGGGATTACATTCGCGTTAATTCCTTTATAAAATGTATTATGATCAATGGAGGACTGATTGTTTTGTCCAAGTGTTCATGGAATAGAAAATTTCTTGAATGTAGCATCTCCATATTTGCCTATTTACCTTATTGCATAATTGTCAACATACGCTCTATGGGAGTGAAGATTATTTTGTTTGTTTTTGCACATAAATAACTTCGAGCATTGACAATTATAAAATGTGTTTGTTGTATGTACACTATGTTTCTGACTCCTGAGTCTAGGAAACAACCTCCAAGTCGATATCGTGGATTTTCCTCATAACACTAGCATATTAAATGTATGATATTCCTCACTATCTGTTGGATAACCTTATATCACTTGTTTAGGATTGGAATTTAGAGTCTTTTCAAGCACATTGAAACTGCAACTGCGCGACCTCCAATACAGTTGGTCTATCTGCATGATACCATGTTTCTACGTGCCGATTTGTGTGATGAATCTATACCGTGTAATGCTTTGACCTTATGTGATCTAGATTCTAACAGTATAGTTCATAGTAGGTGGTAGTTGGACTGTGTATGTTCGAATTGGATATCTATAAACAAGTGGAAAGTATGGCTTGCGGCTGCTTTGATGCCTTGCGGAGGAAAAAAGCGGATCCTTCACATTCTCAGGAAGATTTTGACGGTAAGAACTTCACTTAAGTAGCTCAGATGAGATTACAAATCTTTCAGGATATTTTATTATAGAGACTAAGTATGAAGTTATGTTTTTTTGATAAATTAACTATGTAAGCGAACAATATAGGAAGGATTCTGACAAAAAAAGAAAACTATCAGCAGGATAAGTGAACTAAAAGAGATCAGTGGTCAGATTTATTTCAAGAAACTTGTGAGGGGCTTGTTTGATTTGGAACTTATTAAAATTAAAATATCACTTGATGCAGGGAACATAATATGCTAGGATTATTTTCTCATTAGACTACTGATTGAAATATTTATTGAATCTGTTGTGTAGAAACTTAGCTGGTAGTTCTGTCAATAAAACCTCACTTGGGGGGATCTTGTAGGATTTTACTTATTTGCCTTTAAATATTTCAGAGTTTCCAACTGCTAAAAAGGTTGCACTTTTCTCTTACGACGAGTTGAGATTTGCTACAAGCAATTTCCACAAAACTAACAAGATTGGTCGTGGTGGTTTCGGGATAGTCTACAAGGTAAAGTTATAATTAGTATATTTTGTCTTATCAAGTTTGTTGTAATTGTTGCTTCTTTCAGATTCCTGAGCTCCTTAAATTTCAGCTTCATGTTTTAAGAAGACAGAGTAATTAACAGTTTTAGTATCGGCAGTAATTGTAACTTTGTAAGTTGTAACGGCAATCACGGCACAGTTTTTAAGTCTTTCCACCGTATGATGCTAACACTTGTGCTACAGCTTTAAATTTCATGTTCCCTTTTTCACTACTATGTTTAATCTGGTTTTAGGTGATAAGAGACCATGTTTTAGTAATCTGAATGTCTCAGTACGTCGCTAATACCTGAAACCATTTCATTAAGCTCTTGTCTCTAAAGTCTGCAAATATAGCTGTGCATCATGTCGAACTTCCTAAGAGAAATTGAAATAACTGAAGAATTTGTAGAGATCATGAATGATTGTTTCGAAGCGGTGGAGCTCTTGATAAATTCGTTACCCTTGCTTTGGAGTAATTTAGGCATATGCAGTGGCTTTGCTTCTTACTTATATATATATATATATACCCCCTTTTTTTGGCTGAAGGTTATTTTGTATTCTTGTTTACTCCTGTTTTCATCTGTTTAGGGAATGTTCTAATAAATGTTCTTCATATTCTCAGCTTTTTGGTGCATTTTGCTTTTGGGTTTTTGTTTAATTATATTCAGAATAGTTTGTTTTAACTATTGGGTTAATAATCAAGGGAACTCTTAGAGACGGAAGACTCGTCGCTGTGAAGGTGCTGTCAGCTAGTTCAAGGCAAGGAATTGATGAGTTTTTGACAGAAATTCATATCATCACAAATATAACGCATTCAAATCTTGTTGAGCTAATTGGTTGCTGTATTGAAGGGAAGAATCGCATTTTGATATATGAGTACATGGAGAACAACAGCCTTGACCATGCATTACTAGGTAACCAAATATCTGTACTATGATTAGAAACACAAACAGTGCTGCTTTTGCCATTGAAATAATGTCAAAAAAACCCTGCTTTTCAAGATTTTTAAAACCCTTGGTCAGAAACTCAAAAAGTATGCCACGGTTAATATAGTGTTGTCAGCACTTATATCGCAGTGTTCAGGTAGTAGTGTTCTGGACGAGTTATCTTAGTATTCCCACTAGCTAGAAAATGTTCAGGGTGAGCTAAGAAGTGTTCCAGAAAGCTAACTTAGTATTTTCATTTGATAGGCTGATTTATTCAAATTTTGCGAAGTTGGGTCTTTTGACAAACCACTTTGCCAAATTGTTCTTATTCTTATTCGGTTGCTGTATATTTGACTTCTAGGTTCGAAGAGTGATTCTTCTAAGCTAGATTGGGGTATAAGATCAGCAATATGTATTGGTACAGCCAGGGGATTATCTTTTCTACATGAAGAGCTTCCTCAACCTATTGTGCATAGAGACATCAAAGCCAGCAATATTCTTCTGGATGTTAACTTTGTCCCTAAAATTGGAGATTTTGGTTTAGCAAAGCTTTTCCCCGACAATGTTACACACATCAGTACGCGTGTAGCTGGAACAACGTAAGTCTTGATTCATGATTGTGGGAGTCGTTTTCCGCAGTCAAAATGGATATTGTACTACAAATGGTAGATATTTTATGTATAAATGTATTTCCTTTTTGAGAAATAAGCATAGTTCTCGGTACTGGTCGGCACTGCCTGTGCCAGCAGTTGTCACCACTGCACGAATCGGCATGGCACGTGCTGAAAAATTCTTATATCTTAACCTTTAAATTAATTTTATATCTATATTTATACTTTTTAAAAAATAACAAAGAAATATATATCGGTATAGTCGATACAACACTATTGGCACGGTCGGCACGTATCGAGATCCGAGTTTACCGAAACTCGGCTAGACTCGGTACAGAAAACCTTGGAAATAGGTACATACATAACAATTTTCCTGCTTCATGCTTACGATCTTGTAAGTGCATTGAGTCTCTTTTGCATGCAGAGGCTATTTAGCTCCAGAGTATGCGCTGCACGGTCAGTTAACGAAGAAGGCAGACGTATATAGCTTTGGGGTACTTATAATCGAAATTATCAGTGGCAGAAGCATTTCAAGGACACGTTGGTCTGAAATGGAACAGTTCCTCTTGGAAAGGGTAAGTTCACTTTCCTTACAAGTGTTACTAATTCCAGTCTATTGCATATTACTGCTTTTCTTCACCCATGCAATGGGTTTCAATATTCGAAAGCGTTTGGGTATAATAGTATATATATAAATTATGTTGTTAGATTCAAGCAGGGACGGACCCAGCATAGTAGCATGAGAGACGCCTCTGCTTTTCTGCGGATGTAGTCTTGTATATATATTATAATTATAAGAAATTGAGTAAAGCTAAACCAAATAAAGTGCTGAACAGCTAGCACTTTGGCGCAACGGTTAGTATTAGCTGGCGGGCCATGCATGACGCGGGTTTGAGTCCAACCCGCGTAGCGTGATTTTCATCCTTTTTTTTTGCGTTTGTGGGTCCTAAACACAGCAATCTTTACTGCAGCAAGTATGTTTGTTTTCAAGTTTAACAGTTATTAATTTGAATGATTTGTTTTTTTGAAATTGATTTAGATTTAATTAATTTAGTGTTTGATTCAATTTATTTAATTGATTAGTTAGTGATTGATTTATTGTATTATTTTATACTTCGACACCCCTATGCAAAATTTCTGGGTCCGTCACTGCATTCGAGTATTAATGTTCGAAAGCAATCGTTTGGGTACGATAGTCTCTGCAATGGGTGATTGTTGGTTTTATTATTAGGATTTTGTCAAAAATTTAAAAAAAATCCTGTTTTGCAAAACTTATCAAATCAAGCGTCAAACCTACTTTCCTGAAATACTATTTTACTCGTCCGAAACACTTTTTGGGACATATCCTTTTCAATATGTATCTTTCAAGTTCCCTCTAATTTATTGTAAAATTGATATCTAGACGTATTTTTTGAAAAAATTTTGAACATAAAATTTGTAGATTTTGATAAAATCGACAACTTTTATGTTCAAAATTTTTTCAAAAAGTATTTCTAATTAGATATTTTGGAGTTCCGAAATAATATCGAGTTTGAAAACAATTTATAGAATCCGTTTATATTTATTAAATTGTTGAAGCCCATAGTAAATATTTAGAAAAAAATTTAGAAAAATTTTGAATATGAAAGTTATAGATTTTATTAAAATCTACAACTTTCGTGTTCAAAGTTTTTCTAAAAAATACGTTTAGATATCAATTTTGCTATAAATTGGAGGAAATTTGAGAGATACGTATTAGAGGGGATCTTTCCTCCACTTTTTTAGCATGTTTGGAACAGTTTTCTAGCTCCAGGGAACATTCGGATAGCTCACTTCGAACACTTCACACTATGATATAAGTGCTGGCAATACTAAACTACCCATAGGAAGCATTAAACTAGTTGTCTGGAATAATTTTGAGTTGCATGGGCTGATTGTATGTGTTTTGAAAAGTAGGGATTTTTCGACGTTATTCCTTTATTATTCCATCTTTTGATTTTCAATTTACGCATTGCAGGCTTGGCAGCTTTATGAGGAAGAAAAGCTAATAGAACTGGTAGATCCAAATCTCAAAGATTACGATGAAGAGGAAGTCGTAAGATATCTAAAAGTTGCTCTCTTCTGCACTCAAGCTGCAGCCAAGAGAAGACCTTCCATGCCACAAGTTCTTGAGATGCTTTCCAGATCCATCAGGCTCAATGAAACCGAGTTGACTCCACCCGGTTTCACTCAGGATTCTGATAACCCCGGGAAAAATTTTAATACGGCGAATACATCCAACTTACGAATGAAAGACTCATCATCCTTCAATTCTGCGTATCCCTTCAGCTCAGCTCCGGATACATATACCGAGCTTGTTCCTAGATAAGCTGTTGTGATAGATGAAGTGTTAGATCTGACTATCCCTAGCTGAAGAGGCAGTTTTATGATTGCATCATGCATAAGCTGATGAAATTACCAGGGGCAAAGAACCTGTTAGTTTTTGGGCTTTGCTATGCACCCCCAAGAAACCATATAAGAAATTACACATGCTGACGTGGCACAATCAGGACCACACATCACGATGGGTAAATCTATAATTTTGATATTTTTTGAGGATTACGAGAAAATTATGCGGATCACGAGGCGCGTGTGTGGAGATTGGTTGTGTGCAGTTTGTTGGAGGTGAGTAGTTTTTTCTAGTTTTTTTAAAGTATATACTTCTCGGACAGTCAACCGTGTATTCCGTGCATTTTGGAGTTTCACAAGGGTAGCATACCACCCTCTGTGCATTATTTCTGTATAGATTGAACAAGGCATTTTGTACTTGTTCATATTGTGATAATTCATGAAAGTTCGCTCGCATAAAGTGAAAAGGTCATTGTGAATTACTAATCTAAATCTGTTTGTTTTGCAATTCGATTTATTTATTTATTTATTTATTTATTTTTTTTTTTGAAGTTTTGCTTTCCAACTGTTCCTTGAACTGCAACTCGATTATAGTTACTCTTGTTTTTGCATTTGCATACTGGAGTATGAACATTTGTACAAAAATACTTCATTTTGGTTATAGCTTAGAATATCATAAAGAGATGCTGAAATGTTTCTACAAACTAGAAGACATCACCTTGCATAGTGCAAGCAAGATATAAGAACAAATTAATAGGTGCAAATGAAATAATATATGTTCATAACTTTGTAGAACTGGTGCTAAATAGTCCATCAACAGATGTTTACTACTCAAGTAATTTGAAAAATTATACATCTTAGCAAGAAAAGTCTAAAAAATAGTCCTATTCTAACAGAACACCACATTCAACAACAATCAAAATCATCTGCCTGATCTCCTTTCTGCTGCCAGACCAAAGCTTGCTATAACGTTGTATTTTGGAATAACAAATACATTATCTAACTTCTAGAAGAAGAGGGCTAACGCCGCCTTCGTTAGCCTAAGCAGTGGCACTTGGTTCTGTTTCCGCTTCAGCAGGTGTTGCCTCTTCACCCCCGGTCACAGGTACCTCCTGGCTTTCTGTAGCCAGAGGTTTCGTTTCCTTCAATGTATTAGCAGAGGCGTGACCGCCACCATTCGTGGAACTTTCTTTTCCAATTTTGGCCAGCTTCTTTCCATTTTTAGAATCAGCAGATGCACCATCCTTTCCATCTTTGGCAACTGGTGCAGGTGGTGGTGGTGGATTCATGTGGGGTGGGGGACTGTGCTTCAGCTTCACTAGTATCTGACGCATCCTTGACAGGTCGGTCGGCTTACCAGGCTTCGGTCCCTGGATGATCACAACGGAGGGCTTTTTCTCCTGCTCCTTTTTCCCTCTCCTCTTCTCAATGTTTGGCACTTCATGTGGTATGAGATCTGCAATGGCCTTCCAATACTGCTTGTCTGCGTTTTCATGGAACTTCTCCTGGTTTGCTAGAAACAGCTGAACTCAAAGAATTAATCGTTAACTAAAGGATATAATTACATGCAAACTATCAACAATCTGAAATTAGATTCAGGAATAAAGTGCATAGAAAAATGCTTTGTACCCCCAAGTATATCTAAATAAAACTCCAAAGTGGTTCGGGAGTTATTACCTTCATAGTTTGTAGTACAGGTACCATCATTTAAAACATGGGGTAAGAATGACTCCTTAACCATTAAAATTTTGTCATAGGTGTAGTTAAAAGTGCCTAGATTGCTAGAATTGATATGCACAATATACTACCTTCTCTCGTTCTCTGTTGTTAGACTTGTTTGTTTCACAGTTCGATTTCCTTTTCTCATAGAACGCTCGTTTATATTCCTCCGCTTCAGCAATGATCTGGTTCCGCATTTCCTTTTCCCTCCTTTCTTTCTCCTCAAGAGCAATTGCATTTTGTCTGCATTCATGAAGCAACAGGTGTTGGGTTAGTTTTCTGTGGGGATTTCTTCCATATCCCTCCCAGATTTTAAGGATTTCAAGAGTAAACCAGATGTTGGGTTAGTTTTATTTAACTAACATATTTTTCATTGCAATGGGATGCTTTTAGATGCAGCATGTGCCAGTTATCTGTTGCAAATATAGAAACTTATATCAAAAGAACCACAATATTCGTATTACCTGAACAGATCCGATCCGACTCGATTTAATCTTGGGTCGAGGTCTGGTCGGATTTGAAGAGGCTTTGGGTCAGATCGGGCGTATACTGATCGGGATGGGTTGACTGTTTTAAAATCGGGATGGGTCACCCCACCATTATATATATATATGCCAAGTGTCGCCTTCTTTTATTTTAATCATGCCACATGCCATACTATTAATTGTTGAATTAATTGCAAATGTTACAAACTTAATTACCCTTATCAATTACTAATGAGAATTTCTAGATTCATCAAATTACAATTTATAGGTATTTTACAGAATTATTTATTTACCTACACATAATATGTAAAGCTAAGAAACATAAAATGATATGCATAATAGATATTGAGAAATTACACACTACACCTACAATATATTATTTTCTATGTACGCATAAAACAAATAAAAATTATCAAAAATCTTAGCACATCAGTTATTTGTATACTGCAATTCATTCTTGCCATTTGAGATACGTGTTACCTTGAATTTCAAGGTGAATTGACGCACAGTATACGCTTAGTGCATGATATTGTGGAGCTTGTTACATAAATTAAAAAGAGATTCAAATAAGAACAAAAACTATAACTTCAAGGTAGAGTATTTGGAGAGAAAAAAAATTTATACAACAATGCAAGTGAGTATAAAAAATCCTACGTACTTCTTCAACAAGAATGGGTATAGAATGAGAATGCATGCAATTCAAGGATGTGATAACAGGTAGAAGCAATAGTTATGGGATAAAGTAGTACAAAAATTGTTGAATTATTTAACGTTTTATAGTTTAGTATATATTATAAAAAGATAAATTTTAAGATTTCCATATTATTACAACATATATAATGTGCATCACACTATGTTACATAGTAAAGTCCGTGACTGACCCTTTATCCACGCTCCAGCCAGCGAGGTGAAATAGAGTCCACATTCATAAGCTACCAGATTCGATAGAATCGGCCGTCAAGCGTGCATGAGTTACGTAGTTTAATAGACAACATTTAAGATACTTAGCGGACGGCATTATGAGCAGCTTAATGGGTAGAATCAAGTATGTAATTAAATATATATTAGGTACAACTTCACAAGAATGTGTATAAATAGAGCCTATTGTAGAGAGCATAGGCATCTCTCATTCTTCTTGGCTCTTCGTCAAGTAAAATTGAGCATTTGTTCCCCAATACCTCTCCCTCATTTTTGTGCTTAGGTTGAGCATAGTTTGCCTAAGGGACTATCACACGGGTCATCTAAAGTTCATGACCCGTAGTATCAGAGTTTAAATTCGTGGCAATTCGAAAATAAGATTGTCGAAATGCAAGGAAAGAAGAAGGGAAGGGGTCCATCGAGGGAGCCATCAAGCGATCCAACGCCAACTATGGACATCTAGCTTGAGATGATGGTGGCAACATTGACAAAGGTGCGCTTGAGTGCACTTCTTGCAGGCCGGCTAAGTGCACCAGTAAAAAAAAAAATGAACCAAAAAGAAAAACCGTAGCTGCGGAAAAAGAGAAAAAGAAGAGGAAAAAAATAGTGGTTCTGCGAGAAGTAACGGCCGAAGGTATAATATTGTTCACATAAAAGTATCGAAGGGATTCGAGAGGGTCGTTGCACATCACAAGGTCGAGGGCACCAACAAGTATTTGACCCGTTGGGAAGGACAACAAAGACATGATGGAGCAAAGTTATTTGAAGGACGCGATGAGGAAGTCGCTGCCATTTGCATGGAAGAATGTCACGAAGTGAGGTCTCTAATTGGCCCATTATGTTGGTCCATTATGCCTTTAGCCTGCAAGTTGGAATACGGACCAAATTCATAGGTAACCAGGTTTGTCTGATAGATCCGTCATCATAAGTGCAAGACTTACCAAAGTTATGTAACTCAACATGAAACATTTAAGGGCACTTAGTAGGTGGCAATTAGAGCAGCTTAATAGTAGTATTGACTATTTAAGTAATCGTATTGGAATTACAACTCCATAGTAATCTATATACATATATATAAAACTGGGAGATAAAAGTCGTTATGCCACGTGGTATTTTGAATAATTTTTGATGTGCCATGTGGCATTTATTTTTATTCTAAATAAGCCATATGGCATGTGTATTAATTGATAGGAATTTATAAAGTCATATAATTTATTTGAAGAATATGAAAGGTCTAATGTTATAAAATAAATATTTAATTAAAATAATAATTTATAAAAATAATCTAAATATAATAAAAATTAGTATAAAAATAATTATATTTTATATTATTTATTATGTATTTTTTAGAATAAATTGTTATCATGTACAAAATCTTTTAACATTATTATTTATATGCATGATTATATATATGACTTATAACCGTACATCGCAAGGGTGCAAAACTAGTGTTTATAAATAAGGCATATTGATATAGAGCATAGACACCTCTCATTCTTCTTTGCTCTCATCAAGTAAATCAGAACATTTGCTCCCCAATACCTCTCTCTCATTCTCGTGTTCAGGCTAAGCTCCTAAGAGACTACGTGCCTCACGGGTATTTGGAAGTTCACAGTCTCGCGACAACGGGTGCAAGCTAGTGCTCAGAAATGAGGGACCCTGATTAATTGGATTCTGAACGCATGACTCATAATTTTCCTTATTATTATTCGCTTCACACCAGTAACAAACGCAAATAAAACAAGGTAATGAATCCAACGAAATTGAAACCAATCGATGATAGTGATCAGCTCACCGGCGCCACTCCAGAAGCTTAGACCCTTCCTCTCGCATCTCCTCAGGCGGCGGCAGAACAGGCCCGTTAGACGAGAATATTCCTTCGTCGAGTTCCTGGCTACCGCCACCAACGCCGTAAGACTCGCCGTTATACTCCGGCATCGTGAAGGAGTCGGATTCGTGCGCATACTCGGTCTCCCCGCCGCGGAATCCGTAATCCTCCGGCGAGTTCGGCATGCTCCCGCCGCCGCCTCCGCCACCGGGTATGCTGACGTCATCGTCTGCGGTGGGATCCTTAATCTCATCGTCGGCCGCGAAGGAAGAGTAGCCGGAGGGCTCATAGCCCATGTATCCGTCGTCGTCGAAGGGGCTGGCGGTGGATCCCGCCGCCGGCGCTGGAGAGCGTCCTCCGTCGCCGGCGACGTCCTCCGGACCGAACGCGTCAAAAGACGACGACATGGCGGGCTACGCCGTGCCCGGGATCTGGATTTACGCTTCGCTAGTGTTTTTCGTGTGCAAGTATTTGTGTCTAGGGAAATGAGATCTGGGCTTCGCGATAGACTTGCACGGTGGCGGTACGAGAGGGAGGCACGCCGAGCACGATGGAGCCAGCCTTTGACGTCGCCGCGCGCATTACTAAAGGACGAAAAGAGCCTTATGAGCAATTAAGTAATTAACACCATATTTTTTGTCGAAGAAAAAGGGAGGGGATGAAAATAGATAAAATAAAAAGTTAAAGGATGGTATTTTTCCTTTGTGTTTGGATGGTAATGAAAAAGAAAGTAAATTGAAAATTGATTACAAAACTTGTTGAATAATTTAGAATGCTAAATTAATAAAATACATACAAATATAAGTCATATATAATCATAACTATTAATTAAACTATTGTTTAATATTAGTTGTAAAGTACAAAGAGTTAAAATGTGAATTCATGAACAAGTTGATTTTTTTCCTCCAATTCTCACCATTTGGAGAGAACAAGAATTTGAGGGCACAAAGGATTTAAATTCTTTGCTTTTCTACTAATCACTCTCTACCATTTCCAAAGAAGATTTTTTTTTTTTTGATTTTTACCTTTTTCCCCTCCCAATTCATTCTTCTCATATCCTTCAATTCCAAACAAAAGGTAAATCTCTATAACGTCCGATGGAGGGACTTTCTTGTCAAAATATACATCCCTGAAATGGGGCGCAAATTTTTTGTTGCTAAAGCAACAGGAAGCAGAAAATCCTGTGGCTCATCTGCAATCATCAAGAGAAACACGGATAACGAAATATTATATAAAATTTTCAATCACTTATTTGATTTATTTGTGAGTATTTTGAGGAAAAAATTCGAACTACAAAATTATAGATTTTGATATGATTTACAATTTTGTAGTTGATTTTTTTTTAAAAAAAATACCAAATAATGTGCCAAAATTATTATAAAAAACATTGACATTATTATTATACAATAACATTTATTAACCAAATTTCATATAAAATATAACATTTTACGTCATTTGAAATAAATTTAATAGAAACATCTAAATATTTTCATGAAAATAAAAAAAATATAATATTTATATATTATGTATCGCTATATACTGCTAATATTTTATAATAGTTCTCTCAAAAAAATTGGACATGTATAGCTATTTGATGTGCTCAGCACGGGTATCCGACTAATTTTTTATTTTTGAACATTTATTTAGCGTGTTTGTGGAGTGTCAGTGCCAAACATTACACAGATAAAATTTTGACTTATCTGTGCTTTCTGGTATATAATGCAAACAAAGTTTGTTCACAACTGTACCCGTGGTTAACCACTTCAATAGTATACTTTTAGTAGCCAGAAAAATATTTAATCCACTACCCAAAAAAAGGCCTGGGCTGAGTCCAGCTTGTGGGCCTGACATACAAAAAAAGCCTAATAATCTTCCGTCGAAATTCCCGCTGATGTATCCTCGTCCTGCTGCCCACGTGCGCGCGCTCACGTAACGCTTCATTTCTTTAAGAAGAATGCTGGGTACGTACGACCTCACTTGCATTATAATAGTCTTCACAAAGTCGCAGTCGCAGGCTGATACATCAGCTTTGATTGATATTTTTTTCTTCTCCGACGAGATCTGATCCCTTCTGTGATGGGGATGACGGAGAACGGCTACAACAGCGGCGACGTGATGCCGGCGGCGAGGGGTAAGACACAATACCGGCGGATGGACGCCGCTGTAGAAGATGACAAAGAAGAGGAGGATTTGGCTCTCGCTCGACGGACTAGCGACACGAGAAACTACGTCTTCGCCTGCGCTATATTCGCTTCGCTTAACTCCGTCCTCCTCGGCTACGGTACACGACGCCGCTATCAAAATTTTGTGAATACATATAGCTTTGCTATCTAATTCTAACTCCTATGGTTGTGCAGATGTTGGTGTTATGAGCGGAGCCATTATATTCATAGAGAAAGATCTGCATATAAACGAAGTTCAGCAGGAGGTGCTGGTGGGGTGTTTGAGCTTCGTCTCGTTACTTGGGAGTTTAGGAGGTGGGAGAACGTCGGATGCCATTGGTAGAAAACGGACAATTGCTTGTGCTGCATTAGTATTTCAAATTGGCGCTGCTATTATGGTTTTTGCTCCCAGCTTCCAAGTACTGATGATAGGTAGGCTTTTAGCGGGAGTTGGAATAGGTTTTGGAGTCATGATCGCGCCGGTGTATATTGCAGAAATATCCCCCTCGATATCTCGAGGAACTCTTACCTCTTTCCCTGAAATCTTCATCAACTTGGGGATTCTTCTTGGCTATGTATCGAATTATGCCTTCTCTGGCCTCTCTGAGCATATAAACTGGAGGATAATGCTTGGTATTGGTATCCTTCCGTCCGTCTTCCTTGTGTTTGCTCTGTACGCAATACCAGAGTCACCAAGGTGGTTGGTCATGCAAAAGAGGGTTGATGAAGCAAAGTTAGTGCTTCAAGCAATTACGGAAAACGAAGCTGAAGTTGAAGAAAGACTGGCTGAAATAGAGCAAGTTGCTGGACAAGATAGTGCTCAGAAGAAGGATAAGGCTGTGTGGAGAGAATTTATTAAACCATCTCCTGAACTTCGTCGGATGCTGATTACCGGATGTGGTATTCAATGCTTCCAACAGGTAACAGGGATCGACGCAACTGTTTATTACAGTCCGACGATATTGAGGAATGCAGGCATTACATCTGATAGCAAACTTCTTGCTGCTACTGTTGCAGTTGGTTTTACAAAGACTATATTCATTTTGGTTGCAATATTTCTGATTGATCGAGTAGGAAGAAAGCCACTCCTATATGTTAGTACAGTCGGAATGACTCTATGCTTGTTTACTTTGGGGCTTTCTTTATTCATGATGCAGCATCAACTGGGGCTAACTTCTCGAGAAGTTGGCATTGCTATAGCGATATTTGCAGTTTGTGGAAATGTTGCATTCTTTTCGATAGGAATTGGCCCGATTTGCTGGGTGTTGTCATCTGAAATATATCCTCTTAGACTAAGGGGTCAGGCTTCTGCACTTGGGGCTGCGGCGAATAGGCTTAGTAGTGGCTTCGTCGCTATGACTTTCCTTTCAGTAGCCCGTGCCATCTCGGTTGGGGGAATTTTTTTAATTTTCTCGTTTATATCCGCTCTGTCAGTCGTCTTTGTATACATGTATGTGCCAGAGACAAAAGGCAAGTCGCTGGAGCAGATTGAGATGTTGTTCCAAGATAGAAGAGATTCGCAGAAGGTTGTGGAGGTTGAGCTAGGAGATGGCGAGCACCTGATTCAGAAGTTAGACTTCATGGATAGTGCTTACTAAATGATCTCTTTGGTAGAGTAATGTAAAGAATCTCGTGAGTGTCTTACTAAAACAGAAGGGATTAGGCAATTCTGTTGTCCTACGAGTACCGATCCGGTAGGGTCGATATATATGTTTTTTGTGAAAAATTTCAACATGAAAGTTGTAGATCTTGATGAAATATGAAATTTTCATGTTGAAAGTTTTTCAAAAAATACTTCTAAATAGGTGTTTTGGGGTTCTGAAGCTTAACGGATTCTGCAAATTCATTTCGGACCCGTTAAGCTTCGGAATCCCAAAATATCTATTTAGAAGTATTTTTTGGAAAAACTTTCGACATAAAAGTTTCATATTTCATCAAGATCTATAGTTTTTATGTTGAAAGTTTTTGCAAAAAATAAGTATAAATATGTGTTTTAGGGGGTCGATCGCACCGTCATGGGATCGAAACATGTTGTCCTACTGCTCCCGTTCTTTCGTAAAGGGAACATGAGATCTGCTAAATGTGAAAGCTCTCGAAGAGAGCGCCTTCTCATTGTTCGGATGAAGAAACTTAGCATCATATCTGTATGCTCCTCCAAAGCCTGCCAATCTGCTTTGCATTTTCAGTATGATAGCTTCTTCAAAAGAGCTGTCATATATGAAGCTTTCTTACAGAGACTATAATACATGATTGCCAAACAACAAAGAACTAGAGTGCAAAATTAGCATTCCTCTTGCGAGTTGGAAGATACCTGGTCAAATACTGATGTACATATGCTTCCAGTTTGGTTGGATCTGGATAACTACGCCGTTGTAAATGTCTTTTGAGTTGATATATATATATATATATATATATATATATATATATATTTTTTTTTTTTTTTTTTTTTTTTTTCTTATTATGCTAAAGTTATTGAAAATAGTGTGCCTAGATTATTCATGGATTTGTTGTAACATCTGAGACATGATTGTATTATAAGTGATGGCTACACTAGGTATTTTGATGCTTATGTAATCTGGAATTAGGTTGTTATCTTTCACCATGGATTTGTTACACATTTATTCCATCTTTACTGGCATATTTCATGGTATGGTGCTTATTTTATTGGTATGACATTGCCTTGCATCATTCATTCAAGCCAAATGCGTCAAAATGGTACGTTCCCTCATTTGATTTCTCATCTTTCTCTTTTTTTTTCCTATAATAAGTGAAACCCACCTAGTAAGTAAAAATCATTCTTGGCATACCATAGCTTCTGAATCATGCTCATATTAGTTCAATTAATAACATTTAATTCTTTATTTTCTTATCTATAATAATACCGAAGGATCCGGTTTCTCTTTTCTCAAAAATGCTGTCAAATTTCTGAGGGACTAATCTAATTTTCATCACATGCTTATGTGCCTTTTCTTGTGTAGTTATAACTATCATATGATAGTTCCACCGACTTACTTTTTTTTTTGGGGGGATCTTCGAGTGTTGGTGGCTAGCCCACCAGATATATTCTACCCAACCCATCCCACCCGGTTTCGAAACCGGGACCCCTCCTAAGGGAGAGGATTTTCGATGCCATCAGCGCGCTGACAGCGCTGGGCTCCGACTGTTACTTTACAATACGTTGCTGGGGTTATATATGAAATTGTAAGAATAATCAAGCAATGTATGCCAGTAGCATGTCAATAACCACAAGCGTTCTCAGTAGAAAAGGAGGTAAAACAACTCGGGAAGGGTACAATTGAGACTCATTATTACACCTACATTGGACATCATGATTTTACCTATATTAGTACAATTATGAATAGATGGACGAGGAACTTCAAAAATATTTTTGAAAATATCTACTCAAGAAGAAAAAAAAAATGAAGTATTCTACTAACAGAGAAACTGGTGTCTTCAACAGCTAGTCACAATTCATTATCAAATACTGGAATAAGAAAAATGATTCCTGGAGGTGAAGTTGAATTACTCGGTTAGCTCTTATGTACAAAGACCGATATGCTGATCCACTCGATACGAAGATCACCTTCGCTTTCAACAGGCACAGTCTACATGGAAAACCAAATAGATCTTGCTGTAAAACGTGATTTTTTAGATAAACAATTCGCATTGCAAAGATTTTCTTTTAAGTAGATAGCGACGTCAAGAAAGGTAAGGACGGAGCACCTGCGACATGATAAGCTAGATTTTATATTGCTTGAGATGCATCCATTTTGCCGATGACCATTTAGTTCCTTTGATCACAGGGCACGAACCTATACAACACATGTTACTTTCAAAAATGACACATCATAGACAATTGGGAGTCGTCAAACGACTAACACCATTACAACCCCCTATAGAAGGGCAAAGTTAATTGAGTATACTTCTGAAAATTGGGAAGGCATATATAACTTACCGTGCATACTGGTCGGATCTATGGTGGCATCAGGCCTCATGCTCCAAAATAGAATAGCCTGTCCCATTTTTGGTTTTAGGGAAAGACCTTTTTCAGCACATTTCGACAGGTTATTGTACCATGGTAAAGAACTGCTATTTGCTTTAGCATAAGGAAACACTGTCTCACCGCCTTCTTCAACATCCGAACTAATTAATTATGCAAATAGAAAATAACATGCAAACATCAGGCTATCTTTGACGTGAAAAAAACTATATGACCATATAAAAATTATCAAAGAATCAAAACTGTGATTCTTACAGATACATAAGGAGAGTAGCAACACGTTGTCCTCCATTCTTAATATTGAATTCATCCACAAAATAGTCAGGGTGAGGTTCGTATTTCTGACCAATTTCATAGCGAAGTACTTGGAGGCCCTCCCCATGCTCTGTGAAGAAATGGGGTCACTTAAACAGGTTCAGCTTTATAAACAAATTACCACAACGATGTCCAGTGAACGATTTTGTCCATTAACCGCTCAGTTCTAGAAAACAAATATGCACAAAGTGAAAAAGTAAAAGAAAAGTCAAACATGCATTCAAATGGACACAACACCTGACAGTCATATCTTGCACATGATAATCACAAGTTGAATTCCTATATTACACATGGTTTTAGATGCCGGTCGGTACAGTCCGTACCGCACGGTATGTATATGTTCCGACAGTTGTTGATACGGCATGAACCAACATGACATGCAGCGAAAATCTTATATTTGAATGTTGTAATTTTTAATTTTCATTTTAAAAGATAACTAAATATATATATCGGCACAACACGCTCGGCGCGTCTTAAGTTTGGGATTTATTGAAATGCGGCACGAGACGGCACCTTAAACCTTGATATTACATTGTATCACACTTGTGGAACAAACATATCTTAAGTTATTGCTACTTCTTACATTGAATATTTTCTAGGCCTTCCAAATGCTAACTTACGCAAGAGTATAAAGAACTAGATAGTATAATTCTATGTGATACTACTGTAGTAGATATTTGCTAGTGAATGTAATGTTCGTGATTGTTAATTGTTGATAGACTATACTGAGTGTTATTAAGGACCAAAACCAAAATGGCTCCGTGTTCATTAAAATTTCTGTTTGCCAAATGAAAATCACAAGTAGCTATTGGAGGTTTATTCATTTGACCTCCTCTAATTTAGCATCAACCATTACATTAATTTATCCCTGGCTTCAACTTTCAACATTAAAATTTTCAGGATTTGTTTTGACGGTTGTCTCTCTATGGTTCCAATACCTTTATCTTGTCAGCTTGGGTCCTTATGCATTTCCATCTGGTAAACTCATGAACAAAACTATATTTTCATGAAGCTAGTCATGAAATTCTAGTACAAACAAAACTTTATTTCATGAGATATTTCAGAAACATACCAACTGGAATATGAGCGTATTCTGCTATTCTTTCCTCAATTGCTCGGACAGTTTTGTCCTGTCCTCTTCTGAGGAACATCCCCGAACTTGTACGAACTCTACAAACGATAGCAATTATGAGAAATGCTGTAGGTAGATTCTTAGCATCCTGAAACATAGTAAAGGCCCTTAAAATGCAGACCTGCTGTCTTTGCTACGACCAGTCTTATTATCGGCAACGGTTGACTTAGACAGATGAGCTTTTGCCATTGCAATTAGATGCTCACATTCCTCCTTGGACTGGTGAAAAAGAGAAGCCAGCATCAGATTTATAAATCATTATATTCCCTTATTCATCACAGCTTACCAAAATATATTCATTTATTAAATAGTTGACATGGCAGTCAAAAAAGCAAGTTTCTGTTCGAAAATATCTGCTGCTTTAGTTTATAAAGAACAACATACTCTGCAAAATAGAATAACTATACGCAAGCTAAATTGATACATAGTTGCATTAGTATAGAAAGTTCATAGTTGTTTTTAGGTTCTACTAAAGAAACACCCTGGCTTGCAGATGTAGGTCCCACTGCAAATATACTTCAACTTCAAAGAAGCATTAAATCAAAACCATGGTAATGCATATAGTAGTTCATCCTTCCTAAGTTTATTGGATTAAGCTCAGCTAATTATCCAGCAAACATTTCTTTGTAGATTGCATATGTTAGCTTTTTGCTTGTTGTCCCTTACGTATATCCCCTGAATCTAGCTGCACAAAAGCCGTGTTCATCCTGTGAAATAGTTAATTTAAGCGAGCCAAGAAACCCCCCCCCCAAAGACAAATGAAGGCAACTCAAGGTTCAATATTTCCAGCACAGTTATGTCAGAAAGCAACCTGCTTACTAGCAACTGACACATACTGCAGTTACAATAATCAAAATCATAACTAAAGCAAAGTACCTAACCGCAACCAACTACTAAAGTTAACGATGTAAGGGCGTGGAAAGAAAATTGTTACCAACCAACAGTTATTACAGTACATACTACCATAGTCTACCACAATGAAGCTGAAAACAAATAGCTAGCAAATCTCATTTCCTGATAACATTTAATATTTGTTAAGCATCAATTCTCTCTGAAATTTCGATCGAAAGAAGATATATGTATAACGCTTACTAAAATCTTACAGAATCGTCCAACCTGAACTAATAGTCCAGACAGCGGAACCACATTTTCAGTCTCTCCCAAGTTTTAGGAAAACAAAACAATCTAACAACCACCGAAAAGCATGATCTAACTAGGTCTTATATTTGCATGAAATTAATGCATTGCCTATATCGCATTCATACTATGACATTTCCTCTAGGACCTTAACTGGATCGGTAGATGCTTGCCAATTTGTCAAGCGAGTGCAGTACTTGACGTTTAATTCCAGTACAATTTACGTACAAACAAAACTCATTAACCTAAAGATTAAATCATAGCAATGGAATCACTACTGACCAAGAAATTGTGGAAGAGGAACGCCCTCGGCTCCCATGATAGCACCTCCATCCACTGCTCCCTTCTCTGGACAACCTCAACACTCCTGCGCAATCCAAAAACAATGTCATCCAACGAATCACCTTGTATACAAATCCAAGAGAGTAACTAAAAACAGATGATGAATTCACACGGTGGTTTCTCAAAGATTGAGCGAAGGGTGCGATGGGAAGTCCTGGGGCCGGCATTGGGAACGACAGGGAGCGAGAGAACGGCTATGGCAAACAGCAACAGCAGGCCAACCGAGATGGCTAGCAGCGCAAACATTCCCAGCGCGCCGCCGCGCCTCGACATGAGCATTCGCAGATAGCGCGTGCCGCCCGCCACCATCATCGCCGCTGAAAGTTCTTTAATCGATCGCCAAATGGAGGACTAAGAAGTCGTGTTGTGGTTTAGTTTTCGCTTGTTCTTCTTTCCCGCTTTATAAATTTGGTATCTCTCCCTCTCCGCGTGGATATGAATTCTGTGTGTGGGGATGTGTAAAATGGTTTTGGAGAGTTTCTATGTGCGTCTTTCGGCTGGCTGTTTAAAGTAGTACTGATTATTCTTTTTCCTTTTTTTTTAAACAAAGAGGAACCCATATATATCTCAGGCTTGGGCTTCAGAGACATATATATATCTCAGGCTTGGGCTTGGGCTTCGATAAATTTCTCAATTGGTTAACACCCAAAGAGGAACCCATATATATCTCAGGAACCCATATTCCCCTTAAAACAAATTTCTCAACTTGTGATGTAATTGGTAAACATAATGGCCCATGGGCTTCAGATAGACATAATCTGAGTTTTATTAACGAGATAGTTCGTGACTAACGACATACACATCGTGCAAAGTGAGGAAAAATCTCCTACACTTCTATACGTACAAAAGAGAAACTCATCGGACGACTGAGTTTCGTGCCTATTATAAACAATCACACAAAAGCTTAAACCAATTGCTTGCCATTTTGTGACAAAATGGTGCTGGTACTGCTAGTTGTTTAAACTTTAAAGTACATAACAAGAGGTAAAGTTGGTCGTGTATATTGGTCATAATTTATATCCCCATTGTCTTATGACCGTTAAATTGAATTTTGGGCTCAAATTTTTTTGCAAGAAAGAACATCGGTGCGGTTACTAGTAGTCAACATTCACCAGTATACTGAATTTGTCCATTTATGTGATAAGATTATCCTTATGATGAGATTTTCACACTATTACTCGGTAGGCTGCTATAGTACACGCCGTTAAGTTAATCACACAATTCAAGTTTTTACTATGATTGTTTTTTAGCCATAATTTAGTTTAAAGAAAAACTCATCATTACTTGGGATTATCTTCATATAGACTTATGACAAAATATTTCTTCCTCTATTTGGTGGATAAAAATCAATTTGCAATTAGAGATTGTTATAATAGAATTGATAATTAGACACCTACATAAATAACATAAAATACCAATCCGAATTGATCAAGTTGTTTATCTAGATTAGATGCTATGAGATGACCACGGTTTGTCACTCATTAGAGTTTGAATCTTAACAAGTGTGAATTGAAAAAAAAAAACTATCATACGGCTCCATTTCTAGCCGAACTTAGCGGTCGTTAACCAAAAAAAAATAATAAAAAATGACATAAAATTTTTTTAATCGTATTTAGACCCACGCATGACCGCAATTTACAAGTATCAAGGTGGGTCCACATGGATGATAGGTGTGGCTGTGGGAAGGCTACATACCGGGTGCTTTACTGCATTTTCTTGTCTGGATTGATAGTAGGATCGTAAACGAGTCGAGCCGTTCATGAACAGTTCAAACTCGACTCGCTAAAAATTCGACTCGAACTCGATCTAAACGACCAGAGTGATACCCGCGCTCAACTCGAAAGTTCGTGAGCTCGAAAAATAGACTTGATAAAACCATCGTAAGAATCTTTTGTTTTCATTATATCAATTTCTACTATCCAAATAGACTGCTAAAACATATAAATAATTAAAATTATTAAAAAATATATATAATTTAAATATTTAAATGAACAAACACAATAAAATTTGTATAAGAGTAAAAATGAATAGCAACATATGTTCACAATTTGACTCTAATTTATTAAGCTCGAGCCGAACTCGACACGAACTCGAATTTTTTCTAAACGACCCGAACTGAGCAAAACACTACTCGACCCGACTCGTTTTCACCCCTACTCATGGCTCTTACCAACCTCTGTTTACAGCAACTACTTCCTTAATAGACTTTTTTCTGAGCCTGCTGAAGTGATTTCCAGGAAGACGAGTTTGGTACATAACCGCGGCCTAAACTACTTTAAAAAATCCAGTTCAACCACCAAAAAGAAGTTAAAAATTTCCGGATCAGAGCAGTTTGAGTAGTAACACTTTGAACCAGAGAATCCACTGCAAGCAGTTCAGCTTACAGAATCAGCAGCATTTAAGCAGCCTTGGACCCATAAATCAGTTCACAGTAATTAACCTTTAACCACTAAACATTCAACCAACTGCATCGCATGATTCACAGGAATGGAATGGAACTGTCAATTTCATTGCTATACAACTTGGACATTCTATTAATTATCACCTGAAACAAGGCACAAAACTTTTTTTTCAACAATATTATACATGCACCAGTCTGTCGGTGTAACTTGGGTACATTACAAATGCTATGTAACAAGAAGAAGAACAAAATAACTAGGAACCAAACAGGGTAAGAGACTTAAGGTATGACATCTTGTTAGTCTCCGAAGCATCAGGGCCAGGAAAATTGTTTCTTTGGTGTTAAAAGTATGAAAGAATACAAACGAGAGACCAAGACGACTGTACACGATCTCCTTCATTTTTCTAGGGCTGTCTACATGATTCAATAACTTCGCTAACTGCTGAATGTGTTTCAGGTGATATCATATTCAGTGTCAGATGAAAAGCCTGGCAAATAGGATAAACAGAATGTCATGGTATGTACGTATGAAAAATTGACGTGCCCGTAATTGTAAAAGGATGAAAGCCAAAGCCTAACAAAGAATGTGAACATGATACGGTTCTTGCAGCGGTTCCAGATGAAAGTTAAGGTGAAAAGATGTTTAAGCACAAAGTGCTTTTATAGCAATTTATACAGCATGCAGCGCCATAAAAATTAATCTAATAGGATAATTTGGTTACCTACCACAAATCTTTCAAGGACAGGCACAAGAACACGCAAATTCTGGTTGGGAAGATGACTGGCTATGGCCTCTCGTACCTTTGTGCTGTTGCAAAGGTCAAATACCATCTTAGCTTTTTTTTTTCTTTTTTCTTTTAAAAAGGAAAAAAAAAGAAAAAAGAGAGAAGATAAAGGAACATAAGGGAGGGTAGCAAACCTCTCAGTTGACAAAAATGCAAGTAGGAGTGCTGCATAAGCCTCTACTATCATCCTTTCTGCCTCCCTCTCCCCCTCCAGTAGGGAATCCCCACCATCCTGAATTATCACAATAAATAAAGATGCCGGTCATATTAAACTACGCCAAATGACTGCCATTACTACAGAGTTTAACTCATCGCTAGAAATGCAATCAAAGTGATGTGAACAGTATAGAGAATCTTGCAGACATAAGTAAGATTAGGTAACAGTATAGAGAATCTAGCAGACATAAGTAAGATTAGGTAACTCTCGATGAAATTAAAAGGACACACTATTTGAGTATCATGAACCAGTGAAACACATCCATAACTTATTCCTAAAATTCAGTCACTTAGTAGCATTGATCTACAAGATCAACTATTTTATTCGTTCTACAAATGGGTAAATGTATGGTTCGCAAAGAGTAATTTTAGATCTACATTGGGTCCCTTTCTTTAGAAAATGACAATGAAAAGCACTCTATCAGTCACAATCAGCCCTTCCAAATTTTGGAAAAAAAAGTTTGTTTTTAAATGTAACCTCCGAGTAGTATCTAATATCAAGTATACTTCGAAGGGAACATATTGACAAAAGTAGAAAACTAAAGCCCTATGATATGGCATGACAAACTGAATTATTGCAAGTGCCAATGTTTAATTGATAATCTTTCCAAGATTGGCACGGAAGTATTCATATCCTGAAACATGTCATACTGTAAAGCATACACTTACACATAATGAAGCTTCCCCTTCTCCTGCTAACTCTCCGGCCCCTTGGTTAGCCAAGAATATGGAGCACAATAATGGTATTACATCCATGTGCGTTTGTTTTACTCCCGACTTTTCTGGCTCGTCTAATGAAATGCGGGCAGAGGCAAGCCTTGACCTGAAAATAATCACAAACTGTAAGCTAAAACCCAAGAAGAAATATTTTAGTATGACCAAGTACACTAACTCGATAGCAAGAACATTATCACTGTATCTAAAAGGAAAAGTAGTCATTTGTGATGCACAAGTACAATATCACTTTGTCATTGTCTCAGATAAAGAATGACCACATCAATTTAGGATGAGGTCCAACTCCAAGTTGAAAGGTTACTATCAGCTAACACTTCTAGATCCAATTTGTTAAAAGCACAAACAAAATTACCACTTACCCGATAGTTTTCCTTAACTTTCACTCTTTCCTGGTCTAGATTTTCATTTAGCACCTCCAAATTTCTTTCCTTTCTTTATTTGATTAATACAACTAATTAATTTATTCATCATCAACAGTATTCATAGCATCATTACCAAAATATTTGCTGCAACAGAAGATGAGGACAGATGAAATGACCAGAGCAATAAAACAATAAATATAAAATCAACAGTAAGTATCAGGAGAAAGAAAACAACAATGAAATTAGCTCCTGGCTATATTTTTCTAAAGCCAAGTTATGTTGACTATAAATAGCCAAATAAAAGGACACTTTGAGGGGAAAAAGTTCATTGCAACAGATGTGACCTATTTACTTAATAGCAACTAAAACTGGTAGAATTGGGGTAAGGGGCACTTGGGAGTGCTGAAAAGCAGACCCAAGACACGTCCATGGTCTGAAAACCATAACCCAACCTTTCATTACCTTCAACAGGTTCATAGTCAGAGAGCAATGCACATGCATCCCACAAAACCACCCAAACATTCACCAATAAGAAAAAAAAAAGAACAAAATCAAACCACCTCGGGAATGATCCCTTGCAATAGGGCCCACCACCTAGAATTGTTATTTTTTAGAATTGTTTTTCCTGGTATATGAAAGGGTGGATCATTGGGTATGCTAGCATCTTTCTAATCAGATATTGAAATAAAGGCGAAAATTGTGGCTTATTTTGTACATCATGTATGTAAGCAAAATGGTGATGTGATCTCACGTCGAGTAGAGACTCAGTGAAAAAGCCGTGTGCATGAGGCAAGCATATGAGACAAAAATCTTTTGGAATCAGTGAGTCAAAGGGTTTCGTCGTCAGATAGAGACGCAATGTTCGCAATAGCGGTATCAGGATTGATATCGGCTATTTGTATAATCTTTCAATTTCGACTGATATGGCTAGTATCCTTGATATGGTATCAGCATATCGAAGTCGGTATCAACGACATCAGGCAGTAGATGATGCAGTATTGATGATTCTGTATCGGTATTACCGATACTGCAAACCATGTATAGATGCATTACTATGGTTCAGCGGCACTGCAAACTAAGTTGGAAATCTGAAGTTACCTGTTCTGACTGTCCTTCTCTACAAGGTTTACAAGCAAGCCTAGAATAGCAACCAGAAAATCTAATTTATGATCACTAAGTTGCTCGTGCTTAAGGTGACCAGCTTCAATACTTTGATCAAATGATGAAACATTCTGTTCTGATTGCATAGGCACTGTGTGCAAGTCAAATGACGGGAAATGCTTAATAATCAGGGATGCCATGGTACTCAATCCATCACAAGCGGCAATCTGTTGACAACCTAAAGGATTGTCATTGGTTAAGTTCATAAGGACCTGTGGAGTCAAACAAAAACGCAAATCTCAGCTATCAGTTCAACATCAATTACAGAGACCTAAAATTTTTAAACCAGACGAACGAGTTATACTAGTGGCTTCATTGCATAAATACCAGCATCACATACAAAAGACAGATTCAAGTGTTGTTTCCAGAATGAAAGGTAGACAGAACATTAATCAGATAAAAGAAGCAACAAACACTCATAACAGATTCAACTGTTCCCTAAAGGGGTTGAGAACATGTAGTATTCACGGAGCACAAACCCACAAACTTATTATAAATGTATAAGCATCTCTGTTTACATTTACACTAACCTTTAACCAAAATAAATCTCATACTTTCCAGAGCTCTCCATTTAAAATACAAAAAAGAGATTATAAACTAAGGAGCCTGTAATAAGTTCACGTGAACATATATAATGTATGTCAGTTGCATGTGTCTTCAAACCACATACAGACACACAGGCATATATAGGTATACACACACGCACACATATGTACATGTGTGTGTGTGCATATGTGGTGCATGCAGATAAGAACTCCAGTTATGAAAATGACCAAGAAGAGAGCACAACAGCTTCTACTGTTTATCCTTATTTCTGATAGTTCGGCAAATGTCCCATAACTGGACATGCAATTTTAAGATGCAATCCATTCACACAGATAGATGAAAAATGAAAAACTTAGAAAGCATGTACCTTAATTGCAGCTATAAGACAGTTCTCTAGAAGAGTAGGCTCTTCTTCAGCAGGTGTCAAAGAACGTTCCTGTGGTGGGTCATTATCATCAATGCTATGAATGGTATCTCCATCATTAGATTGAGTCAAATCATGATTTGCAGTAATCGTGAGTGCTTGACATTTTTCTGCAAGTTTACTGGTGGTTCTTTTTAAATGAGTGCTAGATGTTTGCTTTTTGGATGTTGCCAATAACTCCCACTTAGAAGGTTCCACCTCATGTTCATCAAACGTAAAAGGATCAAAACTGTCATCGATGTGGTCACCACTGACATCAACACATGTACGAGGCCTCTTAGACAAAGCATCTTCCTTACTTGACCCATTAACTTTAATGGAAAGCCACCCATTGGAACCTCTAACAGATAGTTTTGAACCATTGCTTTTGCGATGAGCCTTGTCATTCTGACAATTTGATACCCGACTGTGTATACCAGAAAAAAGCTGTGAGGCTTTCTTCTTAGAGGTGTCAGATTCATATTCAGTCATTTCCAACTCCAAAACAGATGCCTCTGACTGGGATGAAAACAACCACTGATTATCTGGAAGTTTAACATAAAATGCATCAAAATATTGAAATTTCCAAAAGTACATGCCAGTAAGTGCGTCATCTGTCAGGAAGATGGGCAATATGCTTACAAAAACAGAACTTTGTTAAATGCATATAAGCATGGCAAGCTAAAGAAGGGAAAGAAGGATTAGAAACAGGTCCAGGTCCAGATAGTTAGCATCTAGCACAGTCCCCTTTGAGCTACAGTTTTGGAACAAACTGAAATTCAAAATTGCACCAAGAAAGTGAAAATTAAATTTAAAACAATTATCAACTGCCTTTCTTTTTCATTTAAGAAGCGTACAGCATAGGTTTAACTTAATAACTACCCAATCTTAAGATCTGCTAATAATCAGTCTATGGTGTAGTCAGAACTTCAAGCACAGTTTTTGAATTAATGTTTTCAGTGCCAAGCTGAGCCGAGTTTCGATAAACTCAAATCGTGGCATATGCCGACCATGCCGATGGTGCCTTGCAACCGTGCTGATGTACAATTAATTGCTATTTGTCAAAAGCAAGGTTTTCCGTGCCGAGCCGCCGTGCAGCCCATGCCGACCGACACGGTTAAGCTGTGCCGACTGTGCCGGTGAGCACATAATTTTTTTTAAAAAAAAATTTTTGCTTTGGGTTTTACATATTCTTTCCATAACCCGCATTGATACTTTATGTGGTAGTAAACTATGTACTATATATTTTTGCTATGTAATTACGACTTTTGAATCTAGTGTTTCATTAATTTTTTTATTATTGCTTAAATAATTTAGTATTTTAAAAATACAAAATTATACGGATCAGCACGGCACGATCGGCACGGTCGGCACGTCTCGAAATCTGAAACTGCGCTCGGCACGGCATAGAAAACCTTGGTCAAAAGTAAGCATAAAATTTCATAATTAACTTCAAATTTCAAGCATAAGATTTGTCGGCACTTTCCATGCCAGTTCGTGCCGTGCCGATAACCGTTGGAACAGATACGTACAGCCGACACAATCCATGCCGACTGACAAGTAAAATCGTGGTTTACATATTCTCCCTTGGTGATTTGGAGGTTAAGAAAATGGAGAGACTAGCTCTTAGTTAGAACAAGTGGAATATCCTCCTTTTCTAAACTTAATGTGAACAAAATTAGCCATATCTCATCAATGATCCAATGAATATAGGAAAGAAACTTTTTGTCAGTCTCATCTGGCAATTCACAAGGAACCTCATCAGTGGTAATTATCAGTAAGGCTGGAAAAGACAGAAGATATGGGTACCTTTGTGTATATCCTTGCATTGAACTTTAGAAGCACCAAAACAATATGGATCGACGCCCTTAGGCAAACAACTTGACTTTTCAGCAGGCTGAATCAAAGAGATATCTAATAACAACAACAGAAAAGGCATCAGGTGTACTCAATAGCAACTAAAAGTGTGGTGTTACATTAACTCAAAAAAGAAAAGCGTAAAGTGGCATGAACAAGTGCCAAAAAAGACTGCACCAATGCACCTGAAAGAAACTTGACTGTATTGATGATCACAGCAACAAAGGGTATGTCTGGCTGCTTGGAATCCAACTTGGTTCTTATCCCAAGTAAATGATTCTGTTGCATGGAGATGAAGAGAATCGTAAACAAAAAATGTGAGTCTGAAATAGACTTAAAAGTCTCAGCAAGTGACATTACCTGGTTTTCCTTGCTTAAGAAAGTGGCATTCTCCATGATCTTCAGACATTTCAAGAGAAGCACCACGCTTTGCCAAAGAACTCCATCTTTTAGATCTGAAGATAGGTGCGAGTTGCTTTTCAATGCCTGCAACATCAAATTCTATCAATTTAAGGTACTTCTAAATGCTTAAATTAATAAAGACACTATTTATTGTTTGAAAGAACAAGTGAAAGTATGAAAATCTTTACTTAGATGATCAGAACTTTCACATTACGTCATAAGGAACCTAAAATAAAAAATGGACAGAGAACACTTAGATAGCTAGTTTAAGACTGTTTCTGTCTAGAATTATGCGCATCTTTCATAATTACAATGGTTTATAACTGATGATAATAGAGAACAATAGGGACCTGTGAACCTAGCAGTTTTATAAGAAAGTAATTCTAACAATACAAATTTTGCTCAAGCGCTCTACACCCACTTCCAGTCCAATCCCTCCGCTAAAATTTCTTAACTCAGCGCTCCATACTAGTAGACTCGATCATAAGTGTATCCTTTCTTAAACTCAGCACGTCTGGTTTGTGAGTTATGATCTCTTTATAGAGGCATAAGGTATATTTAAGAGAATTAACTGTATCAACCAGTAGGCCACAACGATTGTTTCTTCACATTGCATGGATTGATCTCAAACTGCAGACGACATTTTTCACATGCCAAATATATCATTTAAAGGTGGTGTTGTTCGATAACTATCCCACCTTGGTTACACATGTTAATGATCATTCCATTAGTAACATTCTTACAATGAAGGTTTAATTAAAAACAAAAATAAGGGGAAAAAAAAACTTCAAGCAGAAAACACGAGCCTAGTCCATGTAAGTACTTATTACGAAATTAACTCATTAGATCATGAACTTGGCAAGTTAATTCTAACCAGGAGAAAGTGAGCATATATTTTAGTGCCAATCAAACAATTTTATTGCATATCAGATACAACAAACACAAACATTAATAGAACAGAGCCTTATTAATCTAACCTCAATGGTCGAATGGCAATTGGCCACTACATCGAAGACAGCATCTAGGCCCCCAAGATGTCGTAACCTTTCTTTGAAATGCCCACTAACACTTCTCACCGGGTTTGTTGTATCTGAAAAGTCGGATGCTACTAAAAGTTGTTAATATAAAACGACCATATTGGGAACTAAGAGATCATATAGCAAGCATGCAATGCTTATGGAAATATTCATGTGTTTAGAAATGAACTGGCAAAAGAATTTCAGCTAAGGGCCTTTCAGCATGCAGTCACATGTCATGTTTGTATATCTTTGAACTACGAGAATGAGGAATTTAAAGTCCAACTAGCATTTCTTCAAGGTTTATGATTACTAACACTAATAGCACAAATTTTTAAACATCTATCTGTAATCTCATTTGAGATCATGGGAAAGTGTTTGCGTCCTTTGAACAAAACTATATGGCTAAAGAGTGCAACACATTTGAGAAAAAAAAATTCCAACTTATCCAAGTATATTAATACTCAGAAGAAGATCTTGCCTTCAAAAGAAACTGTTGACAAGCATGCTTTTTCCATAGTCAGCAAGGATATCCATTTCGAGCTCACTTCAGGTCTTTCACTTTCAAAATCATCACCCTTGCCCAATTTAATTTCTTTGGAGCTTAAGAGAATTTCATGAACTTTGGAATTGATTGCTTTGGAGCTAGAGTCTAACTGTCTGCTCGCAGGAATCAGAACCTGAGGCTTTCGTATCCCTATCAGCTTAGATCGCATTGTTGGTGCCTTGTCTTCAGCAGTATTCACCTTAGGTGGATTTAGTAACTTAAGGAGAAACTGAATACACAGTGGTGAATCTAACAAATGATCATCTTGAGCCTGCAAAGTTGAAGCATAAGATGCTATTATGCGAAATTGTTTTTTTTTTTTTTTAAAAAGACTAACCGCACAGAATAGGCAACAGAAAACTCATTTTAATTACACCCGCATTTACCAGATCATGAAAAGAAAAGTAGTCACACAAAGATTAATCAAGTAAACCCTTCAACAAAATTTTTTTTAAAAAAGGATGCGTCGAGATGACAATATCCAAAATAGGCTCCTGATTTCATATATACCATTAACAGCTATCAGCTAGCAAAATAGCTGCATGATGCATCACTGGATTAGTTCCTCGTAACCCACTGTTGACTAAGATAGCAAAACATTACTTCTAAGCCACTGTCTACAAGAAGATTCAGAGTCATAGTAGATATAAGAAACGTACATCGCTTGTGAGGACATAGAATAAAGCGGCAGCCGCGACTGTACTTGGAGAATCATCAAAATTAAGCCCCAAAATGGCATCAATTATCCGCTTGGCCATCCTGCAAAATATGAGAAATGTTAATCAGAGAACAATTGTAAACACAACCAATGACCCAGAAGGTTTGATCTCTTTGAAGTTCTTCCCTTTTACACCAGTGCTAAGTATCAAAAAGAACTCTTTAAGTGCCACAAGAAACTCCTTAATTCTCAGGAACCCCATGTATAAATGTTAAGAGATTTAGTAAATAGTAACTTATTCCTTTTAAATGTGTTTTATCATGCAAGATTATTGCAAAGTAACCTAGATTTAAGGCGAGCCTGTGAATTCTCAAATATGCCATACATGTTTCAAGAATGAAAAGTAGGAATATCACAAAGAAGCCTACTTCTCCCATAGCTGACCCCAAGGAGGAGAGATATATAATTAACGTCCATATCTGTAAGTTTCTTAGAGAGTAAATATATACACGGCCACATGAAAGAGAATGCAAAGGTTTTGAAACAAGGACAAAAATGAACCTTGAAGAAGGAAAATACTTGGTATACCTAATTAGTGGAAGTTCATATTTAACCTACAATCTGTACTAAAGCAACTAAAGGATTGCAGATTCTTAGCATTCTGCAAAACATGTGCAGATTCTTAGCATTCTGCAAAACATGTACAATTACTCTTCCAACTTTGTAAGTTGTCTGAAATTTCTTGAATCCCACCCCGAAGCCTTTACACTGAAAGATCTTCCCAACACTAATTGCATCATTGAACACCAGGAAAAGAATATCCGAAGAAGCTAGTCACTCAAAGCATGACAAAGCCGAATAGTCTTCCGAGTACAAAACAAGTTGTAAAGGCCGCATTCAATCCCAATTCGCTCGTCACCATTGGGAGTTTGCTTCGAGACAATTAAGAACATTGAAAGCAACATCAAATAAATGCAATTTCGAGACTGCCCCCCCAAATGTTCAAAATTCAAGTCAAGTCCTACATCTGAATATCCACAAGGTCAGCAATTTCATACCAATTCCTATAATGCTGAAATTCAACCTGTCAACGAATGAATTTGAGAAACTCATAATGGGAATTGTCGAGCATCCAAAGAATTCATGAAACCCACGCAACTGAAGACATAAAGCACATTCTCAAACCCTAAAGCGATTAACTGAAAAATGCCCATTAATTCGAATCTGGGCTAAAAGGATTCTCTATCATATGACTTAAATAACGTAAAATTCAAGAAGCTTTGAGCTAAAAGAAATCGAATTTGCTAACCCCTGCGCCCTGAATAGGCGTCGTTGAGTTGGCGTTTCGCAGACGGATAGCAAGGAAAGCAAGCTGGCGCGGCGGATCCTCGCGGGCTGGCCCGGTCGCAGACCGTCAAGTGCAAAATTAACTTCGTCCACGTGCTCCATCATCTCCCCGAACTCCTGCGCCTCCATCAAAGTCGCAGCGGGCCCCGCCGCCGGCGCAGGCCTTCCTCTCTTCCGGGCCCTCCGTGATCCGCTGTCCGTGACAATCGAGGGCGCAGCATCGTCGAAAGAATCGAGGGACCAGTAAGAATCCTGAGAGGAGAAGGCGAACGAGTCCTGCGATGAAAAGGCGAAGGGGTCCTGCGAGGTTCCCTGGGACAGCGGGACGTCGGAGGCAGAAGCGTAGTCGTCAGAGTCGTCCAAGAGTATGACGTCGGCGGAGTCGGTGGTGGCGGCGCCGTCGCGGCCAAGGGAGCGGGTCCGTCGGCCGTATGTGCGGACAATCATCGAAATAACTTCAACGTAGAAGGTCGGCAGCTCATCCGCGACGTAATTTTACGGCGAGAAGAGCAGGAGCAGTTGGGGAGTTAGCTGAAGCAGATTTCGGGGTCGGGTCGAGACGGTAAGGGACATACGAGGACGAGATCCAGATTGCGAAGAATGACACGAGACGCTCAGACGCAATCAGATCTTGATACTTGTCACGTGACTTGCGCGTGCAGGAGGTAGTCCCTTTGTTATCATATGCCTAAACCTATACACCTTCCTACCTTTTAAATAAGTTCATGCCAAAAATAATATCGTGGTCGTCTATTATGTGATCTAAATATAAACTAGTTCATATCATGTGCTAAGTACGGGGCAATAAAATTTAAAGTAATTAAAGTTTTAAAATTAAAATTATTCAAGTATTATAACATGTTAAAATTAAATAATTTAAATATAATATTTTATATTCTTATAACTTAAATGTAGCTAAATTGAGAAGCTAATATTATAAATAATAATTACACTTATAAATTATAGTTTTAATAATATACTCATACATCACTCCTCGTACAATATCTACTTATAGCTGACAATATTTAATAAAAAAATTAACCTCTACTACTAAGGATTGACATATTAAATTCTACTTCTAAGACGGCTAACATAAATAAAGTTATCAAATTCACGTAAGATAGAAAGTATGATCTATAAGAAAATCTCTACTTCAAAAATTGTCCAAGAAATTGACAAGAAAATCCTATATTTTCACATTTGAGTTATATAAATAACTTGACAAGAAATTGTTAACTCTTTGCAAACCCCCTCTTTGCTAACTATCTGTATCTCAACCCTTCCACTGTCCGCCTTGAATTTCGAAAACTGTAGACGAACTGTGATTTCTTGCTCCCCGATTCTCGACTCCCATGACGGTGCCTTGGAGATAACTCTTATCTCAGCTAATGACCTCAAACCCTGATGGAGCCTGCTAGAAAAGAGGAGGGGAGGTATAAGTGGCCAGTGGCGCATATCTCAATCGTGACTGCAGCGTAGGTGAATAAGTCTTCGAGCGCTTTGACGGAGAGGAGAAAGGAAGCGATCATTCCATGTCGGAGAAGCGCCGCCGAGTGGGACGGCGAGAACGCATCAAGAGCTTGAAGGCGGGGGTCGCACCGACCAAGATGTTGTCAACGTTGCCGCTACCGGCAACCCTACGCTCTCTATCCTCGAATAGCAGGGGTGCTGTTTTTCACCACTACAATCGCTAACAGCGATCTAAAAGAATTCCCACCGCCGCGTACTGCCGTTGTCGTTGTTGCATGTGGACATCAAGCAATCGGAATCATCATAATGTTTCTCTTTTCGTGGATTGATAATTTTCGATGAGATTCATCGAAAGATAATAATATAGTATGGATTTGGACTGCTGCATGTTAGCGGTTGAGCTAGAAACTAGATGGGATAGAGAGTCAAAGTATCGCATGCGATCAAGGTCCGTACGTGGCCAGAGATATCCATCCACACGCCTCGAGATTGCCAGGTTAAAATTGACCTCGGGTTGATCATTGAGAGATCTTCAGATCGAACCAAGGTCCTGATAAACTGTTCGGAGTCTGTTCCGTATCCAAGCTCAACCAAGGCTTCGGCAACCTGACCAAGTTTGTTCGACTGAAATAAGGGAGGACTAAGTCGGTCGCGTAACCGTTGCACGAACGTGGAGGACTCAATCATACGTTGTGCCATCCACAAACGAACGTCGGAGCTTACATGGTGCAAGGAGGATCAGTCGATTTACGATTTTCACCAAATTCACTATTTTCGCAACCGTCACAATCCAAACGTGCGCCCAGCAATACCTATAAAAGACCACCAAAGGCATAGTGACAAGGGGTTCACATACTCTCGAGTACACAGAGGGAACTTAGACTCCAGCAAACTGTACCAAGTCTAGTCGTATTCCTACCGAGCATTGTAATCCGAGATGTAACAGTGGAGCAAAGAAGAGATCTTGTAACTCACGTAATTCTAATGACATTTCTACGTTCGCCTATGTGATGACTGATTTTTTCCTTAAATTCTTTGTGGTTTTCCGCGTAAAATCTCTGCATCCATTTACATTCCTTAGGTGCTCTTCTTAGTCAATCACCGCTTTCGAACACTTATTGGTCGACCGATGTGGCACTCGATCAGAGTACGATATTCTTCGAGTAATTATAGATTCATGAGGCTGAGGGAAAAATCAAAATTATACAAATTAAAGATTTTGATTCCTTCAAGTTATATCAGATGCAATGATCTACTATGCAATATTATTTCTCCGCTTTTTTGAAAAATCGAATATCTATATATACATATATATGGATAAACACATTCAGTTCTGTTATATGTGCTATTGGTTTAACAATCAAGTGTTATTCTCAGAACTTCATCTTTTAGCTACTACACCTTCATCTTTTATATGTAGATCGAACGCCACAAGATGATCACAAATACAAAACTAGACAAAGGAGGCGCATAGACATAGACATAACATAAGATTTAATGATTCGGATATAAAATTTCTACATTCACGGATGAGAAAGGAGGAAAATATACTATCAATTGGAGATCAGAAAAATGAACAAGAAATGGATAAAATAAAATACTCGCCGCTAGTATAGAGCTTGATACAGCAAAAAGATATTACAGCTTCTTATAAATTTTATCTCAATTCGGTCTATGCTGAGACGAGACAAAAGTTGGGACTGTAATGGAATTCATGGAATATTTTGAACATATTTCCTAATAGCAGCTCTTTTTTTTTTAATAAAAGAAAAACAGGAAGTCTGTTATTTAAGCATAAATTTAATGATACTTTGAATTGACCTGGGATTTTAACTGATTTCAGTGACTTTTACTCAGAGAACTGGAAAAATATCTGATTTCGTAAGCAAACAGTTCCATACCCAAGATTTCCCAGTTGTCCAATTTAACTAAACTTCCATGAATCTGACTATTTCCTAGTACATTCTATCTCCACACACAAAAATCTTTCAATCCTGGACAACAATGCAACTTTCCAAATGATACCACAATATCTAGAGAGAAGATCACAGGAGCGAAATCCTTAGGCTAGTCCAACGAGTTTCTCACTGATCTCCCACACCTTCCTTGCTTTCTCCTCATCGCTCGCTTCTTGAGAGAGCTGGTTTTCAAATGATGCAGAGTTCTTGTTCCAGCTCCAGTATACTCCTGACTTTGTCAGGCTAGGATCACTCACCACCTACAAATATATAAAAAAGAAAAAAAAAAATCATTGAGTTCTTGTACAATAATGCTGATTATTTAGCCATTTGATGCTAATTTTGACGCATTTTTAGGAGATAACCAATCATGTAATTATCAAGGCCGTTTTGGCCTTGAATAATCTCAAGGTTCATGTAATACAATTTTAAGGCCGAAACGAACGGCCATTATAAATATCATTTTTTGTTTTGACATTTACCTGTCCCAGTCTCTTTCCTGCATCCTGTTCGGAGACGAAGCCTTTGGTGATGTACTTTTGGAAAGGAGGGAAGAGAGTCCTGAACAAGGGTATGTGCTCTCTGAAGAGGCCAGTAGTGGCAATGCAGCCAGGGTAAAGCGATGCGAATGTAATGCCTGTCTCCTCGTGGTACCGCCTGTCGAACTCCTGCATCATGAGCATATTGCAAACCTTACTATCCTTGTAGGCCTTAGCTCCGTCGAATTCTCCTCCGTTGATCATCGTTGAACTCTGGCTGTTCAAACCTGCTGCAAGTCCTCGTAGGTCTCCTAGGTCTGCCTTTGGAGGAACGTTTCCAGCCAAGGTGTTTGTATTGCCTGGAGAAAGAACCAACTGTTAGCATCCTGCAATTATTCATGCATGATTTTGGGCGAATTTTTTTCGTCCATGTTTGGTAGTGCTAGCATTTGTCAAAAACATCCTTGCTTTGCAAACTTGAACATCAATCGCTCAAATGAAAGCACTATATTAGTTTTTCTGAAACACATTTTAAACTAGCCCGTAATACTTTTTTAGCTCATGGGAACACCTTGTTCGTTTAGAACATTTCAGCCCGAAAACTACAATACAAACGCTGGGAACACTATACTACACGTCTAGAACACTTTTTAGTCTCCGACTAGGATTTTTTTTTTTAAATTGAAAAGGTAGGGGCTGATTTCCCCAAGCTTGAAAAGCTGGAGCTTTATTAAATTATTCCTTTCTTTTTACCTAATTCTTAATGCCTTTATGTAAAAGAGAAAAAAAATGATGTCCATTACCTGTAATTGAGCCAACAATGATGAGCCTCTTTGATTGATAATCAGACTTCTTCAAGTCATCAAGTAACTCGCGAGCAAGGAGGAAGTGTCCAAGATGGTTGACACCAACACTCATCTCAAACCCATCAGCAGTAAAACTAGGCTCCTTCGCGGTTGGTTGATAGATCGCAGCATTGCAGACAAGCACATCAAGAGGCATTCCCGATCTTCTGAAGTTTGCGACGAATTGGCGAACACTTTCCAGTGACGCAAGGTCAAGGTGCATCACCGTGTAGCTTTGCTTGGGCATTCCAGAAGATTTTGCTGCTTTCTCTGCCTTAAGGAAGTCACGGCAAGCCATGATAACATTCCACTTCCCGGTCTCCGCCAATGCCTTCGCAGTAGCAAGGCCTAGACCGGATGAGGCGCCCGTAATTATCACATTGCCCTTCCTTAGTGTTTTCTTTGCCTCTTGAGAAACTTGGCTGACGGAGGGAGTTGTCACCGCGGCCTCAGCTCTTACTCCCGATGTTGCAAAATTCAGACGCTGCAATTTGTTGCACAATTAATTGTCAAGATAACGCGACAATAAATTATACTGCAGCGCTAAAGGAGTTCATTTATAATTATTAACTTTTTGCAGATTTGAACGTATTTCTCGAGCCTTGTCTACTGAACTTAGTATACAGAATTAGTATCTTATTAAATTCATTAGAATTATCAATCCTACATAACTTTGCCAGGAGGTTGGAGACCGAAGTCCTCAGTTAGAAAAAAAAAATTCCTTATGTGGAACTGCAGGAGCTCCTGCATTTAAATGCCCAGAGATTTTTTGAACATCTTTTTGAGGAAGTTCTAACTGCAAAATTTTTCATTGAGTTGTTTTCTACGATTTTGGCGGCTATTTTTTCATTTTTCATTTTTTCAGTAAAATTTGAACTACAAAATTGCATAAACAATTAAATGGAAAACTTTAATCACTTTCTCAAATATATTGCAAGAGATTTTATGGGCGTTTTGCTACAGGAGCTCCTGCATCTCCCGCTTCAGATTTTTTTTTTTTTCACCTTAAGGATCGTAGACAACTGGAGTTTCTCCATAGTCTAACAAAAAAAAAAGCAATAAAAAACATATTAAAAAATATTTTGGCACTTCAAAAGAAATAGGGTAATTATGTTTTAAATTGGACAACATAAAGTTATGTACTATGATACCCAACTTATCATTTGGTCCATAGCTAGAGCACATACCTTGCTTCTGAGCACGGGAAGACTCAAGTCAGACTTCAAATGCTCCGGAAGAGAAACACCCAAGAAGCTCGAGTCTTTAACGCTCAACTTAGCCTACACAAACACCAAAACCTCATCTCCTATCCAACTGTATTCCTAAACCAGTAACAATTCGTACACAACTGTGGTATTTGAAGCTCGAAGGATATACGAACCTCTTTCTGCGCTGTGATTGCAGAAGGAAGAAAAGAAGCCTGGAGAGCCATTACAGTTGCTGCTACTGCTCAGTTGATGTGTTTAGAGAGCGTTTGAATTGGAGGAGAGAGAGGGAGATTATGGAGGGATTTATAGCATGAACGTGTAAGAGGATAAGGTGATAAAGTGGAGCCCTAATCACTAGGATTTATCCAATGGGAATTTGCGGTTGAGATTTCTCCCATGCGATATTTTTATATATTTTGTTTTCAAGATATCTGATTTTGACTTTGGTTTTGTCTCTCTCTTAATTTTGTGGATTAGTATTAATTAGATGATATTGGTTGTAAGGTTTTCATGGCTTCGTCCACTTGATTAATTATATTTTAAATATTTTAAAGAAGATTTATCATAGTTATGGTTTACAAATTCCATGATTTAACTAGGAAGAAAATGGATTAGTAAATGGTTGATCAATACAAGGCATCTGACTCAAATTTAAGCATATACTTGAGGACATTCAATCAAGTTGTAGAACTAAAAAGAGCTATTTTATTGATATTGAAAATATTTCATGGCTTCGCTACAATTTTATAAGACACTCTCACATCTTACACACTATCTTATACTAACTCTTTTTCACAATATCTTGATCACACACTAGCACTCACAATCTTCGCTTCTTGCTAGCTCTCACTTAAACACTTCTTAGTTTTTCTCACCACCCACAAACTTGAGTTGCACCGTAATTGTACTAGTTTCAAGTGAGTTGTAACCATTGATTAAATTTTTCATAAATGGTTATTATTCCTCCTTTAGATCCTTCCATGAAGCTTGTCCAAAAGGTATGTTAAATAAGCGCTAGAAAATTAAATCAAAATGATGGGCTTGATGGAATTATTGTTGGGCTTGGGCTAATTTGAGTTTTAACACCTCTCTCAACAACTACTCTCTCTCAATGTTGATCGATTAACCATTCCAAGTGCCTTCTAAATTCTTCAAGTTTTGCTACATTAAGTCCTTCCATGAACATGTCTGCTGCTTCGTTTTCTTGATGTGCTTCACTTCATTTTCCTCTTGTAAAAATGTTTTCTAACAAACTGATAGTGTACTTCAACATGCTTGGTTCTTGCATGGAGTAACGGATTCTCAACCACTACTATCACAGATTGGTTATCACAAAATATTTGTACCCATAGTTGACAGGCTGATAAAGCTGCTACCTAAGCTTCTTAGCCATGCACCTTCTTGAGCTGCCATCAGTGTTGCTCTATATTTAGCTGGAGTTGTTCATAGATAAATTATGGGTTGCACTTTCCTACACCATGACACTACTCCTGATCAGGTCCACACCATGCTGATTGCCCTTGGTGATTATGCAGGCCAGGGCCCAATACCCATTGAAAAGCTCTAATTAACGGAGGACATGGTCCACCCAGCCCATTGAAGCCTTTTTTTTTTGAGGAAGACTGCTGACTCAGTATACCAATGCTGCTGATTCAAGATCGAATTAACGGTCCTTCAACAATCGAAAAAAGATTAAAATAAAGTTTGTGTTTTGTTTTGAGTGCTAGACACCAACTACTATTACAAAAAATGATTAAGAACAATATTATTATTTGGGCTATGAAGACTTGGTGTAGAAAAAAGATTATCATTGATAAATTTATAATACAAGTATTGTAATTTTTTTATATTTATTTTACTTTTTCATGTTATTTATTTTGTATTGTCAGGAACTATTTTGGTTCACATTTTATATTTGAATGAATCACTGTGGTGGGACCGTTGCACCACACCTCATATTTTTCCCTAAAATAAAAGAGACAAAAAAGAGAGAAGGTGATCTCCAATTTAGAAAAACAACAAATGAAAATTGTTGGTCGCCGTTATCTTGTAATCCTGCTGCATGGCACTCGGCCGCACGCAAAAATGAAAACGACATTTTCGTCTTTTTTATCCTTGCCCTTTTTCTTTCAGAAAATATCAATGTTAGAAATGAGAATCTACGCGCGTTCAAGCTCATTTTCAATGCTTTTTGCGATGCTGCTTCTCTTATTGATCACATGGCGCATTCGCTAAAGTAAAGGCATATATATATATATATATATATATATATATATATATATAAACACACTCGAAAGGCCATTCGTGGTGATACGATGAACGACCAGCCACCTGTTTGTTGTGGAAGATTTTGGTTGAAATTCCGGGTTTGTGTGTGGAGGAGAAACAGCACGGGAGAAAATTTTGATTCTTCCGAGGGGCCGACGAATGCCGGACCAGCGATAGATATTATTGTTGTCGAATGTCTATCAATATCAGATCTGCTGGATCAGTGATTACTTACTTGATTAGCCAGCCAACTATCTCTTGTCTGCTTTCGTTTTCTTCCTCCTCGTCTGCCCCACTTTCGAACCTTCAACTTTGGTAGCTCGGTGGGTAGGAAGAGAAACGTCGCCGCCAAAATTTCTTTGACCTAAACAAACCTTTGAAAAACTCGGTGTCATATATATATATTTATTTATTTATAACGATTATATAAAGTGAACCGCTCACACATGAATTTTTTCTATATTAAATTTTTTAAAAGATAACTAATGCAACAAGGTAAATAAGATACTTATGATGTTCAAGGGTCCTGCAACCTGAGGTGTTGGCCCTAATATGCTCTGAGTCAATCTATCATTAAGCTATATTAGCTAGGTAAAAGGTGAAAACCATCTAACACTGCATTGTCGTGTAGTGAAGTTTTGGACGAGCCAGACTCGCTGCACAAACGGTCCAGCCGAACGGACAAAGCCTAATTCAATACCCGAGAGTTATAATAGTCCACTAAGAAGCATTACGGTGATGGTTATAGATTTCAAGGGTCATCAACATTTGCGTATATCAATTGTCTCCGCTAACTCTTCGTTAAAGTTTTTTAGTGAGAGTCAGAACACTTGTCACTTTTTCCATCAAATTCACCAGTCAAGACCGTTAGCCTTGCCGGGTGGGACATTAAAATTTCCTAGCTATGACATGTCCTATTAAGGCATGACGGTCCTAATACGAACATTCTTGTACGAGTGCATGACTGTTTGATAGGAATGCATGATAGTCAGATATGAATACAAAAAAAAAAAAAAAAATCTAACACTAACATATAACTGGAGATAATATGCGCTAGAAGTTTTATTCTCGTATCACGGTTTAAAGACTGGTTAAAGAATTATATCTAATAAAATAATTTCGCATGATAAATTTTACCTTGTCATCTATAAAAAAAAAAGAAAAAAGAAAACCCACATTCATGTTAGGATGATGATCAGAACAGTCATTTTACTTCCACAAAAGTTTGCGGAAGCTGAATTTTGAGACAAGATGGATGAAATTGATTAAAAAAAAAGGGCGACCAGATCGATCCAAGTTGGACTAAGTTGATTATCTTAAAATACATTGATTATCTGATATGCATTAAATATTTTAATAGGATTTGAGTCAACAAAGATAAGTATGAAGTATATATTTAGTATTTTCATGATAATTATGTTTCTTTATGGAATTTTGAACAAATCCAAATTATTATTTGACTTCTATATGAAATAAAACTTGCTGCCAGAAGATTTCATAGGCATGCCGTACGCGGCGATGCATATTATTGTATAACTATATCACATACATTTATTCCGAAAAAAATGAGCTTCCAAAATTTACCCCTTTAATTCAACCTAACCTCAAAAAATCGCATGGTTTATTTTTGAGCAGCATAGAGCAGATAGTTGGTGGAATATTGGTGTTAGGGAATAAACCTTAGAAGATCGAGTGCGCTTTGACTAACGACGAAATACAATTGAAAGTAAAAATAGGATTAATTTATGAGGAAAAAAGATAAGATATTAACTAAATAAAGAGAAGAGTACAATGCTTAAGACCAAAAGGCCACCAGTAGAGCAACACAAAATATCCTCTCTAATACATAAAAATTCTAAAACTCACAAAGGAAAAAAATAGAGAAGCACTTAATTTCGGCACTTCAAAACGTAAGGACTATAAGTATATTTATAGCTTAAATTCTGTCATAATTCGAAGTCCTCAAAAATAGGTAGAAAATTTTTAAATATTATTTTCAGAATATTTTCTGAATATTATCCCTATTTGTTCTCCAAAAATAGAATCCTAGAATGACTGAATTTATAAAGGATTTTAAAGGCATATTTTAATCTTGTAGATGACTACACGCATCTTCAACAAGCATTTCCATTCTGGACGGAAATTGTAAGTCTTATAAATGTAGGCTAGAAAGTCCACGACAATCGCTATTGATTAGGTTTAGATAACTACAATATTTGCTTTAATTAATTAATTATTTATTTATTTTTTCTCCCATTAACTCTTGTGCCAGCAAGAGCAGATATCTTCCTACATGAGTCTAGATCAATAGCCGGTCATGGGACAAAAATATTTCTCCACAATCAATCAACTTTGGGACGTGTCTTGAAGCTTCATGCGATCCAACACATAGAAAAACATATGCGAATGGATAGTATCTTGTAGCTTATCTCGTCTACTATTTTTTTTTGCGATGAATTTTTACATAAGTGAATATGCGATATGATCCAAAAAAGACTAAATGTGCCTAAGTTAACGCCGCAAATATCTAAGAAAAAGACGCAATTTGTCAGCCTGATCAATACTCCATTGCTAAGTTCTTTCATTCATATTTGATCTTATCCTTGAAAACCAATAAATGATTGTTAACAAGCTCTTGAGGAGAAAACTGGAACTTCAAATTTTTTGCTTTAAACACGTGGCTACATTTAAAAGTACAAGAGAAGAACAAGCTAATTAAGATACTACTTAAGCTTTCCAAATACTAGATCTGCTAAACTAAGTAATACATTACTTTGTAACTGTACAGATGGGGTCTAGAGGGGAGAACACAAAACTGTCTCCTCCTTCGTGTTTGACTTCTAAACATACACAATTTTAAGGCATCAAGCTGATCATGGTGCGTGAAATCCTGCTGTGATGATGATTAGACCAAAAGAAAACCAAGATCATAGTGCTAAAATGGCCTACAAAAATCAGCCAATTAGCAGGGCATGAATGAGTGAGTTACTGATATCTAACTCCTCGGTCATTGATGGAGGTAGGTGTGTAAGAGCTTTTTATCTGGCTGACTTGTAAAAATTTGCAACCAGTGATGCAAGAGATAGAAAATGAGAGGGTTTTTGTCATGGATCTTTCCACATGTGGGTGGAAGAAGAAAAAGTATGAGGAGGAGGAGGAGGAGGAGAAGTAGTGGTGGCGATGTCCATGAACGAAGAGCTTGTAGTTTGTTGCGCTGTTGATTGGAGAATAAGATTGTTTGCTCCTTCGTAGTCATCCCACACCGGACTCCCGGGACCCCAATTGCTGAACCACGCTTCCTCTGATTCTCCCCACACCAACTCCGTTGCCGTCGACAGCGGCGGCGGCAGCTGGTGCTCGGTCGCCGGTGACTCCTCGGGGGGTACTAGTGTAGCATGTGGTTGATGAACTTCTTCTACAACTTGCTTACCCGGTTGCTGATACTGAGCACGAGCTTGAGCTTCTTCTGGAGTTTGAGGAGCAGAGGATGAAGATGAGGAACAAGAAGGACCTTCTGTTGCTCCGCCGGCGGTGGCACCGCCATCGAGGTTTTTGCCGAGGAAAAGGTGGGGGAAGTTAAGCCGAGCGTTCTCACCGCGTAACTTGAAAGCTTCGCAGTCGTAGGCGAGGGCAGCGTCTTCAGCAGTGTCGAAAGTGCCAAGCCACAGCCGGGTGCGGTTGCGCGGAAGTCGAATCTCCGCCACCCACTTCCCCCAGTGCCGCTGCCTCACACCTCTGTAAAGCTTCGTCGGCGCTGCAGGTGGCAACATCGGCTGCTGGAATATCGAAGGGTATTGCCCGCCCCAGCCGGCAGGCATCATGGCGTGGCCGCGCGGGCTGAGATTCAGTGCGTCGCTCATGTAGCGTGCTAGCTGCTCATTGTATCTCTGTTGCTGGCGATGATGAAGAGATGAACTGCTGCTGCTACTACTGGTATTACTCATCAAATGTTGTTGGTACGAAGAAGACGTGAGCGGATATGGATTCTGCTGTCCAAAAGAGATCATCTGCTGCTGCTGCTGCTGCTGGCAAAGACTTGAGCTGCTGAGAAGATCGAACAGAGGTGTTGTGGTCGCTACGATTGGCTGAGCGGTGTCATAAGCAAAAGGAAAGAAAGGTCTCGAAGAAGGAGCAACTGCCATCGCTGAACTAGAAATTGAAGAAGAAGAAGAAGAAGATAAACGATGGCGCACAGGGCTTCTGGTCCTCTTGAGAGGCCGCAGAGATTCCGCTGGTGCGTCCGCTAAGACTGGTGCATCACGATGCTGCTGTCGACTCTGTGAAGAAGAAGAAGAAGACTGAGCGCTTTTTTCTTTGCTTCTCCTTCTTTCTGTACTATCTTCCAAACCTAGCCTCGCCGGAGCCTTGCCTGGCCTACCTCCACTCCTACTCTCTCCTTCCATGTAAACACAAAACTTCGCCGCCAGCCGCCCGCTCTACTCTAAACTCTGGCCACGAGTCGAAGAACTTCGAAACTTGTTTAGAGAAACCACTACAAAGAGTGGCCAAGTAACAAAAGAAAGAGCGAGCGGCCGCGTGGGACGAGAGAGAAAGAGAGAGAGCCAATGGGTGTTGATGTTTTGATTCTGGGGTTATAAGAGAGGACGAAGAAGATCGTGTCGTGGGCGGTGGAACGGATGCGTCGGATGGAAGAAGAGAGGGGAATGAATGCGTTTATAACAGAAGAAAAAGGTGCGGTTTGACCGGCCAGAGGATCATGGACTAGCTGGGGCCCACCAAAACACCAAAGTGTTTAACATATTTTGAAGAATCGGACATCGTGCAATGGATGGGTTCGTCATATTGTTTACTTTTAAAAAAAAAATTAAAAATTATATAATTATATACTTTATTTTAATAAATTTGTAGCTTAATTTTTTAAAAATATTTTAATTATAAATTTATTGAGTTGAGTGTAATTAAAAAATTTTATGTATGGAATACTTTAAAACTTCTCCTGGTTCTTGCTCCTTCTCCCTTTCCATCTCTCGCGCAAATTTGTTCTGTTACTTTCAGCTGTTTTTTTTTTTTTTATTTTTTTTTTATTTTAAAAGCTTATATTTCTTAGCTTACACTCCAAATTTGCAGGCCAAATCATGCCAAAGCCGACCATAATAATAACACCTTTTTCTATGCTGTAGTTCATGTAATGTGAATACTAGAAGCAGTTGTCTTTCGGAATATGGAAATCGAGTAATTATTGCAAGAGAAAATCTTCCGATCAAAAGTTTCATATTAACCCCGCCTTAATAGCTCTTGGTTATATATAGCTATTAGATTATTCAATTAGTCTTTTATTTTTATATCTAATTAAGATAAATGATTTGTATTTCAACATTACTGCAGTCCTCTTACAACGCTAAATTTGGCTCCCATCTTAGACATAGTTTAGCATCTTTTAAATTCCAACATGCATGCTTCAACGTAAACCCTTTCAGAAGATTTACGTCGGCCTGCTATGCACCCATTGACGTATGTTTCAATATAGGGATATTTTCTCAACCATACCTCTCAAAGGGCAAAAAAAAAGGGAGTAAATAAATTGTATTAAAAGATTTGATTGGTTTTTAAGGCATTACAGGGGAAGTGAAATCAACTTTTGTTGCATTTAGGAATAGGGAAATGGAGTAGGTAGTAGAACCAACCACAGCCGTTGCTATCTGTCCTTATGAACTTACAAGCCCAAACAAAAAATGAAAAAATAAAAAATAAAAAATCTCCACCTCAGTGAGAGCACATTCTTTTGCTTTCCACATACAAGCTTCCAATCTATAATGAAATCATCACAAGTCACGGAGAGAAAATAAAAGATGACGGATGTTCCTAAATTGTTCATCGGCATAAAATTAGGCTGAACAGCTAATTTTTTTACGAGTTTTTATAATAGTACATTACTTAATTTCATCATTAAAAGAGCACCTCAATGTGGGCTGTTGTTAGGAGCACTCGCACGCAAACATTCATCCAGGTTCAAAACTGTGGCTCTCCTAACAACTTTTATCAAACCGCAAACATGGTGTGCATCAAGCGATACCTCGGATGACACTGTTAGGATTAGAGCCATCTAACTTTTTTATCTACGTATGAAGGGTTCAACTTAATGCTACCTTGCAATAACAAACTAAAATGTCCCCATAAGATAGCATACTGGCGTAACTACACGTAAGAAGCGTGGTTGTTAGGTTTGAATATTCGGAAAAAGGCATGTGCATTAAGGGGATTCTCCTTCGGCGGTTCAAAATTCTTGTGGCTCATAAGAAGGCTTAGTCATTGTTAGAGCTAGAAACTGGATCATATGCCAGATTTTATACCATTAATCAGAATGCTCAAAGAGCCAATAGAGGCAGTTACTATTTGGTAACTCAAAAGAGGAACAAGGAGAATCTGAATCATCTTGTCCTATGGTTGTCAAAGATGTAATGGACTTCAAAATCTACAATCATAATATTCCCTACTTGAAGAACAATATGCATAGCCCATAGTAGGATAGCTTAACTAATAAGATTAGTGGCTCATAAACCATCAGTCACTTTGAATCATGTCCACTGAAATTGGCGGGATGATATAGTGGTAGAAGGATAGGAGAAAAGCTTCATTATCATGAGTTTGACTCCCCCGCCATTAGTTACGTATTTGTGAATATTACACAGGCGGATATATATGTGGCGTCTCACGTGCGACGGATCACTCCTTATGAGTGCCCTCCTGTGAGATCAGGGTGAGGTGCTTATGCCGGCAGTGTCCTAACTCTATGATAAAATTTCTACGGCCCATTAAGGATGGTTCATAAACCATCACTCACTTTAAATCTTGCCCACTAAGTGTGGCGGGGTGACGTAGTGATATGAGGTTAGAAAAACAGCCTATTATGAGTTCGACTTCTCGTGCCGTCAGTTGTGTATTTGTGAATGTTGCACTAGTAGATACACGCCTATGCGCCTTCTGACGTGTGACGGGCCACTCATTGTGAGTGTCCTCCTGTGAGAAGCAAGTTGATGACATTATACGGATAATATACTAGCTCTAAAAAAAAGTTCATGGGGTCTTTTAAAAAGTGTGCGATGGAGTGTCGCAATAAATGGGTGGGAGCTCAGAAATTCTCTCCATTTAGGTTCGACTCTCCGTATCGTCAGTTGTACAAAATATAATGTTAATGGGTACACGTTGGAAAATAGAAGTATTTTCATGAAAGAACTAGGTGATCAGTGGCATCCATATATGTTTGTACTTAATAGCACTTTGAGGGACAAGGTTGTACCCCTAACTACAATCCAGAGACCAAATTTGGAAAATCATGCCAATAAATTAATTTGATATTTGCCGCATAAAAATTTTGATTCAGTATCTTAAAAAAGTAAAAGGAAGCATGGGCACTAAAATAAAAATCAATTAGAGTTTTTCATGCTCCTCAGCTAGGCTGGTTCTTATTATACAATATAAAACGTTGGATGGAAGTCATGGACACGGAGTGTAGTAATAACTAGTTAAACCTCAAGTAATGGCGGCGAACGAGAGGCTCTACTATCACCACGTGATATCTTGCTCTGCGCATGCTATATTCCATAATTTCTTCCATGTTTACATGCAGTTCTATTTAAGAATGTGTTTGGTTTAAGTAATTTTAATATGATATCCGAAAATTTAACATGCGAGAATCTGATTTCTACGCTTGATTTGTTAAAATTATGAAAAATGTAGTATTTCTATATATGCAATATTTTTATAAATAAAATAATTCATATTCCGAACTGTAGTAGGCCTACCGCGGCACCCTCCTAGTCTTCTAAACCTAAATTTCGTTTATTACAAAAATTATTTAGTTCAACATTCAAAATGCAAAAAGAGGAAATTCATCGTGTAGTAGTTCCTACTTCTATAGCAGTGGCGGAGTCGTCGCGCGGGGGGGGGGGTGGTGGGGGGGGGGGGGTGCGCCTCTGCAACTTTTGTAGAAAATTCAAACGCCCTTATTTTTGAATGGTTGGGATGTTAGACTTGCAATTGAGTAACGCGAGTTCAAATCTCACAAATTAATTATCTTTATTTATATATATATATATATATATTATATATATATATACATATTTAGAGAAATTCTTTAACATAAAACTTGTAAATTTTATTGAGATTTATAACTTTTATGTTAAAATTATTTTAAAAAATATTTGTAAATAGATGTTATGAAGTTCCAAAATTTAATGGATTAACAAGTCATTTTAAAACCCGCTATTTAAGTCTTAAACACATGTTTAAAATTTTTTTTTTTTTTTAAAATTCAACATAAAAGTTACAAATCTCAACCAAATTTTAAACTCTGATAATGAAAGCTTTTTCAAAAATACTTATACAGAGTTAAAATGTCTCAGATATTAATCACGAAGAAGAGGCTGAAAAGAAAACGATAAAATCACGAGGGCTAATAAGACATTTAAGGTGAATGTTAGGGGTTGATCAAGATCTATCCACAAATTCAACCAACTGGTAATTTGGTAATTATCTCCATTGTACATGCAAATAATCGCAATCTCCATTGTAGCTTGCTTTTAAAATATTGATAGCAGTTTGGGATCAGCTGTCAGCCTATTATCGATCTCGTCGGAGCTTATTTCTACTGATACTCCCAAGTTCTGTCCTGCTCTACCTCCAAAATTCGATCATGCTATCGATATTGGATTAGAATTAGCGAATTAGTAGGTTATATATTTCTTTAATTTAATTGTTAATTAAAATCATTAAATCGGTATATAAGTTTTGATTATAATTACTAAATCCATATATATTTTGATTAACAATTACATAGTTTATTAATTTTGAAAATTGTCAAAATTCAGAAATTGTATTGTGGATAAATTTAAGGCATAATACATTTTTTAGCCCCTAAACTTTAAACAAATGTGCCTCTATAACCCCGAACTTTAAACTGTACTCGCAATAACCCTGAGCTACGAGAAAACGCCCACGATAACCTTGCCGTCAGTTTTTCCGTCAGCCGCCGTTAATTCGCTGACGTGGCAGACTTTAAATTATTTTTTTTATTAATTTTAATACATATAAAGGCATATTTGTCCCTCCACAAAGTTAAAATAAATACATATAAAGACATATTTGTCCATCCACAAAGTTAAAAAAATTAAAAATTGATTAAAAAATAATTTAAAAACTGTCACGTCAGCGAATTAACGGTGATAAACGGAAAAACTGACGGCAAGGTTATCGTGGGCATTTTTTCGTAGTTCAGGGTTAGCGCGAGTATCGTTTGAAGTTCAGGATTATAGAGGCACATTTGTTTAAAGTTCAGGGACTAAAAAGGGTATTTTGCCTAAATTTAATTCTTAGTTTAAATCATAACATATTGCCTAATAGTATTTTAAAATTATTCTTTGCATAATATTCGTTTCGCTCCTGAGCCAGAATCCTGGCTCTGCCACTATGTATAGGAAAAAATTACTCATCCCTAATAAATCACACATTAAATCACATACAACTAATATCCACCACATATTTATCTCATAATCTGTATATTTATCTCGTGATCCGTATAAATTATCAAAATATACAATTATACCAATTATAATATATAGTTCTAATATTATCACGTTTGCTAAGTAATTTTATGTGTGATTTTTTCGATGAACATAATAAAACTCCTTAGGAATAACATATTTGATTGTGTACTTGGTTTGCATTCTTCTGTGCACGGATTCTTTTTGCTCGATGAATTCCTCGTTCGACAGCACTGTCAAACCAAAGAGACTGTACAATATCGTTGATGTCCGGGTCATATCCCGTGCTTTCGGCGCAACGGCCGCGGCGCAAAAGGTCAGAACATCAGACATCACCAAACGCCTGCGCGGGGTCCAAAATTCAAATCAAAAGCATTTAAAAACGGTCGGTGGATCGACAGTCCGACGGGCCATACACGTGTCGGTTACTCCACCGCCCACTACCATCAACACCACCACCCCCCCGTTCATTAATCACCCCATTATTATTTATCTAGTTTAATTAACCTGCCCGAAACAGAAATCTTAAAAATATCAGCCTCCCACTCTATCCTTCCGCACACGTGTCAAGCGCTTATTGGATCCGTACCTCCATATTATCCTTTTCTCATTCTAAAGAAAAGCATGACAGAGAAACCAAGACAAGGACCCTCCTCCCTCGTCTATAGGAACTGAAAATATAATTTTATTGTTCTAATTTTATATCTTATGATTATGATTACCATTTTGCATTTGCATTACTGAGCCTAGGTAATTGCTCTTGGCAAAATCAGACTTCCATTGTGTGCTTTTGACCAAATTTTAGGCTTATTTCTGCATATAGATACCTGCCCAAATCCGATTCTACCTCGGCTTGATTTGAGCAGTTGCTATCCCTATAAATCCAATGAAATTTCTTTTTTTTTCTTGCATGAAGGGGATAGTATATCAAAATGATAATTATGAGCTTCAACATGCAAATATCCAGCATACTAATTATAAAACTTGACCTCCATAGACCGATTAAAACTAAACTATTAAACAAACTTATCTTTAAGGGGGTGGTCACATATGTTTATATTGGCTTTGATCAATACTTTTTGATGCTTCAAGAAATGGGGATGAACTAATTAAAGGTGTCTACTTTGAGGTAGGTCTTGTTGATGAAAAAAGGCCTCTCCTAGAATGAGCTAATTTGGATTGGGATAATAGGTTCCTAGGGATTAGTATAATTTGATGACTTTCTACAAGTGTAAGCTCACTAACTAGCCAGTATTGCTTTTCAAGAGTCAACTATAGTGGCATGGATTATCATTGACAACTTTTTCTTTTTTTTTTTTTGGTGATTTTAGTTAGTCAAACATATAAAAATAACCAATTAGCCGGATTCCTTCTTTTGTAAAGCTCTTGCGAAAGTCATGTCGTAATAATAACTTTCTGCATGCATGTTTGGTCTAATGCTTATTTTGAGCTTAGCTCGCCCGTAGTTGTGAATCATGTTTATCTCAAGCAAAGAGTATATATATATTTTATGACTATATTGCATGCTCATGCATTTAAGATTTTATAAGTTTACCATAACAAAAATAGATTTCAGCGACCGCCAACATTGGTTTCTTTGATAGTTAATCTCCAGAGACCGCAATGATATTGATCACTGAAGCAAGACTTGTAATGATCGATATAACATAGGTCCCTGAAAGTATATTTAGTCAGTTACTGAAAGTATATTTTTTCCGACAGATGAAACGGTCAGTGACCAAAGTATTGTTCGCCATTGGAAAAATACAGTTAGCAACTCACATTCGGTCGGCCGTTGACGATTTACTTTGAGGGACCGATTTTTCGCCTATCGCTGAAGACCTTTTCGTTATAGTGGCCAGCTCTTGCAAGTTAGCAACTTCGTTTGATTTTAGAACAAAAAGGTAAAGCTTACATTTAAGCGTAAGAAACCGGATAGACGTTCAATTATTTCTTGCATGTACTAGAAAAGTTAGGTTGCGAATTTTTTATGGAATAACAACATAATCATAGTATATATATTAAAGATTAGTGCAATGGTGATCACTTTCTACAAGTGTAAGTTCCCAATAATTGGTGTAAGAGTCAACTGTAAAGGTGCTTTGATTATTTACTTAATTAGGAGATAGATAAGGTTCTTCGTCCTTAACGATAAGATTCCTTGGATTTAATAAGTTTTGGACGACCTATGATCCTATGAATAGGTGTTGTAGCACCCTACTTCATTTTATATTTTAAAGGTAGATAAGTTCGAAGAGAAATTAATGTTTTCGACCGTCCAATCAACTTCAAAATTTCCAAGAGATTCTAGGGTTCGTCTCTTTAATATCTGATTTATTTTTATTTTACTAAGACTATTCTGTTATTTTTTTATTTACTGATACTATCATTTTAATAAATTTATAGATCGGAATACTATCATTTTAATAAATTTATATTTACTGATACTATCATTTTATTTACATTTAAGCGTAAAAAACCGGATAGACCGAGTTTTCAATCAATCGTGACCCTAGACAAGGATTAATCCACTCTAAGGTCCATTACAACCACAGAGGATCCCGCCTGTGGTTTAGATCCTGGCCGTTGATCTCACGAATCGCTAGCTGCTCAACTTTCTGTCTTTTCCCATTAAGTCGTATTTTTTATGGGTGATTCAAGATATGATTTCTACTATCCACTAGCTATACTGTTTTGTCTCGAACACCTTATGGGAATAATACATATCAGCACACTCCCTTTTTCGAAAGAGTGTGCAAATCAGCTCCTGTTCGGACTGACGTGGCGCACATACAAAACTTTATAGAAAAAATACCAATCAGTCATGTTTTTGTTGTCATGTTTTTCTAAGGGGTGTGCAAATCAGTCTCTGGTTAGGCTGACGTGGCGCGCACAGCCCCAACATAGGCTGATTTGCACATCAGGGGCTTATGTGTAAGTTCCCCATACTTTATTCTACATAGCATTTAGTTTTTACATTTCAGGCTGAAGTGCGCTCTGCACTTAGTTTCCACATATCAGATTGAAGTACTCTATAGACTAGAAAGCATAAACACGGGTACGAAAATATGATATACATAGATACGAGATACGACAATTTTTTTAAAATATAGCATACAGATACGGTTCAGACACGATAATAAAAATATAAATAATTAAAAATAACTTTTATTTAGTATTTTAAATATCTGAAAATATAATAATATTTAGTAACAAAGTCAAAAATATTTACGTCATTGAGATAAATTTAAATAATAAAAGACTAATTAAATCAACAACAATAAATATAATATTTGAACTTAGAACGTATTATATTACTTACTGCTATATATTACCGTTACGTTGTAGTATTTTACTTACTGCTATAGTATTTTATTTTTCTTAATAGAAAAATAAAAAATACTTAAAAAATAAAATAAAATTCCATAAATATGAACATGCGTGTCGGACACTCATGTATGGCATATGCCCGACACTTCTTTTATTTATTATTTTTTGGGCACTTGTTTGGCATGTCCAACGAGTGTCCAGTCTTGTCCGCGTCTCCGCAGCGCGTCCGTGTACACGGAATAAATTTTCGGCATTTTTATACTTCCTAGGCTATAGCACCCATTGGGCAGTTATTTTTAGTTTGAATGTTAACATTAGATTTAGTAGATACACTTATAATAATCAGATGAAATTAGAAAATTTCCTAGAATGATAAAATGCTACTTTGTTTCACAACAAACAATAAACACATATAAATTGAAATTTATAAGAATCTCCTGATAATTACATTTTTCTTAAAACTAATGTTAAAGTGATTATCTAAGGTGACGATGCATCTTCTTGATTATATTGATTATATTGGATAATATTTTATAATATTAACAAATGCTATTCATTAGAGTCCTTTACTGTGATGGTGTATCGTTATATATATTATATTTTTTTTTATATATAATACATAACTTTAATTATTCAGGTTCCTAATATCCCAGATAAATATGCGGCCAATAAATATTGGTACATCTGCTGGACAGATATATTGTCATGATCAGATGTTTTTGTTTCTGTGTCGTTTAGTATGAATTTTGACCAGGCCGAATTATTTGTTGAGGTGCATCGTGGGCTTAAATTTTGGTTGCAATTTAGTGGGCTCTATCCTTCATTTAAGATGATAACGCAACATCGGCAAAAAGGTACACTAATTTATTTTAAATTTTGTATAATCATAAGTTTTGAACCTTAATTTGAAAGTTACTCAAATTAATTTCAGTAGTTGGTTAGCACGGCTGCGTGCTAGACATATACCATATCATATCTCTAATGAAGGATTGGTCATCGATTTAAATTTCAGCAATATATATTTATGATGGACTTAATGTTAATGCTCTTAGTTTTCAATCGAGATGTACGCTAGAAATTGAACTCGACGGTCAACACAAAAAAATAAAAAATAAAATAAATCAATTTCTATAGTTTACAATGGAAATTCTGGACTACATGTGTTACATTTGTTACTATTAATTCAAAGAATTTATCCAGTGAGATTACTAAATTTTTGGGTTTTAGACATTTTGGCAATCAGTGCCTCCGAAAATCGGATTTCACCAATTCGTGCCATTTTAACTTGATTTGGTTTTTACTGTCCATTTACAGTGTAAAATAAAAAAAAAATACATCATCTTCTTTTTTCAAAAAAATGGAGCAATTTTTTGGGTCTTTTTTCCCACCAATTTCTTTATCACTCTTCTCTCTCTCTCTCTCTCTCTCTCTCTCTCTCTCTGGCGATCTCTTCTTCTTTTTTTCTTTTCCTCTCTTCCTCTCACTTACCTCTCTAAATTATCTCTCTTTTATTTCTCTTTCGAGCTCTCTGTTTACTATTTTTTTCTTTCTCTTTTTTCTTACTCTCTGCTTGAACACATGTGAATTTGGTGGTTATCTTCTAAGTTCAAGTGCTATACCAGCAGTCAACAAAATCACCATCAAATGCTTGAACATCACATAAACCCAGTACCATTATCTAGCTAGGAGAGGCTAGTTATTTGGATGAAGAAGGCTTATGCTATGATTTCTGTATTTCATTTTTTTTGTTATTTTGGTAGTTGCTTTTAGACATATAGAGTTGACTTTGCTTTTTGGTTTGCAAGAGTTGCCAGAATTACGCTCTTTTGTGCACCGGAACAAGTATGATGTTTGCGTGATAGCCATCCCTAGCCATTTCTCTTTCTTTTTGTATTAAAAAAAGAACAACATGCAGCGCATTAGAAATAAAGATAGATACTTCTCTACAAACAAATAAATTAAGTAGTAAGATATATGAAAACATAGAAATACCGACTAACATCAAGAATACATAGAAATGCATTGGAACACGTACAAACACTTAAAATACATTCGAATACATAGAAATGCATACTAATGCCTACGAACAGACAGAGCTATCTTGGTGTTTAGTTCAAAAAAATACAAAGTATATTCATACATACAACCTATAGCATTCCGTTAAATTGCTTGTGTTGGTGTTGCTCTAGAGGGTTGCAAGTATGCTTAATTATCAACAAGATTTGTCACTATAAATTTCTTTGATCCACTCACTTTGCGTCATTCACATCTTCACTTATTACATTAATCTTTGCAATATTTGACGACAATTTTGTGAGCTTTATTTTTAACTAGTATAGTTTCAAAATGTTCTCTAATTGTATACTTTTGCAAGAATTTCTAAATTTATCCCTACTAGCAAATAGTTAATCTAGTGTAAGAGCTAGCAGAATATCATCGTCATCGTAGCATGAATACCACCTCTAAATGTTGGCTGGATAGTGTACTTGTCTTCTTGGCTTACATTTCCAAAATCATATGTATTTTGTTGAATAAGATTTCGAATTTCATGAAGTAGTCTCTTTGATACGCATGAAATCCTAAATACAATACATTCTCCAGGTCTTCCTCTTCTTCTTCTTCGTCTTGCTCTACCTCTAAGCTGCCATCATTGTTACCGGAGGGAGCTCATTTTGTAAGTTTTCGCTACACACGTTAGATGCGATTGTCAGCTGATTTTTGTAGTTCCAAAAATCGAATCACCATCTTCCAACAAATTAAATATTGGTAGAGATAGTCAGATAGAGCGATGTGTTTTGAGGAAACATTTGATGGATTAGGAGTGAATTGATTTAATGGAGCTTGGGTGGTTGATGGATTGTCAACGTCGCTCATGACATCCGAATTTGGTTGAGAGGTATCCATATTCTAAATAGAACAACAAAGCAGAAAAAGTAAGGAGAAGAGGGAGAAAATAGAGTTGCAAGCAAGCAAAAGACTAGAGAGGTTGTGGATGGCGACAGAGATGGCACGGAGATGAGTTTAACGTAAAGGAATCAGCGCGAAAGATGAGCGCGAAGGTGTGTAATGCAATAGTTTCTTTTTTTTGGGGGAACTGAGCACCAAGGTAGCTATGTTTGTTAGTGGGTGTTCGTATAATTCTAGGTATTTGTATATATTTCAATGCGTTCGTATGTGCTCTTTCGTATTCATTGATATTCCTACGTGTTCTTAGGTGTTACTAGGTTCACATGTATTTTTAGGTGTTTATATGCATTCCTACATATTCTTATTTGTTCCTTGGTGTTCGTATATATTATTATATGTTCGTATGATTTCCTAATGTTTGTATGTGTTTTTAGGTTTTTCTACGTGTGCGGCGGTGTTCATATATATTTACAGTAATTTAAATGAGAATTTTAGATGTGAAGAATTAGTATGATTTTAAATCTAATATAAGATTATGAATTTTTAATTAATGATTAACAAACTAATAAAGCAATTAAAAGCAAAAAACAAAATACCTATCCTATGTAGAAAATAGCCCAAATATGTCCCAGCGTGTCTCCGGTGTGTTTAATTTACTCAATTCAAATACGTAAATTCGGGTGTTCAACACGTGTTCGACCTGTCCGCAGCTTGTCCTATTGGACACTTCGATACGCTGTTTGGAAAAGTGTCCATACTTTCTAACTCGGTAGAAATAGCTATTTATTACTATATTTGTAGAACGAACAAATGGCAATTAGGCAGTCCATGACTGCTTTTAAGTTAGTATGGCTAAAACCAATTATTCTTGTACTAACTGATGGTGAGGATTTGAACTTGCAACGTGTGTTTTATGAGCCATTCGTCACGCTAACACAAGTGGGAGACATTATATAGTATATAATATCACTACCTTATATTAATATTTTTATGAATATAGATATTTTATTACATAAATTAATTATTATTTGATTAAATTATTATATTTTATTTATTTTTAATTTTTTATATTCTTCAAATTGGTTCTATAGTTATTTTTTACAAATTATGGAGTAATTTTTGTAATTTAAAAAACTCAAGACTTATTTGACAGGAATTTCATAGCAGAGTTCTCTTTTTTTTTAAATATAACTCCAAAAGTCAAGGCGGAATCCACCGACAGTCACCAACAAGGTCCCACCCATATATCCGTTGTAAATTCAAACACCAATTGGTGTATCGTATCTCAGCAATAGAAAAATACAACAAAAAAAAATAATAAATAAAATAAGAAAAATAATAAATAATAAATTATTTGTTTAATTTGAAAAGGGTTGTCGAGCTCTTGCGACAGGCTACCCGATCCAAATCAAACGGTCGTCCCACAACCCCAAACATCTTGTAGATCCAAATTTGAATTCTAAGCCAGACGGTCTCAAAATCCTGTCCTCGATTCTCACGTTAGTATTTCCTTGTAAAAATACCATTTTTTTGGTCTGAGTAAAACGACCATTTTTGAACCCCTCTTCTTCTCTCCATCCACCTATTATTGTAGCTTCTTCCTTTGCTTACTTTACCGCAATGGGGACTTGCTTGAGCAAGAAGAAACAGAGCCGCCACCATGAACCGTCTCATACTTCTTCCAATCAACAAACAAATCAGAATAACCCGGAGATGGTTAAGGAGGTAGTTGTGGAGACATCGTCTCGATCCGTGGCGGCAGCGAAGAAGCCGGTGTTTGTTATTGCTCAGACTAAGAAGGCTTCTTCATCTTGTTCTGTCACTACTGCTGCTGCTACAGATAAGAGTAGTTGTTTCACTGAGGATGAGGAGAGTAGTAAGTGGGTGGAGACACCGAAGAAGAAGAGAATTGCCACCAAGGACGATGGAGATAAGAGTATAGTGGAGGAGGCCCCTCCGGCGACAGTTCAGACATTGAGTTGCACCAAGGAAGAGGTGGACGCCATTCTAATCCAATGCGGCCGTCTCAGCCGGAGCTCCTCTGCCACGGTGGAGCCGGCGGTGGCGGAGACTCCTACCAAGAAGAGGTATTCAGGGTCTAAGCGAAGCTACGACTTCGACGAGGCGGCGAAACGTTTCGACGAAGACGATGACTACGAGAAGCAGCCCGTATCGCGGCCCTCCCCTCGGCGGCGAACGCCTAGCAGGGACAGGGCTGGCGGCGCCGACCACCACCATCAACATCAAAAGCGGTCTGGGAGTAGAGAGAGGGGCAGCAGCGGCAGCCATGGAGCGAGACGAGCGAGCCAGTCGCCAAGGAGGAGATCTGAAGTTATAAGTGATCAAAGGTCGTCGAAGCAGCCGGGGAAGATGGTGTCAGTGCCGGCTAGAGAGAAAAAAAATGGTATCTCCGGCGAGGCGACAGTGGCAAAGAGGGCTTCTTCCCCAGCTGTTGTGAGGTCTCATTCGCCGGCGCACACTAGAGCTTCTAACGAGAATAGCTGCTATCCTCAGTCGCTCAGTCGGAATAATTCACGGAAAGCGGAACAGTCGCCGTACCGGAGGAACCCCATGGCTGAGCTTGACGAGAACTCTCTACGACATCATAAGCTTCATCATCAGGTATTCCAAAAAAGCAAAATCATCCGTCTTTTCCTCTTTTTTGTTTGTCTTGTTGAAGTTTATTAATGATTGCCTGCTTTCGATAATACTGATATGAAGTTAGAAATCAGCCTGAGTTTTTCACATACACAGTTCATGAATGAGCAGTACGCGTTAAAGTTCACGATTTTTGGGAGAAATTTGAGGATAGATATGGAGTCCGGCATTTTTGGAGCACCCAGATTTGATGCCAAATTCTACCAGTTGACCATCTTAATCTGACCAAACTTTTGAGTTCAAGCTATGAATATGGAAAATAGTTATAATGCTATAAGAACGATTACTTCTATAGTACTCACTAAAACAAATACTTTCTTTAATCCATCTTGATATTACAATTTTATAGTACAAATTATTTTTAAAAATAACAATAAGGTATTTAAAAAAATAATAAAAAATTATAGTAGAAAAATAGTTATTTAACTTTTTTAATATTTTAAATATAAATTTATGTATATTATTTATAATAATTCTATGTATATCTAAATATGAATTTGAATATGTGCGTGAAGTAATCAAACTTGTATGTAGACTATCTTAAAACTTCTCATGAATTTGGGTGAAGTTTTGTTACAAAATTTTTGGAATCTCTAGCATTTTTAATTAGTTGATGTATGCCCTGTCTGCTGTGGAAGCCGATGTTGAAACCTTGATGAAATTGGTGTTTTGATCATAGAAAGCAAGTGAAAGCAGCGATCAACCACGCAAGCAGCTAGAGCAGAGGACTACAGAAATTAGGAAGCACACGAGCTGTCAAGTTAAGGAACAACCGGAAGAAGCTCCTCCGCTCGGCGGCGGCAGCGGTGGAGCGACGGAAGGAAGTCTCAATCCGATAACAATTGTGAGAAGTAGGTCTTCTAGAAGATCATCCAGAGATCTCGACCATATTCTAGGAATGAACAATACTGCCTTCTCTCTCCCTGCCTGCGTTTCCAAGGCTTGTTCTATTCTGGAAGCAGTTGCAGACCTCAATTTCGATAGCAAAAGCGTCGACACCTTCAACGACGTTCATCTGCCATTTTTGGAGTCTGAGATATTCGTGAAGGATGATATAATGGAGCCGAGCATTCAGAGGTATGTCACTGTGGGAGGATTACTGGGGGATTTGGAACCACAGGAGTCGGCGGGGAGCAACAGCTTCGTTGCAGGCGGCGGGCAGACGTGGTCTTCTCCGTGGGAGCCCAACTCCGTTGAGTCTGGCGAGCGATGCTGGACGTCGTCGCAGTCTGCAAATGAAGTCGTAGAAGAGGAAGAAAAGAGTAGCCTTCGTGATCACCGACAACCGAGTTTGCAAGAATCTCGAGGAAGAAGAATGAGAGGTGGCGGTGGATCGTCATCTAGTACTAACAGCAGCTTACCCGCTGGTTCAGCAACACGTCGTAGCCAGAGAAGAGAATTTCACCACCACCGTAGTGGTGGCGGCGCAGCCAGGACTGGTGAGAGAGTTGGTGGAAGGGTTTCTGCTGTTCCAGTTGCTGCTGGCGCAAGCTCTTGAGGAATATTTGGTTACTAAAATGTGTATTGATTATGTGGTGGTTTAATTACAGCAAGCTGTTTTGCTTTTGATGTCATATAAGAACTTAGAAGTGTTACATTTATGTAGTTATATGGTGATTATGATCGTGGAAATGTATACATTTCTTCAATTCCATGGTGGTTGTCATAATGATCATCGCCTCACTCGGTCATGATTTGGTGGCTTTCTCTTATTTGGATGTGTAGAAAGTGATGTTTAGGCTCTGTTGACAGCAATTGTATGTATATATATATATATATATATATATATATATTATATCCTCCTATATTAAAGTGACGACTTTTGATCATTTGTTATTTGACTTCAAACAAAAATTCGGAATCGATAAGAGTGCATTTGCCTTAAGAGGTTGAAAAACATTCAAATACCAAAATTCAAATAATGTGGATATTCCATTTGTACTATCTCATACTACAAAATAAACTTTCAGAATAAATTCTTCCAGAAACTGCTAGCTGCAAACATCAAATTGCATGAATTTATATTTGTGTGGTTTAAAGCACTCTGTCGATTTTTTTTAAATTTTTGTGAAAACAAAATTTATATTATGTCATTTTATTACTTACATCATGAGTTAATCTTAACTTTAACTGTTCCATGCACAAGTAGAACATCATAAAAGTTGAATATTTGTCTTCGAGTACTTTTGGATTTATAGACCACTTTCAGTCTTTTTTTTTCTTAAAAAAAGGATCGTAACATTTGCACCTCTTAAATCACTCTATCATGCTCTGACTTTTTATATGAAAGTCAAATTATCAAAAGTCACATTTCAAGTAGATTCTAATGACTAAGGCTAGCTGATAGCTGATCGTAAAGGTCAACGCCTTTAAACCTTTGCACAATATCTATAAGATGGTCTTATCTGTCTTCTCTTTATCTCTAACAATGTTATATAGTTGTTCTTCTTCTTCTGAATTAGATATTTCTACTTCTTCATTAGTCAGTGCTTCTGTAGTAGGATGAATAGAAGAAGAAGATAAAGTCTTTAGCTGTGAATTAGCTGTAGCACTAGTCTCCAATATAATCCTATCAACAAGAAACGGTTCTTCTTCAACACTAGGAAAAGTAGAAGAATCCTTTATCGCCCAAAGTAGAGAAGATTCATCGGAAGTAATATGACCATCGACATAAAATTTCGGAGATTTAGTGATTAAAGTTGTGGATGCATGTATGGAGGACAACAAAAAATCCTCAAATTTAAGTGATTTGCAGGAGTAACAAAAAGCACGCTTCAAGAGCTTTGCGATTATAGCTGTGGATGGAGAGCAATTCACCAATAGCACTCCATGCCAACTGTTTCTACCCTAACCTCCTGGTCTAAACCTGCATTTAGCAACATGTGTCTAGCTTTCTATAGAAGAACTCCTTTCATGCGCACTGCAACCCCATTCTGTTGTGGTACTTGAATATTATGTTAGGTGTCTCACAATGCATTTCTCGTAAAAAGTATTATATTTCCAGTACAAAACTAAAGGCCATTATCTGTTACATTAGCAAAATTTTAATCACACAATTTGGCTTATTACATTTTAATTTTGCATATATCTTTTATGAACAGCCATCAGCATAAAAGGCTAGAACTCTTAAGCTATTATATATAGAAAATCCTATAGAATACCTACTCCTAATCAAGTACCCTTGTATTGTCTTGTTCAACTCCGGTATGCTTCCCAAAATTTGGCCTACTTTGAATTTCGGATTGGTCGAATCACCTCTAAATGGATTATGCATTGCCTCATATCTTGATGTTTTTTTTTTTTTTTTTTTTTTTGCCTATCTCAACTTTTTAGAATGGAGCAATACAATCATCTCCATCTAGTCCTCTCCAAATAGGCTCCTCAGTTCATCTTCATCTTCATCATCATACTCTGAACCTGAATATTCTACATCTTCGCCTTGTTCACCTTTATAGGATTACTTAGATTTGGTAAATGATAACTATCACTTGTTTCATCCCAATTTGACCTTTTACAGTATCATTCATCTCATGTACTACTTCATTAGCTTCAACTTAGTTTTGAATTTACTCTTGAGGAGCTTCACATGCACTAGCATCTTCATCAGAGTCACCTACAAAATCATTTGCAAAACCTTCACTAAAATTCTCGATATCTCTTGGTTTGGTTGCTCAGGGTCTACTTGATAGGCATCTACATAGTTGAATTCATTATAGTACCCAACCATACCATATGCATCATTGTCCTTATTGCAAAAATATAATTCTTATTAGAATGTTTCCAATAGTACTTTACTTTAGCAATCACAGGACTTTTGCATACCCAATAATCTTAATATATTCTTAAGCTCAATAATTGACATGTAGTCCTTAAATAATTAATCACAACTTGCTTCTCTTTTGTCTCGTACTTCATCTTGATTTATGGATGAAATAGCCACCATGGTGTCTTATCAAAAAAAAATGATTTCCGAAAATTGTTCATGTACGGAAACCAAATTTGTAGCTGATCCCAAGAAAATTAATATTGTAAAATACTATTAGCATGTATATAACAAACCGTAAAGTACCTAGCTTCCTTTCTTCGTCGCCTCCTTAAATCCACGGGTTATGTGCCGTAATACTGCCAATTTGACTTAATTTACTTTACAACGGCAAAGTAGAAGCTAATATTGGAGTGCCACAATGATTTTAAGAAAAATTAAGGGATCAAGGCTGGAGAAAGTGGAAGAAAGAAAGGAGGACATGGTGGTGGATTTGGTATCCTGAAAGCGGGTAAGATACGTCAAACACTAATTCACGTGAACTCACGTGGTTTTTTTTCCCTAACTGTTTTGAAGGATTGCGAGCCATGTAAACACGCCGTTAGCGTCTTAGACAGCATTATCGGCGGAGGTATGAACGGTAACACCTTAAAAACTCGAGGTGGCAAACTCAAAAATTGGAATGCTTCGAGGTATGAAGTAGGAAATTTGGACGCCCGTAATGGCTTGCACTCAAACTCAAATGTTTCGAGATTCCATATATTGAAGTTTAATTCAACATATCATCATCACATCCAGAGCAATCAATCAAACTGCCAGGACTAACAGCAATATCATAGCCAGGCCTTAAATGTCCTAACATGGATTCCTGTCATGACCTTCCCGTGTCATGCTAGCCGTAAAAATAAGCTGATGAAAGTGACACATGTTCTGTTTGGTGCTTGATATTGCAGCCGTAGGATGGAGTTTAAGTTGATTTAATCACAGCCATAGGATTTAGCAGGATTGGGCACAAGTTGCAACTGTTTGTTCAAGGGATATTTCTGTAATTTCCTTCAATTGATTGAGCTGCTTAAATAGCAAATGGCAGCTCACTGCTTAGGGAGGTTATATGGATGAAGTTCTGATTTCGTTGTTATTTTGCTCTATTTCATTTCTTAGTTGCTATTTCTTTCATTTAGTTGTAAAGATTCATATACGTAGTGAAAAATCTGTGAAATCAATTCGATTTTTACACCAAAAATAGTTCGTCAATTAAGTGTTTGTTGATTTGTTTGTTCATGTTTGATCTTCCGGTGGCGATCTCCGGTGAGGGTCATAACAAGTGGTATCAGAGCATCGATCGGGTGGTGAGGAAGATGAATCCTATTAGATCTATGGATCTGGAATCCATAATTCTCACACGAATTGAAGCGAGACTTGATCGGAAGATGGCAGCCGTGAGATCCGAGTTTCAAACTTTTGTAGATCTAATCATGAAGCAGATGGAGGCCTGTACCATTGAAATTCGTTCACAAATAAAGAACCACACTAGTTCGGAAGATGATGTAAAACACGATCATGCTAGATCTGTGGTTCCTAGCTCTGAGGATGATTTAAAACACGATCAGGCTAGATCTGTTGTTCCAGCTGTGAAGAAATCAATTATACCCCAACCAGTTTTAGCAACTGACATTTCTGCTACTATTTCTCTTAAGGGTCTTCTTCAACCATCCTACGGCTGCAATATCAAGCACCAAACAGAACATGTGTCACTTTCATCAGCTTATTTTTACGGCTAGCATGACACGGGAAGGTCATGACAATTCCCCTGCCAGAGTAGTTATTAACATTTACCACCCAGCCTCTGTTAGGGTTAGGGTTTGATTAATAGCTCGATCACCATCAGTCACCAGATATTCACTAAATACTGCATTAACTTTCACCTGACATCTGGCTTGCTGATCTCATCTTCTTCAATCTGTTTTGCTAGCTATAATAAGGATTTTATCTGCAAGTGCAACTCAGCCAGCTACTGTAACGCAATTTTGTAAGCTAGTCGAATCTATGGATCCATCTTGCATTGTTTTATTCCCATCTATTATGGTCTCATTCAAGTCTTTTATTTTTCAGAAATTAAGGCTAGCACTGCTATGTAACATATCAAGTAGTCGATCTTTCGCTTTCATATTCCTATCTTGTAAGCCTTTGTCGCGGTTTCAATAGCTAGGAAGCACGAACACTAACTTGAGTACTAGGAACACGGTACGACACGGACACATGACATGACAATTTTCTAAAAAAATAGAACACAGATACGGCTCGGACACAGCAATAAAAAATATAAATAATTAAAACTTATATTAAGTATTTGAACATCTGAAATTACAATAACATTCAATAACAAAATCCATACATAATATAATATTTCACATTTGAGTTAAATTTAAATAATAAAAGTCTAATTATATCAATAAAAATAAATAAAAGTGTAATATTTGAGTACAAACTATATTATATTAGTTACTACTATGTACTGTTAGAACTATATAGTATTTAACTTCTCTAAAAAAATAAAATAAAAAATATATATAAATAAAACATATATGTTGGACACTCCTGTCTAGCTTATCCGACATACATGTCCGAAATTTTTCTTTATTTTAAATTTTCGGACTCGCCTCTGTCGTATCTACGGCGTGTCTGTATCGGACACTACAGGGGATAAAAATTTGACATGTCTATGCTTCCTAGCAGCATAGCATTATGAACTACAGTACTTGTCTGCTGATTGACAGAAACAACTGTCATAGTAATTTAGAGTTATCTCATGAAACATAACATAATAACCTCATCTGTCAAACAGCAGCAATAAATGTATGGTTACTTCAGATACATGCCTCTTGAATTTTTCTTTCAAAAAAGAAAAAGAAAAGAAAAAGGAAAACTAGGAAGCAGGGTTTTTGGCAACACCTTGTCTGCGATGTATATATAATCAAAACAAGACATTAGACTGAAAATTAACTAGAGAAACCAAATATATTATGTACTGTACAGAACAAAATTCATGAGCATTCTTGCTTTTTTCCATCTGACTATATATCTACCACTGCTAGACGGTTTCTAGGTCAACAACATAGCCTCTAAGTGAAGGAGTTTGATTAACAAGATTGATTCCATTGGTAGCATACTGGTTATTATTGTTCTTCTGCAATCTTCTTCTTGCTATATAACCCCTGACCCAGGGTGTGACATCTTCATTTATCTTGATCATGATGAGGAACAATAGACGGTAAATTACAATCATGCTGAAGAGAACAGATAAATCCCACCATTTTGATCTGTTGACATCAATCTGGAAAACATACTCTAGTACATATTCGCCGGATATTTTCGGTAGATCTGGTAATTGATTGTCAAACATCAGACCTTTGAGGTCATTTTGATACTGCCCCTGCAGATTTAAAGCATTAACGGATCAGTAATGGTATGGAACAGTGTTATGTTTGTGATTTGTTTTATGATTTAGTATATCCTTCCTGCAGTGCCCAATAATGGAAGCTGACATATGACATCGGGTAGCGCCAGAATGGTTTTGGAATGTCTTTTGGTAGCCTGAAGTATCCAGAGACCAACATGAAGATTCCCTGTTCATGGTTCAAAAAAATTCAGAATTAGATCATGTAGTTCATTCAGATGACATATTAACTCTTTGTTAGAAATGGCACGTTAAGGGGTATATATATATATATATATATATATATATATATATATATATATATATTCTCTAAGTTACTGCTGGAGATGTATCAGGTGACTAAATTTTTACAGCGGTAAAGGAGACGTTTTTCTTTGGAAGATCAATTCAGAATGACTAAATTCTCAAGCCTACAATAAGATAAGTATTAATATTAAATGGAAACTTATTTTACTGGAAAATAAGATAATCAAATATTTAGTACTTGATTGTAGATGCTTTACTACAAAAATCCTGTAAAAACAAACCTTCAGCATGCCTGCCTACAACTGCATAAAACTGCATAAAACTGCATAACTCTCTGCAAAACATTATACTGGTCCAGTAATTTCATGACGCATGCGACTTTTCGTTCTAGGTAGTGAAATTAAACAATCATTTTATCTACACATTTCTTTTTTGCTCTTTAATAACGATAACTCTGCTATTTATGTATGCAACTATCATGATCTAAACCACAATGCTAAGTTATTTCATCATCACCTATTAAAAATCTAACACGATCTTTTATTTGTGCAAAATCACGAAAATAGCAGCACTTTCACTTATATAACTAAGATAGTAACTAGTAAGCCGATTGTGACAGATGTCTGTTTTACCTGGATCCCAGCTCCAGTAATAATACCCATCAAGAAATTCGGTACAACACTGGCGATAGCCATCATCAAGCTCTCAACAACAGTAACACTGGCGTAGAGGGCTAAGACGAAGAATAAGTAATGCATAAATCCTGGATGAAGATGCACCATGAAATAGCATATAGTTCCAGAGAGAACAGTAATAAGGATTAAAAATGGCATGGCCGACAATGTGTTGCTGACAACAAATGCTACCACACCGTAGTGTCCATTGAGTCTTTCCCTCTGGAATACCTGGCAAATTGCATAACTTGATACATTAAAATCAGGCTACTTAATTCAAGACGTAAAGCGATCAAGTATGCTATGCTAGCGGAGTGCAGCGGTGGTAGGATGGACCTCATGAAGCATTCATGCACCAGGTTCAACTCGTTGCACCGCCAGTTGCGCATAAAATATGCTGTGCTGGCGGGCACACACACATCTGCCCTCTCGCGTGTGATGAAGCACACCCGGGGTGACAGTGTTCTCCTAGAGGAGCCAGGTTGGGCCTTTATGCAGGCAGAGTTTCTATTTTGCAATGAGAAACTTATCACTTACCTTCATATCTTCTACAAATGAGGGAAATCCGCCAATAGACATGAAGGTGACAAAGCCAAAAACAAATGAAGCGCATGCGCCTCTAGCCTGTGCATAAAATAAAGCAGTAGATTTAGAACAAGAACTATCTTCTGCCTAACAAACAATAATGGATATACGCATATTCATGGAGCAAAATAGAAAGAAAATAACGATGCAACGCATGAGCACGCATCGAGCTAGATGTTCTACATACCAGAATCGAGCTATATCCAGTTCCAACATTTAGATAGATTGTACCAATGCAGATTGTCACAACAACATATATAATAAGCCTTAACCAATAATATCCGAAATCTCTTGACATGTTAACAAACGAACGCTTGGTTAAAGTGTAAGCCTGCATCAAGAAACTAGCCTGACTGCCTCCTGAATCCAACACAGTTCCTTTCTGCAAGAAGTTAACGCCATTATGATCAGTTCAAGATAAGGGGATTGTTTATTCACATTCATGCTCAACATAGATTTTTAAGCAGGTTCTTACAACTCGAGAGATTTCGTCAACTTTTTGCCGTGCATTATAAAATTGTTGGGAGTGGCTGTAAAAATCAGTCAACCTTCTGATTGCTTCTGATGTTGTTGTTTTCTCCAAAGGGTCATCGCTTCTTTCAAACTGTTAAAAATTAAAGACAGCCAACATTTGACGAGCAAAATAAGTGTCTATATGCAGAAGAGGAAAGGTTCACGGTGGTAGGTGGGTTTCAGAAACTCTCATTGTTCTGGATTTGACTTTCCGTACTGCTATGTGTATTTGTAAATGCTGCACAGGTAGATATGCTGCACACGTGTGACGGGACACTCCATGTGCCCTCCTGGAGGAGCCAAGCGAGGGCCTTATACGGGTAGAAACGTAGCTCCAGGTGGAAACCTGAAGCTCTCAAAAAAATATAGAAGAGGTAAGGCATACCCTTATTTTGATTGATCCCTTGAGTGTAGCTTTAACTTTATCAAAATCGGAGTTTATGCACCTCAGAAAATGATCAGATGGGTTCCTTAGAGATGGACAAGGAAAACCAGCTAATGCAAAGAACTATAAAGCAGGTAAAAAAAAAAGAAGTCAGAAATATTGGATAAATCAGTACCAACTAAATTACAAGATTTAAAATCAACCTCATATGCCTCTGAAGCCTTTCCAAAATAAACAGTTTTGCCTCCCGAAAGAAGAAATAACCGATCGAACAGTTCAAAAACTTCACTACTTGGTTGGTGAATTGATGCTATTACTGTCCTTCCATCTCTAGATAGACCCCGCAATGTTTGTGTGACGAAGAATGCGGATGCACTGCAAATGAAAGAAAACTATAAAGAAGCAAGAATCCACAATACAGTATCCTTATTATTAGGATACAAGATTGTTAAGCAACTCAAATTTGGTATATGAATTAATCAGCAAGCAGTAAACAACATGATTTATCAGGCAATATTTTGTAGACGGCCATTGCTGCCTATGAATGCTTGTGCTGAAAAAATAAGAAAAGGACTTTATTTCAGCATGTTCACCAAACAAAATTTGAATTTCAAATTTTTACAGGGTCTTGCAAAACTAGTAAACCAGCCAAACAAGTATATTAAGATGAACTTGGACTTATTTGAAACTCAACAAAATGCCAGTGATGTCTTTTTTTATATATTTATATGTAAAAACAACAAAACCAAAGAATCTGCTACATATAGTCTTGTTTGAACTTTGAACACAGCAAAAGGACATCAAAGTGGCCAAAGGGTCTTGTGCTGGATGGGTGGGGGCTCTGAAACCCTTCCCATGTTCGACTTTTCATGCCGACAGTTGCTCATTCGCGAAAGCTTCACTTGCAGGTTTACGTCCACATGCGTCCTCCCACATGCAACGAATGGCTTCGCATAGAGATCGGCCCCACGGTAATTTACTCCCGGATATGGATAATGACAGCAGTGTCCGTTACTCAAAAAAATAAAAAAGGGCATACAAAACTTTATGAAATATTTAAGCTTTCTACCTCGAAGATACAAAAATAAACAAAACAAAACCATATCTTACCTATCAAGACCGCTTGTAGGTTCATCAAGAAAGAGCAATCTAGGCCTCATTAGTATCTCAAGAGCAATGCTAACTCTCCTCTTTTCTCCACCACTAATACCGCGCAAGTGCCAATTTCCTACTACTGTGTCTGCACAATCTTGGAGGCCCATTTCTACGATGGTGCCTTCGACTAGAGCTCTTTTCTCCTCCCTTGGCATCTTATCGGGGAGGCGAAGCTGAGCAGAGTACGATATCGTCTCCCTCACCGTCAAGGTACCGATCAAGTTGTCATCTTGAGTCACATATGCCTGCAACCCGATACAGATATCAATTAAAAAACACAAAGGAAAAAGAAAGTAAAAGAAAAGATAGGTATACAAAGAAGCAGATTTGACTAATTTTTCCTCTCACTGCACTCATTATATAAAGAACCTGATATTAAATGAACTACATGAAACCATAACTAGATATCCTACTTGAACATAAAGAAAGAAAAAAAAAAAAAAACAACTCTGGAAGATTAAACATAAGAAGACCGTGTCGTGTTCCCAAAATAGAGACAAACGAAGAAAAACAGATCTAACTGCGTTGAATATAAGAAGAAGCTAACAATCTTTCCCTGTTATTATCATCAATAAGATCTACAGACATAAATTAAGTATAGCGTCTTACGGCGGTGCCGAAGGAGAGCTTGGTCTTACGGCCATTAAGTAAGATAGTTCCGGAGAGGAAAGCATTTGTAGCGAGACGGCCAGCGAGTGCGTCAAGTAACGTTGACTTCCCGGAGCCAGACGGACCCATGAGTGCCATTATAGACCCTGGCTCAGCGTAGCCGGTGAGTCCATGGAGCACCGTCTGCGTTTCTCCGCTCCCAAGCGTCACCGTCACGGTGAGGTCCTTCCACGTGAGCCATGCAGACACGTCGCCTATGAACTCAGTGTTTGTCTTCTCCCTCCACAACGTCTCGCTTAACGGGCTCAAGCCTCCGACAACTATTCCTGTCACCGGAGGCTTGTTCGACTCTATCTCCCCCTTCACCTGCTCCGCAGTCGCCGCCTCCATGCTCTTCGTCATATATCTCTCGTGCATGGACACAATATACCAGTTTGCTTCAGATATGTACTTGAAAGAGAACCAATTTATCGAGGTGGGGTGTAGCTTGGGAAATGTAAAGGTAGATGAGGGTAAGCTAGTTATAAAGACGAAGGAGAAGAGAATAAAGGGTTTCGCGTTGGTTAGGATTAAGAGAGGAGGTTGATTATCCGGAATGTTAAACACCAAAAAATAAATAAATAAACAAGCAAGAAGAACGAACAGTGGTGAGGATTGAGGATACAGGGGATGATTCATGATTGTGCATTGCGGACAGTAAGCAAGCTTAAGATAGGTCGGTTTCCATTAATAAGGGGCTGCTGCCTGCTGGATGTTGGTAGGCGCAGTTATTGCACCGCCGCACTCATCTTCATGCCATGCCAATGTGTTTTCTTTCCATCTCTAATCAAAGTTTTAGACTTCTAATCTAACTCTACGTTGGAAAATAAAAATAATAGCTCCGAAAACATACCCATAGCCAAAAAGATAAACGTAGAATTAATTCCAAATTAATTTCTTATATAGGACGACAGTGCTCTTTGAACTTGACATGAACATGGTGAAATTCATAATTCAAAAAAGAAATGAGGTGCTTGAGCTCGGACACCATCCCGGAAGTATGAGAGCCCAACTTCAGCACGCTTCAGAAGTGCTGGGGGCGAGCGCACAAACCTTTGAAACGTTGTACATGACACCGTTAAGAGACGGGGCATTTTCGAAGAAAAAATTCTGCTAAGAATTTTTTGAGAAAAATGATAAACTACAAAGGTGTGGACTAATAAAGTTCTATGACTTCATTCAAAGTCTTATGAAGAATAACAAAAACATATATTTATTGAGATTTGAAATTAGTTTCAAATGATGTATAGTAAATTATACTTTAAAATATTTTTAGAAGGCTACTTAGATTTATTTTTTATTTTTTGAAAAAAAAAAGAAAACTGGAACTAGAAATTGTACAATACTAACTTTGCAGTTAGTTATTTTCCAAAAATGTCTTTAAAAATTTAGTTTGCTATTTACTATAGGCATTACCATATAGATATACATACAATATATATTATTACATATCGTACATTTTACATAAAATATTAAATTTCTAGTTATTTTTATCAAAATATTATATTTTATTCGATATATGTTATTAGATCAAAAAAAGGCCACATATTATGCTTTAAAATTAGCAGAGTAATGTGAAATATTGGCGATACTAAGTTTATATATATATATATATATATATATATATATATTATATATATATATATATAATATATATACTATGTGAATTTTTAAGAATAAGAATAAATACCGCATGACCGCATGATACGCTAAAAATTATTCAAAATATCATTTGACATAACGATTTTGATCACCTAGTATATATATATATATATATATATTAACATGCTTCTTCATTTTAGCATTTTATTCGAGCCTTCTTCATCCGTACAGCGGTACAGGTTGGTGAATTGGGAGTGCAGCTGTTGTTAATGGAGACATTACTTCTCCATTGATGCATCCAACTGCTCTCATCTAAAAAGAAGGAGATGTTACACTGTACCACTTCATAAATTTGGCAGTCTTGTTGTAATAGACATCTCCTGGATGTCTGTTCACAAAGACTCATAACATAATTTTTTTTTTTTTTTTTTTTTTGAGAAACAAAACATATATATATTTTTAATATATTGTTATTGATTTATCTTTTACGTAAAAACAGCATCATCGACAAAAAGAAAAAGTAAATATATAAAAAAGATCAGCTCAATCACGTTTGAACATCAAGAACATGCTCCCCTCAAATTGAGTTCAAGCAAGCTCTATCACGACCAAGAGCCCATACAATCACCACGTCGCTCATGTTAGGATTATAAAGCCTAAATAGTAGAAAACCCACAAATATATTTTTTTTATAATATAGATAAGTACATAAAATTATGTACTTAATAAAGAGTAAAGTAGAAAGACATACAAGTAATCATCACTTCAAGTGATTCCAAGTTACCTACAAAATAACAACACAAATTAGAAACGTCGGTCATTGGGGTTGCTTTCCATTTCCATCACACCGACATCCCCTAAGTGTAAAAAAGTGTGATAATATCACACTTTTTGCTAGGTGAGTAGGGAGGCAACGGCCGAAGATGCAGCGGTGCAACGGAGCGTGATTGATGAAGCGACGGGCGACGGCTGGACCTTTTTTAAAAAATAGAAGTTTAAATATTCTATGACCCTCAAAGCTGTCGTTGAAGAGAGTCACCTGGTTGCGTAGCGATCGTTGATCATCACCAATCGCATATGTCGGTCGCCAATAGTGATAGACATCAACGAACGATAATTTTCGGCAGTCGATAATTGAATCAATGACCAACTTTCAGTGTCCGATACCGGACCGTGGTCGTTGATGATTCAACAACCGAGAATTGGTAATTAAAGACCGACTTCAGCGGTCGGTGATACATAAATTTGTTGTAGTGCCATAAAATATTTTGTGTAAAATTTATAAACTTTATGCTTGTAGCAGATCATAAGATAATAACAAGGTCTTCATCATGATCCGCCAAAAATAATATTTGTTGATGTTGAGCTAGGGTAGTTCTCTGCATAATTTCTCCCATTGCTGCTTCCTATTATTTTTGCGCAGCTTCAAGAGTACAGTTGAACACGATTCTAATACCAAGTGTAAAAACTTAATGCTTCAATATAAAAACAATGGGCTTGTGGAGGCAAGGAACTTTTTAATGGCAATAGAACTACAGAGGACTTTCATTCAGCTTGAAAAAATAAATATAAGTTGAAAATAAATAACAGATCTTTCCTAGAAAGTAAACGTAGAAGTAGCTACTTCTTCAACAAACTAAGATACACTAAATATAATTTAAAAATAGAATAATAACTGGATCCACTACACCTACTAAATAGGAGATTCTAATTGAAAAGTAATTTGACTAAAGACTTGGTTAAACATTTAAATTAATACCAATACTGTGTACACCAAATCGAACGTGAGCACGATTTCTAGAACCATGGTGTTTCCCTTGTTTAGCTACTCCGGCTACCACGCCGAACCCTAGCTGCCTCTTCATGGGATAAATCCCATTGGGGAAGTTATATTTTAGACTTTTCTTTTGTGTGTGATGTGGAAAGGTAAATATTATTCTTTCCATGTTACGGTTGCGATTTTAGGAGAACAGAGGCAGCAATGGTGCCGATTGAAGAGCTATGTGACCCAGTAGTAGAGAGCGCAGATGAGGGTGATGCGACCACCCACTAGTGGGCCGAAGTTGACGGCTGGTTAAACGTGTCCGCCGTAGATATTGTATGCCATTACTATGGCGACGGCTAGCGCTAAAGCGTGAGCTAGGGCGACCGTGACCAAACCTCTGGGTGTGAGTGTATGCTTGTAGAACTTCTCTGCATAACGGAATATAATTATATGCCAGTAAACATTTTTTTTATTGTTGATTCCTGATAAGTTTCACGATCCTATATGAATGAGATTAACCTCGCTCGAAGGGTGGAGCAATTATGGTACATCCTCTTCCAACCGACATATTTGTTCATATTCGAAGTCCGCACCATGTGAAGGCTTTATAACCGTTTAATCCAACCTTACTAGCCCTCAAGTTAGTTGCCCATAGATATTATCATATGGACAACTTAGCCATGCTATGTTAGAACTTAGTAATCAATGAAAGCTCGCAAGCTATCCAATTGAATTATTTTACAGATGGACAAAATCGAGCCCTCACCGGCGAAGAAAAAATGGCGGCGAGGAGGAACTTGGCGAGAATGGCGTGCATGGTATCAGAGTGGAGAACACATCCATCCTTTCGAACGCAGTTATGAAAACCCACGGATTGGCATGGCTTGTAGTGGATTAGCAATGGCGTAGTTAGGGAGAGGTTAGCAATGGCGGGTGCGTATAAATGAAACACTGTAAATGACAGCCGCTGACACATGGTGGCAGTGGCACGTTGAGTGAGAGAGAATCGGCCGCCGAGAAATTATTTTTAAGCGCTGCCTATATTACTTATTTGTGGGGCGTGTTTTACGATTGCACAGCTAATAGATAGTACTAATAATGGCGTTTAACAAAAAATTACATCACCAAAATGCCTGATAATAAAAAATCCAAAAAAGTGGAGTCAATGACCACGTAAACATTTTCATGAGTAATTACATACATAATTTTACATACCGGTCGGTACAATCTGTACCAGACGACACGTACTTGTTCCGACAGTTGTCAACATGATATATACTAAAAAAATCTTATATTTAAAATTTAAATTAATTTTTATAAAAATAATAATTAAATTTATATTTATACGGTTGGCACGACACTATCCACACCTTAAACCTTGATTACATATCACCATTTGCTTTGTATCATTCTTAAAATCTATATTTGCTACTAAATCATTCGTATGTATATATATATATATATTAAAAAAAAGATAAACAATAGTTGAATTTTGTTTTTTTAATCTATTTTACTAAAAATATTAATATTTGTTATTCTCTAAATCTTTTAAAAATCAGTTAGTTGCTTAACAGACAACATACTTTTACAAACAGAAATTTCTTTAATAAAATCATAATTTTTTAGTAACATCTGCAAACCCTAATGTTAAATGGCTATTTGCTGCTTCATCGGCGGCAACAAGTGCTTTGTGATTGCTCTAGAACATCTTTGACTCGAACTTATTTAAATTTGGCTTACATTCGAGAGTGCGAGCTTGAGGTAAGTACGACCACAACTTCAACTTGGTTAGTTACACTGGTTGAGTCTAAATATCGTACAACTTGACTCAGGCTTGTGAGTATGAACAATTTTCCTAGTTTATTTAATATCTTCTTCCACTAGATTATTCCTGTGACGAGTTATAATCAAGTCGAGCTCGAGTTGACTCTAAACGAGCCGAGTAGACTTTCATCTAATGGAACTTGTCACGCTTGGGCTCAAGCAAAAGCAACCGTAGCCGGCTTGAGTTAGCTAATACCCGATATGAACTCAAATAGCTTTTTTGTGATTACATATCTATCAACTATATTAAAAATTTTATTTATCAAATATTGTTTAGAAAATTTAACTAGATTATACGATGGATCAGCTATATAAAAATACTAGTTGTATAAGCTAAATTAAGGTACAAGCTAGCTGCTACCATCAAATACCCCCTTAAGAACGGTCTAGACAGGATACGATTTAGGCAAGCAATATATTACTGTGGATTTCAGCTAAATTAATGTGCCAGGACGGGATGCAAATTGACATTAGGGAAAAAAAAAAAGAAAATTGAAAATAAAATGAAATTAGTTTTCAAACTTACCGTCGATTTTCAGAACACATTTATACTCTCCTATCTAATCCTCTTCCAGTTCCACTCCCTGCTTCGCCCCTCGCTTTTAGCTCCCGTCTTCCGCCTCGCCCTCGGAAGCTCAAAACCCTTAAAACCCCAGCCGCCTGACGGGAGGCAGCGGAGGCAATGGAGAAATCGGTGGTGCTCAACCACTCTATTCTTCTCCCGTCACCTTCTTATTCTTCTCCTGGTCTACTCTTCTCCCCATTCTTGCCCGTATTCCCCACCGCCGCCACCCGCCGCCGCCGTCTTCGTCTCCGACGCTGCCGTCTCGTCGCAATCCAAAGCTTAGAATCCGACGTGGCACCCGTCGAGCGGAAACCCCCGGTTGTGGACCCCGCAGTCTTCGGGCCCAAAAAGGAGCTCTCGGGTCCGCAGGTCATTGTTGCAGCCCTGCCGCCAGCGGCGAGGATAGCGAGCTCGGTGGTGTTGACTGCGGCGGCGTTGGCTGCTGGATTTGGACTAGGAACGCGGTTAGGTGGGTCCCGCGCACCCGGGATTGGTGGGGCGGCGGTGCTGGGAGCAGCAGTTGGTGGGGCTTGCTATGCGGTGAATTCATCAGTGCCAGAGGTTGCCGCTGTTAGCTTGCACAATTTGGTTGCCGGTTATGATGATCCAACTGCTCTGAAGAAGGATGAGGTCCAGGCTATTGAGGAGAGGTTAGCTTTTCCAACCTCTCTTATTCTGGTTAAATAATGAAATGTTGGCAAAGTTATTTGGTGAGTTAGTAAATACCATTAGTAATTTGTTCTTTATTTGAACATGGCAGATATGGAGTCAATAAACAGGATGAAGCATTCAGAATGGAGTTATGTGATCTCTATAGCAGGTATGTTAAACCAAGTGTTGCAAATTGCAACATAGCAGGTATAAATGAACACGATTATGTACCTTTGAAAATGAGATGATAAGCTCTGAAATCCATATTAGGAAAGAAAAACCTTATGAGGTTCTAGGCGTTGTACAGTGCCTTGGTTATTTAATTGCACTTCTTGATTAGATTTTAGCCATTAATTCCAGCGGTGTTTTCAACTGCCGGAATTTAAAAGTCGGTGGGCTTGGTTCAGTTATCTTTTCCATTCTCCATTTAGGTTCGTTACATCTGTTCTTCCTCCTGGAGGTGAAAATCTCAAAGGCAATGAGGTAGAGACAATTATTAAATTTAAAGAAGCTCTTGGAATTGATGATCCTGAAGCAGCTTCCGTCCATATGGAGGTATAAAGGTGTATTTCAGTAGTTGCAGATATGAAAGCTTGTCATCGTTATCAAACTTGTGATTATCTTTCTGACTTTTATTTGTAAAGATTGGTAGACGGATGTTTCGAGAAAGGCTTGAGACTGGGGATCGGGAAGCAGATGTTGAACAGCGCAGGGTGTGTTCCTTATGCCCCGTCAAGTATACATGTAACTTCTTGTCATCCAATTATGAGAAACTTGTTAACAACTATGTTTGGAGTGCTCTGTGCAGGCATTTCAGAAGCTTGTCTATGTCTCGTCACTTGTATTTGGAGAAGCATCAAAGTTTCTTTTGCCATGGAAGCGTGTTTTTAAGGTCACGGATGCTCAGGTATCTTATTGTGTAGATGTATTCAGATCCTATGATTTTGTTTTGTTCAAAAGTTTCCTAACTACCACTTTCAGAAGTCTTGAGACTTTAAGTAATGAGGAAAGTTAACAATAAACAACCTGAGATATTTTTAGTGGATGTTGGACGCCTTCTTGCTTGTATGCTAAGTAAAAGCAATTGTATACTATTTCTGAACCAGTTTTGCCCAATGCAAGTGATTACATTTTATACATTGAACTCAAGTTTAGCTCGGTGCCTTTAGGCAACAAAAACTCAATAAAAACAAACAACTTATTCTGTCACCAGGATCTTGAGTCTTAACATTTGTCATCGAGGGGGTATTGTTTGTTTCGATTAAGTAGGAGGGCTGCATGAGTATATGGTGGCATAACAGATAGCTGATATCCTAGATCTAGCAATTAAGCTTCATACACTACTTTTTGCTCAAAAGCCCATAAGTTATTTCATTAGCTGGCTTCCGAGTCTTAAGTTGTGAGGGAATTGACTGCTTTCCTTTGCTAAGGCTACACGAGTAGGTCTGCAAATGTTGACCATAGCGGGTACCGGATACGCTAGATCAAGCACGTATATCGTATTTCCACAGCACAAAATGCTTTGGATTGATGTTTCGACGATAATGGTTGGTATATGTAATACTGATACACTTGATCAACATTTTGAGCTAAAACTCCTATTTCCTGTTCTAGTTACAAACTTTAGTACTTTATGGCAAAGGCAGAGTTGTTACTGAACATCATTCAATGCAATCATGCTTTAGATAATATATATTTTATAATATTTTGCTGTTATTTTGTAAAAAAGAAGTTTTAGTTACTCTCAGGTTGATATTGCTATAAGGGACAATGCTCAGAGATTGTATGGATTGAAGCTAAATCGTATTACAAGAGGTTAGTATGGATAATATTTCTTGAAATTATAGTATTATTCTAAAATAAAGGTGAAATTACTACTATTTTATTGCAGTTGTACAGTAAATGAGCAGTATTACTCATTTTGCAAAGTGGCATCTAGTTAAATTGTAAAATTTGACCTGCTTGGTATTTATTGTAAAAAACAGATTATGTTAATATTATAAAATAGAGTGAAGGTGAAATTCTTTATGCTCACATTTTGCAAAATCATATCATATTCAATTAGAATAGTATTAAAGTTTGACACTGCTGAAGTATGATTCTTTATATCTATTTAGAATTCTATATACTCTTTAGAATTTATTATTTTTATTGTTGATGTACATACAATTGATGAAGAGCGATTAATTGCAAAAGATAAATGTAACTTGATAGTATAAATTTGACCCCTATTAACTAATTAAATTTGAAACTTCTAATTCTTTTTTTCTTTTTCCTTTTTTTTTTTGTGCATGTACCAATGTTCGCATTGAATTGGACATTGGATTCGGATCTATTAAAAAAAAAGTTATAAAAGCTAGAAGAGGGGCAATATGGTTCCAATTTTTCAAATTTTAATTGGACGCGACGTATACTTGCTGCATATTGCAAAAACTATAAAATAAGTAGGTGTGCAATGCTGTGACGACAGTGGTGGCAGTCGACGGAGCTGTTTATGGAGTCGATGGCGAAGATGAGGTTGAAGAAAAAGCGCCCGATTTGTTGCGGTCTTCTCTATTTGTTTTGACAAAATCAGGTGGTGGTGGATGATTTGTAATGGAGATAACTAGTACAATGTAGTGGCGGCGAGGGTTTGGACCGATTGCTCTGATGCTAATTGTTATAAATTAACCAAGTTGGCTTCGGTCAGTGACCCGGTGGTGGCTCTATAATTTACTATTCTCTACAAACAATAGAGAGTAAATCATATATTTATAAAGGCTACCGCTATAGATTCTTACCATATATTCTTCCTAATACAATCTCCAAATAAAACTCTTTCATATTACAAATATTGCCTACTAGATATTCTCCAAATAATACTCCTAAGATATATCTATTTCAAATAAACTCTGATCAACTTCGGGTTTGACCTTGATCCATGTCTACATGGCTCAAGTTCCTTTGATCTGGTAGATAATAGACTCATGAGTTTAAAGCCACAATAATTAGAACAATTTTGCATGTAGTCTTTGTTCTTAGATGATAGGATTTTATTAAATACTTTCGTAAGCTGGACGACACCTCTTTCCCATAGACATTTTTAGGCTTCCATATGTATGTCATCAGACCCATTACTTTACTCCTCTCCATCTATTTCAACGCCTTAGGCACTTCATAGTTGTTGATGCTTCTGTAATAAACAGTTGTAAGACTTGTACGAGCCTTACAACTCGCCCAAGCAGACATCGGAGCCTCTAGTCTTGTTGAAGAGCTTTAAAAAGTAAGTCTTTCACCATCTTTAATTTGCTTATTGGACACCAATATCTAGCCATCCTCCCCTTTGATACATCTACCCTGGTATGAATATCTAGTTATCCTTTCTCTCGCCCTCGCAATTCTATAGAGCTCTTTTTCCTCCTCATTCTAAATTAAGATTCACCAAGAAATTATCTTTGGCTGTTTAGAATCAATTTTTTACAAAATTATAAAACTGTTAACCGCAATGAAGGCCGGTTAAAAATGTTACCATAAAAGTTCAACTACTTAGGGAGATGCTTTATGTAGCATGACTAGTTTGTTGAATGGTCTTAGTTTTACTTTTGAAGTTTTGTAGGTTTTCATTTTAATGTTTGTAGGAATACAGTTTTGGGGTTTTTTTTTTCCTTTAATGTTGTAAATTTGATTATTTTGTTTAAAATGCTTGATATCTTCATTCTGATAGCAGAGTCATTGTTGAATTTGTTTGCTTGAGTTTTTACCATTAAGTAAAATGTGTCCAATGAAACTTGCTATTTGTTTTTGTGGTTATACTATGAAGCTAAAAAATGCATTTACGGCGCTTCTCCATAACAGTGCTGGTTGTAGTCAATAAATTCATGAGGATAGGTTTGGAAGAACCAACTAAACTACATTTTTAGTTCACCTCAGTGATTGGACTATCATGAACACTAGTGTAGATTGACTGGGATTCTTGTTATGCCTTATATTGAATGCTCACATCTACTTTCTCTTTGCAGATATTGGGGAGAAGGAGCTTATTGATTTGCGGCAGTCTCAGCTGCTGTACAAGCTTTCTGATGAGGTACAGAAGTGGTGCTGATACTGTTTTCACTGATGGACATACTTAACTTTTGGTTCCTCATTATTTGTTGCCTTCATATGCGTTGCATGGATATGTTTTTCTTAATTGTAATACTTTTGGGAATGTCATCTACTATAGTACTTTATGCCACCATTTTTCTTCATTATTCAAATGATTATAAGACACCTCCTTGCACATGCACGTAAGTTGTTATAAAGTATTTTGCATAATTAAGTTTTAGGCATTCAATTCATATTCAGCTCCCTAAACACATCTAAAAAACAACTTAATGCGAATAATTTGACTATACAATAGAAGATTCTTCATGCACATGTGCTCTTACTTATAGCGCATTGGGGATATGTCTTCAATACTAGTAGAACATTCATTCTGCTCATACAAATGTGTTTAACTAGCATGATGCATTTATTGCAGGCTTATTTAATAAAAATTTGAACAAGTTTCCTCCCAAAAACCAAAAACAAACAAATAAAATAAAAATTTTGTAACAGTACTATACAACTAAAAATATCTGACTTACTATGCATGACTTATTTGGTGAATCTTGTCACAGATTGCTGCCGAAATGTTAAGGGAACATACAAGGAAGCTTGCTGAAGAAAAGATAACAGCAGCTCTGGATATACTGAAGTCTCGTACCAAATCGATGTATGGTATTACAACTTATTGCATTTAAAATTTCTCTCATACAATGCCTTTTGTGCACGAGGAACCAGCATTTGTGTGATATAACTAAATACAAATAAAAATATAAAAATAAATGTATAGGCAAGCAATATTGTCTGTTTTGAGATGCTATTCTGTACTCCTTGCATCAGCTGGCTGGGTTAAAATTCTATTTAACTAACAAATTTTAAGGTTGCAGAGGTGGTATAGGGCTGGTTATTGAAGAGATTGAAAAAGTTTTAGCATTTAATGAGACACTTTCAACATTAAGCAAGCATCCTGAAGCTAGCCGTTTTGCCCCAGGGGTTGGACCTATTTCACTACTAGGTATGGAACTTGAAATTTTTTTCTCGAGAAAATGTTCTAATCTGGCCTTGGTTGAACAAATTCTCATTTATGTCTTTAATAGGTGGTGAATATGATGGTGACAGAAAAATTGATGATTTAAAGCTGCTTTATAAAGCATATGCATCTGAGTCTTTCCCAAATGGACGCCTTGAAGAGAAGAAGGTATTAATTGTATTAATTAACTGGCATACTGATGCATTATGTTTGCAGTTTTTAGTCTAAAAGAATAAACTGCTAAAATCTTTTTATTAATAAGCATAATAAGTTCTTGTTGTTTCGAAGTTATGCTAGTACTGAAGCTTCTTTTCTTTTTTGTTTTCTTAATCTTTGCATAGCTTGGTGCTTTGAACCATTTGAGAAACATTTTCGGCTTAGGAAAACGTGAGGCAGAAGCTATTATGCTTGATGTCACCACTAAAGTGTACCGAAGGAGACTGTCGCAAGCTTTTGCAGGTGGTGAATTGGAAGCAGCGCCAAGCAAAGCAGCTTTCCTTCAAAAACTTTGTGAAGAATTACATTTTGATCCACAGAAAGCCAGTCAAATCCATGAAGGTATGTAGACCAGTTAACTAGTTTTGGGACTAACATGAAAGGACATATTTGAGATGTTTGTTTCCTAAATTTACTAGGTAGCTTGACCAAAACTCTCAGTGGATTGTTCTAATTCTTTTAGCGCATCTAGCTCTTGCTGTATTATTGACGTAGTTATAGATTAGAGATGAAACATGTAGTTAGGAAGGCTAAACCAAGGTTTAAGGTGCCAGGCGGCACATGCTTGCTCCACGGCACTGAGATTGTCGGAACAGCCATTCCGGTCGTCTTGCCCGCGTTGACCGAAATTGTTGGCGTGGATGAAGCATGCTAACTGTTTGTGTAGTCCCTGCTGACTGTTTTGGTTTATCAGGGAGTCCTTTTTTTTGTCCGTGAATGACGGTCAAATCTTTTTAATCCAAGAGTACCACCATGTTTATACTTGAGAGAGAGGTTTATTTATTATATCTATCCGAACGGCATATGAAGTAGATTTGAATGCTTCGGATTTTTTAGTTTCCTCCTTTCAGCCACATCGACACTCTATATATCAGTTATTTATATACTATGTATTAAGACTTGTATCTCATATTTATTAATTTTGTACTTATAATAATATTTTAAAAATAAAAGTTATACGGATCAGTACGACACGCTCGGCACGTCTCGAGTTTAGGATTTACCGAAATGCGGCTCGAGGCAGCACCGTAAACGTTGGGCTAAACTCAGTGATATAGATGATATTGTGGTGCCATTGTAATTTACATAATAATGAGCATTTGGATACTCATAAAACTCTTAACTTGTATGTTTAGAAAAAAAAAAATATTTATCTATATTTTACTTCTAGAATACTTGTATAATGCTGTTTGGAAGAAAGAAAAAAGCCTGTACCTGCTAATTATAAAAATTTTGCTTGCAGAAATTTACAGGCAGAAGCTTCAACAATGTGTTGCTGATGGAGAACTGAGTGAGGATAATGTTAAACTGCTGCTCCGCCTGCGAGTTTCGCTTTGTATTCCCCAGCAAACTATTGATGCTGCGCATGCTGATATTTGCGGGCGCTTGTTTGAAAAGGTCGGTGGCTGAAATTCCTCGACTATGCTGAGAGCATGTAATGAGTTTCAGATGCCAGTGCTCGTTTTTCTTCACATATCTCTTTATGGCATCCACTGTAGTGATGCATTTACCAGCACAAAAGTTTAACTAGACTTGAGGTTTTTGTAAAACCTTTTATGTTGACTAGATCAGCATAAAAGGTTTTTGTTTCCCCTTTTCTCTTTTAAACCATCCCGCATTCTTTTTAAAGTAATATGGTTGTGCTTAAGAAACAAAACTAATCCTGGATTCTTGTCGTCTATGTGACTACTCATTTTATGTTGTAAATCCATCAGTCACCATAATTGTGTCTGCAGTTAAATAACCTTGTAATAGCATAGCATCACAGCATGTATTTCAATTTTTTTTTTTTTTTTTTGTTTAATTTTATACTTGAGTATGTTAAATCAATGGTTAACGATTACAACATTTTAGACTAGTCGTGTCATGTTAGTAGAGCCTTGGTGTGATTTCGATTGGTTATGCTTTTCTAAAGTATGCTAGTATGTTGCAGGTCGTGAAGGATGCAATTGCCTCTGGTGTTGAAGGATATGATGCTGATGTTAGGGCCTCAGTAAGGAAGGCTGCCCGAGGCCTGCGTTTGACAAAAGATGCTGCTATGGAGATAGCTAGCAAGGCGGTAAGTTCTCCTAATTAGTCATGTACATTCTGAAGTCTGCAATCATTCATATCATTTGCTAGTAGTAAGAAAACTCCTGCTTCAGATGCCTTACTCCCATATCCTTCATGCAGGTACGTAGAGTCTTTATGAATTATATTCAACGGGCTAAAAGTGCTGGCAATCGAACTGAGTCTGCAAAGGAGCTGAAAAAGATGATTGCTTTTAACACGTTGGTTGTTACAGAATTAATATCTGATATCAAAGGAGAGGCCCCCAGAGCTGAAGAACCTGTGGAGGATGAACCCAAACGTACTGAGGAAGAAGATGAGTGGGAATCCCTGCAGACACTTAGAAAAACAAGACCCACCAAGGAGCTACAAGCAAAACTTAACAAGCCTAGTCAGACAGAGATTACGCTGAAGGATGACCTCCCAGAGCGGGACAGGGCGGATCTTTACAGAACCTATTTACTTTTCTGTATTACCGGGGAGGTTACTGTAGTTCCATTTGGTGCTCAGATCACCACTAAGAAGGATAACTCTGAGTATCTGTTATTAAATCAGCTAGGAGGTATTCTTGGTCTGTCTGCGAAGGAGATAGTGGACATCCATAGGAATTTAGCTGAACAAGCATTCTTGAAACAAGCTGAGGTGATTCTGGCCGATGGCCAGTTGACAAAGTCTCAAATTGAGCAGCTTAATGAAGTTCAAAAGCAGGTCGGTCTTCCTGCAGAATATGCACAGAAGGTCATTAAGAATATAACACAATCAAAGATGCAAGCCGCTATCGAAACCTCCGTAAGTCAAGGAAAGCTTGGGATTCAACAGGTCCGCGAGCTGAAAGAGTTAAAAATAGATTTGGATAGTATGATCTCAGAACGCTTGCGTGAAAACATCTTTAAGAAAACAGTGGAGGAGATTTTTTCATCCGGTACTGGTGTGTTTGATGAAGAGGAGGTTTTTGAAAAAATTCCAGCTGATCTGAGTATAGACATGGCAAGGCAAAGGGCGTTGTTCAAGAGCTTGCTAGGGCCAGGTTATCAAACTCACTTGTTCAAGCTGTGGCAATGCTTCGGCAAAGAAATCGTGACGGAGCGGTATGCGCTTTTGCACTTTCGCTTTTGCTTTCCTTTTTTCCACCCATAAGTTAATGCATATACAATGAAAAAAAAAATTTCTTATATATTTTGAATATTACTCTGGCTTTTTCTTCTTCATGCTCTTTTTTTAGGAATACATAAAAGCTTCTATGAGTTTTACAATTGATAAAAGAAAGACCGTGGCATTTAGGATAATACCTCAGATCTTATCATTGTATTATTAATCATGAAAAAATATTTTTATTTCTTGGCTTGGATTTTTATATGAACATATGAAGTCTTTCAATTTAAAATGTGTCATTAGTAGGGAGTTTCATTTACGACGTATCTGGTTAAGATTGTCTAATATGCACTTAGCATTAAGCAGTTTGAAATTGAAGAACGTGAAAATTGTGAGTTTGCAGGTCGCCTCTCTCAACGACTTGCTTGCCTGCGACACAGCGGTCCCCTCTGATCCTTTATCATGGTCATCGTCTGAAGAATTAGCTGATTTGTATTTAGTATATTTGAAGAGTATTCCGAAGCCCGAAAAGCTATCTCGGTTGCAATATCTGCTTGGTATAAGTGACTCAACCGCTGCCATGCTTCGCAACACAGCAGAAAAGGGAGAGAAAGGAGGACCTCTTGCAAGTGAGGAGGATGAATTTGTGTTTTAGGAAACTTGCAGTTTTGAAGGTTAAATCCAGTTGTTAAGAGTACAAATTTATTAATTTAAATTAATAGATCAACAGAAAGCTGTAGATGGCCTTATTTTTATATAAAGACTCAAATGTGACGGCTCAATTATATCTCGGCTTTTGTTTAATAAAGGAATAATGCTTTACAACTCACCTTTTATCCCACTCCTTTATCTATCCATGTTGTTACTGCACTATTCGAACTTGTGCTGCTATGTGGTTGAATTTCACCGATGCTATATTTAAGTTCAAATTTACTCATTTAAAATTTTTATTTTGGTGGGAAAAATAGGTGCAACTAATCCTACCCGTTTACATGAGCTAGTAGATGGGTGGATAGCTAGTAAAATGTCAAGTTTGTTTCTTCAACTGTTAATAAGCTTTCTGCTCTGAGTGGCCTAAGACTGGTGAACTCCGAGTGGGACTGTGGGATTAGCTGGTTGATGTTCATCTGTTTTTACGTGGTCGGTAAGTAGAATATAAGTGTAATAAAAATAGTAACTATCCCTATGTTATCCTCCCGCTCCCTTTGTCTCTCTCTCCCTTTAATTTTTTGTTGCTTAGTTAACTTTGTGTTCTTTGGGTTAAATTTTAATATTAGCTAAATTTTGCAATTATCTAGTTAAGTATAATTTTAGTTAAATTTATCGTCGTTTGATTTAGTTAACGTGGATGCATAATTCGATTGTACTCAACTTACTAAAATTTAATATTTTGAATCAATTTTAAAATTTTAATTATTCAAATAAATAAAATAATAAGCTATAAAGTTATACATTTTTTAAATAATTTTTTAATTCAATTTTTTTTAAAAATAATTCTAAATATGTATTTTGATAAATTGGAAATAGTAACATGAACCACATTGTAATATTTCTCATAATTATGTGTGGTTGGAGTCTCTTAAAACATAGTACAAATGAGATAAATATTGCATATCCTTCCAGATGATAATTGTGGGATTCGAGCAGTAGAACCCCCATCTTTTAGCCACTTACTAAACACTTCTTTCTCATTTGCAGCTACACAACAATTATATATGCAAAAAGTGGATCTAAAGTAAGATTTTCCTTGATAATAAATTGATATTAAACCAATTTAATTGGTAGCTACTTCAATACGTTACAATTCACAAATTTTAGTATATAATGTTATATAGTGGTGAGGGAACATGGATATGTCATTCTCGAATATTGTCGTTGATGTATCTATTTTATTTAGTACCTCTTATAATTGCACTTGGTGTCGTTATGTCCATCCTTTAATGCAATAGCATGTACTAATTCCACTATTTGCTCTTGGCCCTATATGGATTTGTATGCATGTTGGTGCGTGCAAGATAAACTGACGAGGGCAAATGCTATATCAGCCACTCCAAAACCACCTATCCATGCAAATCAGTCTTCATATTATAAATTTACTATTTACAATTACAAATAAGTCCTTCTCTTACATGACAGACCCAAGGGGGGCTGGTCAGGGCAGTCACCCCTCGATATATGTGACAGCTTACTATTTTACCGATACCGACGAAGTATAATTAGCCTCCAAACTCTCCACCATCACGGCAAAGTATTTTAATGGAAAAGGGCCTAATGGAAAAGTATTTTCTTGTATAAGGGATCAAATATTTCAACATACAAGGAATGCAAATTTCTTATCTGGACACAAAAACTTTAAATCAATTTAAGTAATTTGAATTTCTCCATCACTATTACTGTTTAACAGAACAAAGAGAATCCAACCAGTAAAGAGAAATCGAGTACATAACACCCTCTTTCAGACTCATCCATCAATCCACCAACGCAAGCTCGATCTCCACCCCCATGTGACCTTCCATCTTCCGTACTTACTCGCTCCAGTGATCTATCTAGCAACCCCAAGATTGAACTGGGAGAGAAAGAGCATCTGCTGCTCCACTTTCCCCAACAAGCCAAAAAAAGCTTCTCCCTTTGCCCTTTTTTAAAAAAAAATACTTAGATAAGATACGGCTAGATCTCTCTAGCTAGCTAGTATAGTTTGCTTGTTACAGTAATGGCGGGAATGGATGCAGGAGTGGTGCTGGAAGGTGGCCGGCGGAGGCTGCGCAGCCTCTACTGGAGAGTGCGAGCGGAAGTACGACGCCAGGTGGAGCGTGGCCGCTCTAGGAGGCAGCGCTGCAGCTTCCACTACGATCTTTTCAGCTACGCGCTCAACTTCGACGACGGCGTCTCGTCGTTGCTATCATGCTTGTGAAAAAATAAATCATAAAAATGCACACACAAAATAACACAAGAATTTACGTGGAAACCCTAACGGGAGAAAAACCACGAAGCCGGTCCTCAAAATCATGAGGAAGATGGCGGCATCAATCCACTATAAATATAGTTGAGTACATAGTTTATTTTAGCAACAATATCTCCAAGAATATCTCTTACTAAAATAAGAGATTTCCAAATATATCTCTTACTAAAATAAGAGCTCTCCAAATATATCTCTTACTAAAATAAGAGATCACGCAATATTCTAAATATAATATCTCCGGATATATCTCTTACTAAAATAAGAGATTCCACAATATTCTCAACACTCCCCCTCAAGTTGGAGCGAAAATATCAATCGAGCCCAACTTGGATAAAAGATGCTGAAATTGTTGTTTCCCTTGCGGCTTTGTTAGAAAATCAGCTAGCTGATCTTTGCTTGAGATATATGGAGTATCAATTATCTTGCCCTGAACATTTTCTCTGACAAAGTGACAGTCGACTTCGATATGTTTTGTCCTCTCATGAAATACCGGATTGGATGCAATGTGTTGAGCTGCTTGATTATCACAAAACATCTTCATTGGGGTAATTGGGTTAAAACCCATATCCTGTAACAAGGCTTTAAGCCAAATCAACTCACTTGTGGTGGATGCCATAGCTCTGTACTCGGCTTCTGCACTTGATCTTGCGACAACATTCTGTTTCTTACTCTTCCAAGCAACAAGATTTCCTCCAACAAATGTGCAATATCCTGTAGTAGACTTTCTATCATGAAGATCACCTGCCCAATCAGCATCGGAATAGCCAGTAATTTCAAGATGTCCATTGCTTCTTGAACCATAATCCTCTTCCTGGAGATCCTTTGAGGTATCTGAGAATTCGTTCCACCATTTCCATGTGCCCAACTGTAGGAGCACTCATAAATCTGCTAATATAACTTACCGCAAAAGAAATATCTGGACGTGTGATAGTCAAATAAATTAGACGACCTACTAATCTTTGAAAACGCCCAATGTCATGAAGTGGCTCCTCATTCAGGATAATTTTTCCTTTATAATCCATTGGTGTTTCTGCAGGTTTAGCACCGAGTTTACCAGTCTCCTTCAACAAATCAAGAATATATTTTCTCTGAGAGATAAACCACCCTTTGTCAGGATTATGAGCAATCTCAATCCCCAAGAAATACTTCATATGACCAAGATCTTTGATGTCAAATTTATCTCGAAGATATGATTTGAGATTAGAAATTCCTGTTGCATCATCACCGGATATAACTATATCATCAACATAAATAATAACGACAACAGTTCCTGAAACACCTTTTCTTACAAACATGGAAGAGTCAGATGCACAACACTGAAAATGAAAGTTGATAAGTGCAGAAAAAAACTTAACTTTGCATTACAAAGCTCTGTGATTTGTTTGAGCCCATAGATAGCTTTATTCAACTTGCAAACTATATCACCACGTGATTCTAAAAGATGTCCAGGAGGAAGCTTCATATAAACCTCTTCTTCTAAATCTCCGTGAAGAAAAGCATTTTTGACATCCATTTGAAAAAGTGGCCAACCAAGATTTGCTGCAACAGATAAGAGAACTCGAAATGTGTTCATTTTCACCACAGGAGCAAAGGTTTCTTTATAATCTATACCATAAGTTTGAGTAAATCCTTTAGCAACGAGTCTCGCTTTATGTCTTTCTATAGATCCATCACTATTGTATTTGATCTTGTACACCCATTTGCATCCAACTGGGCGTTTGCCACTTGGCAATTTGCAGATGTTCCAAGTACGATTTTTTTCAAGAGCTCGTAATTCATCATCCATTGCTTTTATCCATTCTGCAGAGCACCTCGCATCTTCATAACATGTCGGTTCCTGTGGTATATCTATCTTGGCAAGAAAGCTAGCATAATTGTTAGAAATATTATCATAAGATATATAATCTTGAATTGGATATGTTACCGTATGAGCATTATTTGCCATTTCATAATCCTTCTGCCAAGCTGGTGGATGGATGACCCGACCTGATTTCGTGGTAGTTAGAGGTTGTGCAGATGATAAGTTTGTAGGAGGCAAATCTATAGAATTCTGAGTATAAGATTGCTGAGATTGCTCTGTAGTAATTGGAGTTGTAACATCATGAGATGATCCTGATTGTATCTGTGTATTAGGACTGAAGTGCGGCTCTGGACTGATCTGTGTCTCGGGACTAAACTGCGGCTCTGGACTAATCTGTGTCTCGGGACTAAACTGCGGCTCTGGACTGATGTGTGGCATGAAGTGATCAAGTTTCTGTTGTGTACAATTCTCCCCCTGAACTTGAGCACTATAATAAGATTCATTTTCAACAAAGGAAACATCTCTGGAAATGTGAAGTTTCTTGGTCAATGGATCATAACACTTATACCCTTTTTGAGTGGTGGAGTAACCAACAAAAATACATTTACTGGCACGAGGGTCGAGTTTACTGTGATGCTGCAAATGAACGTAACATAAACATCCAAAGACTCTCAAATGAGAAATATCAAGTTTCTTACTATTCAAAACTTCAAGTGGTGATTTATTGTGCAAAATCTGAGTAGGTAGACGATTAATCAAGTAGCAGCTGGTAAGAACAGCATATGACCAATAGTCCTTAGGAACATTCATATGAAATAGTAGACTTCGAGTAACCTCTAGTAAATGTCTATTCTTCCTTTCAGCTATTCCATTCTGCTGAGGTGTGCCAACACATGAAGTCTGGTGGACAATGCCCTACTCTTAAGAAAGGCAAAAAATTTCCTATTCATATATTCCGTACCATTGTCAGTCCTCAATATTTTTATGTTGCTTTCATACTGAGTACATACCATATGGAAATAAGTTTGAAAGGCATCAAAGACATCACTCTTATTTCTAAGCAAGCACAGCCATGTCGAGCGACTATAATCATCGATAAATATAATAAAATATCGAAAAGCATCTAGAGAACTAACAGGCGCAGGACCCCAAATATATGAATGAACAAGTTCAAATGGTTTTGTCGACACATGTGAACTGCTAGAAAAAGGCACTCTATGTTCTTTTGCAAAGTGACATGCATCACAAGAATTTGAATTTAACTGCCAAGAAGAGTTTAAAAAGAAAAAATCTTATCTGAAGGGTATCCCATCCGACGATGCCATAACGAAACCTCTGTCTCCTTAGTCTTGCTAATATTGAGAGCCTTTAAGATTGCAGAAGAATTAATGTGTAAAGTCCTCCTCTTTCTGTACCTTCACCAATAATCGCACTAGTTTTTGCATCTTGAAAAATTACTCCAGTAGATGAAAAATTCACTTTACAATTCAGCTCTTTTGTGATTTTACTGACAGATAGCAAATTTGAAGAAAGGGCTGGAATAAATAATGACTCAGAAGTAGCAGAAAATATTTCTATTTTTCCGCTCCCATTAATCGAAATCTTATCACCATTTGCGACTGAGATGGACTGGTGTTGTAAAGGTCGAATATCTGTTAAAAGTTTCTCCTTGGATGTCATGTGATCTGTGGCACCTGAATCAATCAACCAAGTGTCAGAATTGGATAGTAAAGCATAATGATCACCTGCAACTGAAGTAGTAGGAATATTTGAAACATGAGCCTCTTGGCTTTTTTGGAAAACTATCTTCAACATCTTCCTCAATATCCAATTTGTATCGCTGTGATATCTCCAACAATGATCCTGCGTATGACCATGTCTTTTGCAATAACTGCAATAATAGCGTTGATAGTGATACAATTCATGGTTAGTATTATACTCCATATTGAATAAACAGAAAAATCTGAACTAAAGTAGAGACGCAGATTATGAGAGATATTTTAACGTGATGAATTGATCCGCTAGGTGCTGAATTAAACTTCCTTCAAGTGATGCGGAGAAAGAATGCAACGATGTCGTCAGCTTCGCGATTGACCGTAGTGACAATTTCTCAATTCTTCCGGAGAGATGACAGCGAGGACAATCACGGCGATGGGATGAAGAGTGGTGATGACGTGCTAGTATGATCCGATGCGTGGCAGCGGTGACACGGACAACGCAACGTGCAGCGTGACGGTGGGATGTCTGATGGCGGTGGATTGCACAGTGCGGCGGCGGAGCAATGTGGACAAACCCTAATTTTGATAGGGTTAATCGATGACTGAGATTTGATTTCCACCAATTCGATGGTTCAGATCTGCTCTGATACCATGTGGAAAAATAAATCATAAAAATGCACACACAAAATAACACAAGAATTTACGTGGAAACCCTAACGGGAGAAAAACCACGAAGCCGGTCCTCAAAATCATGAGGAAGATGGCGGCATCAATCCACTATAAATATAGTTGAGTACATAGTTTATTTTAGCAACAATATCTCCAAGAATATCTCTTACTAAAATAAGAGATCTCCAAATATATCTCTTACTAAAATAAGAGATCACGCAATATTCTAAATATAATATCTCCGGATATATCTCTTACTAAAATAAGAGATTCCACAATATTCTCAACAATGCTGAGCTCCGCCGCCGGTTGAAGTCGGAGCTCTCGCTACTTATCTAGCTCTTTTAAGTCTTGACGCATCTTCTCTTTTGCACCGTAGGTTCTTCACCAGGTGTATGAAACTTTTTGAAGAATGTATATATAGCGTGGGATTTGATGGAAATGAAATGAGGAAAAAGCAAAAATGGTTCGATGATGCTAGATGAGTATTAATACGAATGTTTTTTTTTCAAAAAATCCTACGCATCTACTCTTTAATTTTCTTTTCTTGTTTTATTTGCAGCTTCTAGTTAGATTTCCCCTTAATTTCATGTGATGTTGTTCAATACGTGAATTTCTATAAAATGTTTGCCGTAGAGCAAATGTTTTTAGGGGTGTTGATTCTACTATATTATGGAAGTATTTAAAAAAACCTATATATTTTAATAAGATGTATAATTTTGATATTTTAATTTTTTTTAAAAATATTTTAAAACTCCTATTTTAACGGATTTAAAATTTGGAACTTTTAATTTTTAATAGATATAAAAAATAATTTTAAATTTAATTAAAATTTAGAGTTAAAGAATTTCTATTTTAAAATAAATTATAAATTTAATCAAAATTTAGTTTTGTGTCCTATCTAAGTCTGATGTTCTTTTTTTGTGACCGTGGTCTTGTATAAATGGCATTGATACATATTTTTATTTATCATTATTAAAATTTGAGTAAATATTTAAAAATTTAAATGTAAATGTTTTAGTCCTGGAATAGGTCAATCCTTGCCATGCTTGCGCTTCCTGAGCCGCATGCGGAGGTCATCGAAGGTGCTGGTTGTTGCGGGCAACCCGCCGAGTTGCTGCCGCTGCAGAAGCCTCGGCTGCAGAGGAATCTCCATTTCTTCACTGGGAGGTGTCATTAATTATATCAGCTCACAGACAAATGTGAACGAGCAATTATATTTTGTGCTATTCAATATGTAATGCTGAATAGTCCATAGTAGGGATGAAAATGAGCGAAGTTGCGTAAATAGTTCGGACTCAAACTCATTTAAGATCGGCTCGAGTTTGAATATTCTCAAGTTTGATTCGAGTTCGAATACGGATTCAACCTCAAGTAATTGAACGAGCCGAACCTGAATATCGTATTACTCGGCTCCTTAGACTCTTGAGCATAAACGAGCTTTGCTATTTTATTCAAATATATTTTACAATAAAATTATTTAAACGAGTTCGAGTTTTAGTTCGACTTAAGCTTGGTCTAATTCATACAATCGAGTCGAGCTCGGTTCGATTCAACTTAAGTTCGGCTTAGTTGACGCAATCAAATCAAACTTGAATCGAGTTCGAGCTTAAAATTTTTCGAGTCGAGTCGAGTTCGAACTTAGCCTTTAAATCTCGTCGAGCTCGATCTAAACCAATCAAGCCGAGCTTAAGGCATAAGAAGAGTTAGTTGCTTGATAGCCGGGGCTTAGCAAGGGTTGTCCTTGACATCTTATTAACGAATTGGCCCAAGTGCAATTGGCTCTGATAAAATAGTCTAAAAGTAGTTCAAATGAAACCGACTAATGTGTTACACCGGGTAGGTTAGATCGAAAATAATTTTAGATGTATTAAAATTATTTTAATATATTTAAAATTATAATACATCAAAAACTATTTCCGATCTAATTCAATAATGATAATATCTTTCTCTATAAAATACAAAATTAAATAACAACATAAAAAATATTAAACAAAAAATCTGTCTTTAGTTCGTTGCTTGGTCTTGCTCGGTCCAACGGACCAGATCAAATGCTTGTTTGATTTCTAAGTTCGGACCTGATCTATATATGTAGTGGGGTTCATATAGCATTTCAGACCGGTGGGTTCGGTCTAGTCCGGTCCAGACCGATCTATATATTAGGGCGTATTAGTCTCTTTACAAGTTATAAATCTGTCATCGGTTGGTTCTGATCAAAAACTGAAAAAATCGAGGATCGGACCGGAGACTGTTTTAAAGTTGGCCTACACTGCAGGCCTAGTCCATTCGGTCCTGCTGATCTCTCTCTCTCTCTCTCTCATCACTACCTCGTTGTAATGCCATTGAGAGAGGAGAGTTGCCGATCGCGACGCAAAACCGACATCACGATAGGATGAGACAAGGGAAATCAAAACATGTGCGGGCTAATCACGCCCATTGTCTTCGCTCAAAATCGTCTTCCCCATAATTGTTGAAATTGAAGAACCCACGACAACAATCGGTAGGCACGATGAGACTGAGGACCACCAGTTTTCACAGGATTGATGATCAACGATTTGCAGCAGCATAACCGTGTGCAGCGCACGATGGTATCGGGCAACAAGGATCTGAGCGGACCAAAGTAGTCGGGTCTGGTTCGATCCACTTGCTCAGCTTGGTCTAGTAGTTAGGGGCAATGTGATTTTCGGTCCAATGTAGTCCTGTCTGGTTTGGTTCAATTCGGAGCGGTTGAACAGTTCTAGGTATATGAGCACACCTAATTAATTGCAGTTTTTGATATTTTTGAATCAATGGAAAGATTTATTAATTTTTGGTATTAACTTCAAAAAAGAATTTACTTGGTCCCTAAATTGTCATTTTCATTCTTTCTAATAGGAGCTAAATTGCCCTTGATCGGAAAAAAATGAACTAAAACCCCGCGCTATTCCCCCGCCAGTTCAAGGTTCCTGCTAGTCCAATTGATGCTGGCCTTGCCACGGCCATCCACCCTCCTCCGATGCACTTTCTCCGCCGCCACCTCTAACTACAACGGCAATCTCTTCTTACTCCTCCGCCACCGTAACCTCCCCCACAACGTAACGATGTCCTCCGCCGGCCGATCCATCAACGACGTCCTCATGTCCTCCGCCCGCCGCGCCGCCGCCAAAAACTCCAAACGCAACCCCTCCACCACCACCCCCTCACATTCCATATCCCAAGACACTCCCTCCTCTCCCCCCACCAAAAAACTCAAAACCCTAAACGAAGACAAGGAAAGAACTTCTCCCGAGAAAACTAACCCCACCAAAAAACTCAGCCAAGGCAAAGAAATAACTTCTCCCAAGAAAACTAAGAAGAGTAACGAGGACGCGTTCCGGGAGATCAGGAAGAAGCCGGTGGACTTCGATCCACGCGCGGCTGCCACGTGGCACGACGGTGAACCGGTGCCTTTCCTGTTCCTGGCGAAGACTTTCGATCTAATCTCCGTTGAGAAGCCCGGCCGAATTGAGATGACTGAAATTCTTGCGAATGTGTTTCGTACGATAATAGCGACCTCGCCCGCCGATCTCCTCGCCGCGGTGTACCTCTCAGCTAATAAGATCGCACCACCGCACGAGGGGATTGAGCTCGGAATTGGAGATGCGATGATCACCAGAGCCCTTGCTTATGCCTATGGTCGCACTGAAGAACAGGTTAAGAAGCAGCTCAAGGTAAGTTAATTAGTACTAGTAAGAAAATCCGAGATGTGCTTGCATTTGATGAATTGAATTGTATGCTGCTCATTTGTGACTGAAGTGGTGTTCAAAGTGAACTTGATTGATTTCAGGATAAAAGATATGTTTTTTTCTTGTGTGTACTGAATTACAGGAATTGGGTGACTTGGGGCTTGTGGCCAAGGCAAGCAGATCATCACAGAAGTTGATGTTGAAGCCTGCGCCTTTGACGATTGTTAAGGTTTTCAATACCTTCCGTGCAATTGCCAAGGTAGTAAGCGGACTTGCATGTCTTTTATGTACTTGTTATTGATTTGTTTAAAAGGTATAATTTGATACAGTATTGGGTGGGAATAATTGGTCATGCAAGGTAGTTTGTTAGTAAGCTAATATTGAAAATAGTTATAGTTAGTTAAGCTTCATTTTTTGGTTTTCCATTCACATATGCTGCATTTCAGGGATTACACCTCATCTTTCATATACTTCATTCTTTTTTTCTGGTAGATGAATACTTCATTTAGAGGCATGCTCAGTTCCAAAGAAGTGGGGTACAACTTTCTTCATCTCTCTTCATCTAATCACTTTCATGTATTTCTAATTTGAGCTGGAGCCTGAAGTGCAGTGTTTCAATACAGCATGCTTTCTATGGCATCCTGGTTCACTTTTAACACTTTCGTCATCCCAATTGGGCTCCCAAATGGGATGATGGAAATCATTTTTGCAACTTCCATGGTACTACACATGCCTTAAGATTGTTGAAGCCTAGACTCAGACTTGAAGCTTTTGTCATATGCATTGATGCAGTGGTCAGAAATGTTCTTTTCATGAAATTTGTTGCATAACCAATTTAGAATGAGAAGTTCAGCTGAGCCAATACCTATTGCATATATGTTTGGTATCCCATTATAAATGTTTGCTAGTTTTCATGTTTGAATTACACACCTGATGCAATCATACTATCTTTAATCCATAAACTACCATATGCATTTTGTCGTTCTATTATTTATCTATACCAGCCATTATTGTACTATTCCCAGGATTCAATTTACTTATGGCTGGTACAGTTTCTCTAAATGTGGTAGTTCAAGAACAATATGAACAATTTATACTCTATGTTAAGTGTAAACACCTGTCACTTAATTATCAATGTTAAGACTATGCTCTTTATGACTTGGTTTTGAAGGAACATTAGATATGCCTAAACCTGCTGAGGGACACTACTTGCAACTCTTTATTGTTCCTCGTTGGCTTATGCATTTTCCTATTTACTTTAGATATCCTTACGTATTTAATTTTCATCAGGAAGCTGGTAAAGATAGCCAGGAAAAGAAAAGGAATCATATAAAAGGACTCCTTGTTGCAGCAACTGACTGCGAACCTCAGTATGTAACTCGTCTTTTGCAGGTTGCTATCTTGACGTTAATTTTTTGCTTTCGCCTTTATGCTTTCATTAAGTTTGACTGGGTACATGCTACAGTCTAAAATGCGGATTGGTTTTGGAGAGAAAACTGTTCTAGTTGCTCTTGGACAAGCAGCTGTCTTTTCTGAAAAAGGTCGGGTTTCAGCCTCGCAAATTCAGGCTTCTCTGGAAGAGGTTAGTAAAATTTTAGCGCTTTATTTTCGAAAAGGATTTTGTTTCTGGTTTAGCAGCTCTGTTGTAGGCTTTATATAATTTTTTGCTGTGAAATTGCTTCGACTTAATACCATGTTGTGTATCATGGTTATGTAATACTTGTTAGCAAATAAACTTCCCGAATATGTTTTGTCAAACATGACATTTGTGCGAAATGGAGCGACTGGAGGGTGGATGGTAGTAGCGCCAAAGAAAGAAGTACAAGTTGCGACAACCAAAATAAATGTTTCCTCCTAATTAAGTTGAAAGAGCAAAATACTCCCAATTTAGAACACATGAAAATCTTGCTGGGCTGCCTGCTTAGTTGCTCAGAAAAACCTGTTCTATATCTTGAATATGGAATCTAAAGGCAACATATCCTCCATCTCCTAATATATCTATCTCGAGGGACAGATTCATACATTGCACTGTTAGGCAAGGAGTGGGGAAAGGAAGTATTGATCGAGTAGGCAATAATATTGCTGAAGTAAAAACTGTCTAGTTCAGCATGATTCTCTCATAGGAAAACAAAGAGCAAAAGATAGTTAAAGAAAGACATTGCTGACTTCTGCCCTTGTAACTAGTGACCACTTTGGCACTTCCAATCATTCTTCCATTAAAGTTGCCTGAAACAGATACAATTTCTCAACATATTCCCCCATCTCAGTTACTTTCTCATTACTTGATAGGAGTTAGAGCAAATTGCTTGGAGCTGGTGGTGCCACCTTTAGGTGTTGCCGTATAATACTTGTATGCCCAACCATGACCTGACATGCATACAGGTGCAAAGAGTTGGTGATGTCAGATGCCGGGATAAGGGAGGAGACCAGTGCATTTATAATGGTGATTCTGCATATCGTTAGCCTATAAGACAGTTTGCAATATAATGCAGAAGCTAGTGTCAAATTTCCTACAATGCGCATCATAGACAATGGAAGTGAAGAAGAGGGATGGTGGTAATTCTTATATCATTTATTGTTAGCTTGTAGGGAAAGCAATATGTCCTCTTCTGTTATTATCAAATAGCATGGGAGAAGCTAGAAAGAGAGAGAGAGAGAGAGAGAGAGAGAGAGAGAGGGGGGGATATAGAAAGCCTACAAACTTTTTTTTAGTCATCCCAGAAATTTATAATTACAAATCAAAAATTTTAATTGATGAAACATGTATTGTATTCGCATATTTATTTGTCAATCTAAGTTGAAGGTGTTGTATAGTAATCAATATGTTACACAGAGATGGTGCCAAGCTGGCCAACACTGCGTCTCTTGTTTTTTTTTTAATTTTTAATATCTATAACATTATTCATCTTCCTCGTGAGGAAGATGAACAGTGCTGCAATTTTTTTTGTTTGGGTTCACACGCACTTGCGCACACCCATTCTTTTTCTTCTTTTTTTTTGTTCTTTAAAAACCAAATATATTTATTAGTGAATTGCATACATATTTTATAATTAATAAAAATACTTTTAAAAAAAGAAAAGAACAGTACGAATCGGCACGAGACGATCGACATGCTTGGCATGTCTAGAGTTTGGAATTTACGGAAACTCGACTTGGCACGGCACGACAAACCTTGATAATAATAATAATAACTTTGTCTTGGATTCTTGATCTGGACTTTTTATGACAAAAATGTACAAAACAATGAATCATCTTTAACGCTGCTTATGCATAGCGAAAATAATCGGCCAAATAGTGACTCAACTATTGTTACAATTTGTTGCATATATACAACATACGATAACTTAATTGGTGCAAGTTTCATGGTACAATGTTTGGTATGCTTTATGTAATGTAACTATTATCCCCTAAATGATTGTTAAATTAGTTAGTCAAATTGGTGTATCAGGATTAAGCTGATGCAAACAATCCCAAATGCCTTTACAGTAAAATACCCTGTCACTGCTGGGTCAAACCGAATTTGTTAATACTAGTGTTAAGGGTAAAAAAGAAGATGTTGAAGTTGGGATTTGAAACCAAGTTTAGGGGAATGCCAAAACATAGCAACCAATCACCTCTCACTTTCTTTTGGTGGTAATGGTGTATACATCCCATATAAATTGACGCCAACTACTACATGTATGTATTCCCGGCCAGCATTGGGGGAGACGGGGGGGGGGGGGGGGGGGGGGGGAACCATGACCCTCCGTTCCCCCCCAGCTCTCTCAGGAAAAGGTTTGAGGAGCTTTGATTGATTTTAGAGCCTAAGATAAAAGGACAAAAACCTAGGCAGAAGTCTTGTAAATCTCCCTGTTCTCTACTCTTCCATTATCTTGGATATTGACTTGAGACATAATTTTGGTTATTATACAATTTTAGGCAGGCAAAATAATGAAACAAGTGCACTCGGTTTTACCTTCCTACGACAAAATTGTTCCAGCTCTTCTTGATGTTGGTATATGGAAGCTTCCTGAGACCTGCAACTTTACTTTGGGTGTACCTGTGGGACCTATGTTGGCTAAACCAACTAAGGCTGTTTCTGAAATCCTTGATAAATTTCAAGGAATGGAGTTCACTTGTGAATATAAGTATGATGGAGAGCGTGCCCAGGTATGTGACTGGTCATTCTTTTGACAATTCAGTATTTTTTGGGTATTATAAGAGAGCTTGCTTATTGTGCTTTCTTATTGTTCAGATACATTACATGGATGACGGTACTGTTGAGATATATAGTAGAAATGCTGAGCGTAATACAGGAAAATATCCAGATGTTGTTAGTTCTGTGTCAAGGTAAGCTTCTTTAGTGCATGACATTACTAAGGTTTTGAAGAGTCTTTATACCTTTATAGTTTATTTTTTATTGCTGAGGACACCAGTTAATATCGTACATCCAGTTTAGATTAAGCTCTTTACAAGGTAATACTGTTATTCTAACTTGTAGCTTTTTCATCTTCTGGAAGCAAAATTTCTTTTAACTCAAATGCTAGTAGTTTGGGAATGTGAACATGAACTTACTTTCGATTTCTTATGGGACTTTCAATTTTACTATTTTTCTCTGTTTAATATTTAGCATGCTAATGCCCGTTAATGGTTATTGAAAGCTATGACAACTCGCTGATTCAGTCTATATTTCTTATAAGTTTGAGTTATCTGGACTGGAATGCTAATGGTGTCTAAAGCAAGGTTCGACGTTTTGGTCGGCACGCCTTGTGCCGACTGAAACGTCTCGGAGCCTGAAATCATTATGGTGAATATATTATGCGCACTGCTTTTAAAAATGACGCGAAAGATGAACAGTCGCGCCCACAGGCTGCCAATCGCACTGGTGGCCGTTTTTTTTTTTTTTTTCTTACTTAAGTGGTCACACGCAGAGCGCGTGCCTCTATTTTTTTATAATTAAAAATCTTAAAAAATAAGTTTTAAGATATACTAAAATATATAATAAGATGTAAAAAATAATATTTTATTATCGGTACGGTCGAAACGGCATGGTCGGCAAGTCTCGAGTTCAGAAGTTACCGAAACTTGGCACGGCACGAAACGGAAAACATTGGTCTAAAGAGACGCTAGTTAAATAGAAATGCAAACTGTAGTTCTTTGTTCTTTTTTCAAGACTGCTACATCATTGGAGGCGTAATATAACCTTTTGGGAAAAAATGCAGTGTTGTTAGTGTAGTTGATTTATGTTGCTCATGGTGATCTTTTTGGAAACGTAAGTGATGCTTTTAGCATGTGGCTGTATCATTCAAGCAAGGTCAAAGTTTAATATCCACTGGCGATGCAAATTCTTTATTTCGTGTCTTCTGTTTATCTCAAAGACATGTCTATGTTCATCATACTGCATGTCAATGTCACACTGCTTTCTCTATCTCTCTGCAGATTTAAGAGGCCATCTGTGACATCATTTGTGTTGGACTGTGAAATTGTTGCTTATGACCGTAAAAAGCAGAAAATTCTGCCGTTCCAGGTATATAGGTTCCATGAAACCATTATTTATGTCCCTTCAGTCAGTATGAATTTAATTAAAGCTAAGATAGGATGTTATAGAAGTAAGGACACAGCGTCTGATTCTTTTATTTTTTGGGGGATGCTGACAGATAGTGACTCATGGCTGATGCGCATTCTGATTTTGGAAACCTAAGATAAAAAAAAAGCATCTATTGTTGGAGGGTTCTCTACCAACTAATTAGCCTTGGCGCTTAGCTCTTGGCGCTTCTTTTTTGGCTAACGTATACCATGCTTATAGGCTGTCTTTTTTTTTTTAAATAAAAGAAATAGTAATATTAGTATTTTTTTTTTTTTGTGCATGGTGCATGCTAGAGGATGTTAAGTCATTTGTGGAAAATCTATAGCTAGAGCAATAAAGATGCGTAGATCATGATTTTGGCCACCATGTCTTGTGGCTTGTCCGCCTGGTAATAATGATAAATGAGGTGATCATAAAAGATTAGCTTTTTGGTCTTTTTTCTTTTTTAACTAATTGCATAATATATAAACTAGAATAACTAGAAGATTTCATTGAAATGTACTATAGGGTCAATACATCATATTGAATTCTATTCGATTATTTAGGCACAACGAAGTTTTAAAACAAATTGGAGTGGATACAAAGTAATTTAGTTGGTTGGATGGCAGTAAATGCCTATTCCTTTACATAGAAGGAAACATACTTACATGGTTTTTCCGTGGTGATTCTCTCGGATACACTAAATATCAGCTGTTATACTCCAGAACATCTGTTTTGTCATTTTTTTTTTTTAAAATGCTAGCTGCCTAACTGTCCCTTTCTCCTTTTGCAGGTCCTCAGCACTCGTGCTCGCAAGGATGTGATTGTGAGTGACATAGAAGTTGCAGTGTGCACTTTTGCATTTGACATTCTTTACGTAAATGGCCAACCCCTTCTCCAAGAGCAACTCAAAGTTCGTAGAGAGGTATTAGCTACCGCGACTTATTCCTTGTAACTATTTAAATAGTGGTTTAGTTTTTTGTTGACAATCAGATACTATTCTGGGCCAGTAGTAACTGAAAGCTGATCAATAGCTAACTGATTATATAATACAACGCGCACAAAAACAATTCCAACTTTTAAGAAGCGCTAATCATTTGTGCGACCACTATAACACAAAGATGCCAACTTTATGGGGGCAGAAAGATAAAAGTACATGCAATCAGTATAAATGCAGCCAGAGATTAGTTCTAGAATTACATTGACATATATAAAGGCTTTATTTAATCAAAGATATTTGGAGTTCCAAGGTGTTTATCTTCAACATTAACGGAAATTTTATGCTTAAATAAAAATTTCCACCCATCTTTTTTCCTTTCATGGATATTAGTCAGATAAAGAGGGATGAGTTGTTAAGTCATGGAGGCCTCCTAGTCAAGGGTTTTGGGGATTAACATGGCTGCTGAAGTTCTCCTTTGTATTTTGTGGAGGATAACGGGCTTGCGAACTTGCCTATGCTTAAAGATTGGATCTCCTAGGTTGGTGCAAAATGGGTCTGTGTCATCCGTTCGTTTGTGTTACGACAGTCTTAGACGATTGCGGAGAAGGCTTTCCCCATTGATTTTTTTTTTTTTTTTAATAAGCTGTTGAAATAAAATAACTAAGTCTTTAGATTATATACCCATATTTCGCTTAATTTGAGTGAATACATATATCCAGATGGAGCATGTGGCATAGCAGGATCCATTTAGCCGACCCACTTAGCGGGAAAAAAAGGCTTTGTTGTTGTTGTTAGATTACGTACTGGTATTGTACAATTGCGAATTGGAGCTTTGCATGAGAAATGTTAGAAATATGATTTGTTAATGGAGAGAAGTATAATAAGACCATTAGAAAAAAAAAGGATATTAGATTTTACTTGTCATCTGAGTTAAAACCAGTCAGCACTTGCTCCTTTTAGATTTCTGGACTGTCATAAACTGTTGGCAGAGCAACCTTAGTTGTTTGTGCTGCTCGCCTTCAAAGTTACCTAACACTTCATATTTATGGATGTTTTGTGTTAGAGGTTAGAGCCAAAGCTTAGTGTACTCTGCAGCCTCTAGATGCACTACTTGGGGAATGACTGAGGCATGCTTGTCAGAACTTGGACAGTCTGGCTTGCTTAGCTTTTTCTTCTTCATGCTACAACTCTCGTGAATTTGTCAACGGCCAGAGACTTCTGCTTCTCTGGCACTAAGCCTACCATCTTGATGATCTGCGTCTGCAGCACAGCATCGTGTGCCATAGGTTGCCACTTAATGGCCTTGCAACTGTCATAAGGTGCTACCAACATTGTTAGTGCTCTATCTTGGTGTTTAATTTCTTCTGAAGCCAAAACGAGAAGTTAGTTTTGTCTACTCTTCTTTTGCACTATTCTATGCCCATTTGAATCACTCTCTAATCAAATGTTTAACAGTATTGATACCCAATTTTCATTGTTTGACTGGGAAATTGCCGCTGATGCCTCACTGCAAGATTTTAAGTTTAGCTCGTTTCTTCTTGGGTTTTGCGTTGCCACTTTCTTTGATTGTGGATCTGATACTCTTATATCTTAAATAAGGCTCATTCTTACTTTTATCGCCCCACTTTGTTTTTGATGATCTTCAGCTAAAACAATGTAACTTATTGTTTCCTCTTCTTTTTGAGAAAGAAACTTCCTGTTGCTTTCTATACGAGTTAAGTATTTCCATTTTGTTGGTGAAAACATGTGCCTTTGAGGCTTTGATGGAAATATATATACTTATTGTGCTGTGTCATGTTTCTGTAGCATCTTTATAGTTCCTTTGAGGAAATACCAGGAGTTTTCCAGCTAGCAACAGCAATAACATCTAATGATCTTGAAGAAATACAAAAGTTTCTTGAAGCTGCCGTCAATTCCAGGTATATTGATAGATGCCACATATGCAAATTTTCACCTAGTGTAGGTGATTTTTGTTAAGTATTACACCTTGCTCCATTATAGAGTTAAGTTGTATTAACATTGGAATAGTTACATATCAGTTCTACTTTTTGTATCGTCCTCCCAAATAAACCCTTGTTTTTTCTAATAATTACTAAATTAAGCTAATACACACGTATAGGTACTTTATCAAAAAAAAATGAAATACAAAAAAAAAAAAAAAATTTGATGTGCTCTGCAACTTTGGCTTGAAAATTCTCTAAAAAGTATCTCTAAATATGTGTTTTAATGCTTCAAAATATATACTGTTACAAAATTTTTAAATTTTGTAGTCTCAAAACTATCTTTGGAAAAATCTTTGAATGCAAAAATTGTAGACCACAATTTTTGGAGTGTTTTGGAGTGTTTTTTTTTTTCAAAAGCAGGGGTTTATTTGAAACAGTTTTCCAAAGCAAGGTTGTTTTGACAAAATCCCAATTAATATTACTTTCACTATGTTATTATTGTCTTTAAGTTATTATTTTGAACATTGTTATTGTTATTTGGGTAAATGATACGGTTAGTCACTCATGTTTTCCATTAAAATGTTTCATGTTTAAAAAATTTTACAGCATAGAACCACCTGAAAATTTCAAATAAGTATTTTGCTGTATAAACTGTTATAAGATGGTCATACTCTATATTTTTAGCTGTAAACTAACATATAGTGTCCAAAATGAAACATAATACTAACATTTGAGACCATTATGTAATTTATCTGAGCGACCAAATTAACATTACCTCTAAACATGAGTGACTACAGTGCCAGTTTCGTTATTATTTTATTTAGACCTCAATAATTTTATACATTTTGATGGAGCTTTGTTATGCTTGTTTTCTTACTTATTTGTTTCATGAAGTTCTGAAGGATTGATTATCAAAACGCTGGATAGAGATGCAACGTATGAGCCTTCAAAGAGATCGAATAATTGGTTGAAATTGAAAAAAGACTACATGGAGAGGTGAACATGGATTTTCTCTTTCTCAAATTCTTTACAAGTGCGTGTTGTGTTTGGCTTTATGTTATTGTCACATCGTTTTGGTTGTTGTGATTTTTTACTGATGACATTTTAGGAAATTTTTGAAATATCTATTTGAAAGGCAGCAAGAACGGCAAAAACTACTTTTTATACATGACTTATCAAAACTAACTCGAACCCCATCAACCGAAAATAATGATGTGGAAACGCAAAGGTTATTACTTATCACCATGGTTTTACGTGCTGGGCGGCACGTGCTGGATTCATGAGGATCCGGCACTAAGACGGGGCCGAGGTCTGTCTTGAGCATGCCGCCTATGCCAGGGGGCTTAGTCCGCTCTTTTTTTCTGTGCCGGGGGGCTTAGTCCGCACTTTTTTTTTTCTTCTTTGGATTTTACAGATCTCTTCTGTCAGCAACATCGACACTATATACGGCAGTAAATTATGTACCATATGCTTTTAATATGCAATTAAGACTTTTATATTTAGTGTTTTATTAATTTTTGTTGTTATTGCTTAAATAATTTTAATAGTTGAAAAATAAAATATTGTACGGAGCGGCATAGTCCGCAAGGCACGACCATCTCGGTCAGCATGTCTCGAGTTTCGGATTACTGAAACTCAGCTCGGCACGTCACGGAAAACCTTGCTTATGGCTTGAATTACTTGCTTCATTAAGTTCCAAAGATGTATATAACTCTCCTTTTACTCCGATGACTAGAAATGTTATCTAAAAGGTCGGAAGACATTTACATCAGTGCGGTATGACTATGACAGATTAATTAAATAATAATGTTATGGAATCTCGCCATCCAACCAGATTATGAAAAGGGAAGGCTGAGCAGAGCCTTTTGGGGTGACAACGGAAATGACCTTTATCATTTGTCTAAATACAGTGACGCTGAGGTCTTCTGTTTTCCTATATACAGATATAGACTTCAGCATTGAACCTGCATCAATTGCTAATTAAACCTGCTTATTTCTTTTTGGCTGCTTGGTTTACACTGGTAATCTCTTTTCATCTTTTAACATAGTTTATTATGATATATGCAGCATTGGTGATTCATTGGATCTGGTTCCGATTGCTGCATTTCATGGACGTGGAAAACGCACAGGTACTACTGATCGATGTACCAGTAAAGTCTTATTACATATGCAAATTATAGCATAAACTTAGAGCTAATAATACAATTACTCTCGTTTCATACGTGTTTATGCTGATATGCAAAATTACCTTGAACTAGTGCTTCAAGCGTTTGATTGGTGGCTCTCTTTGCAGGGGTTTATGGCTCTTTTCTTCTTGCTTGTTATGATGAAGAAAGCGAAGAATATCAAACAATATGCAGCATAGGTAGATCGTTTTGGTTACTAGAATACTGAACTTCTTAACTTCGAGTCATATTGCATGAAAATATTTGTCATTGTATAGGTACTGGTTTTTCTGAATCACAGTTGGAGGAACGCTCTGTTAGCTTGCGTAATAAAGTCATTCCAAAACCAAGGGTACATGCATTTTCTATTTCTTATTTATTTTGTTTTTTGAGAATTATGAGTTAGCATTTTTCTATCCGCTTGCAGCCTTACTATCGATATGCTGATACTATGCGCCCGGATGTATGGTTCGAGCCTGCTGAGGTAATTCAGTGTATTAAATGCTGTTGACCTATTCTAGTCATTTGTAAAAGTTTAACTTGCAGGGGTAGAGTTTAATAGGAGGATATCAAGGAAGGAAAAAGACATGCCTATTTTTGCTATTTCGTGACTTTACTCTTCAATTTGCAGCTGAATTCAGAAGGACTAGAGAGTTCTCTAATCCATAGAACAGACTATTATAAAGTACAGTGAGCAACAGAACTGGCACTAGTACTTATTGTGATATGCATATTATGAGAAGAAGAAAATACAGCATGTTTTGTATTGCATGTTTGAGGAAGTTAAACTTGAAAGGCAAGTAGTTGGACATTAAGGTTGCAAGTACTGAGCGATCTTTGTGAGGGCTAATATGGTTGCGGATGCTTGATCTTAGTAGTTAAAACAATATCATATACAAGTGATTCTTCAGATATTTCTGAGGACTTGATTGTGAGTGGTAATCTGAGCTTGCCTATATGGTTATGGATATTATAGCTAGCTGATTAGTCCTACAAAAAATTTTCCCTTTTGTATTTGTTTCTGTAAAGAAAATTTTTGGTGGTATGATTCTCTAAATAATAGGTTTGGGAGGTGAAAGCAGCAGATTTGAGTATCAGCCCTGTCCATCGAGCTGCTACAGGAATCGTGGATCCAAATAAGGTCAGTTCTAGCACAAACTCTTGCCTTCTCTTCTGTCTTGAATTAATGCGATGAAATGCCTGACCCGATAAATGTAGGCCAGTCTAAGTTAACTTCACAGAACGCGATATTTTGATAGGGTATATCTCTTCGATTTCCTCGTTTGTTGCGTGTTCGAGAGGACAAGACCCCAGAGCAAGCAACGACATCTGGGCAGGTAGCTACACACGCGAAGTCATCAAAATCTTTTATATTTCTATCGTTGAAATTATTTTGTCAATGGATTCTTCCAGGTTGCTGATATGTACCGTGCCCAAAAGATAAACCACACTAATAACCAAGAAGACGATAGCGACTGAGGCTTGCATTGGATTTTTAGTGGCTTATCGCAAATTAAGCTCGAATGGTGCATAGACGGAGATGCAAGTATGCTGGAAGTCTACGTTAAGGTACATATTTGCCAACGGAGATCCAAGTATGCTGGCATTAGCATCCTGGAAACGAATGCATAACAACTCGGCATGCTGATTTTTTCGCATTGGAATTTAGATTCTGAAGTTTGCGGATTCATCTCAAACCTAAGCAGCAGAAGCCTCTGAAAACATGAACTTCTGTTCAGCTGCACCATTCTGGCAGCTTCTTAATGAGATTTCCTGTAATTAATATTTGGCATATTTATCTGTTGTTCCCTGCAAGTTTTCAATGCCTTCAAAATTTCCGGTGCCTTAAGTGTATGCTAGAATCAAATTTTGGGACAACATAACCAAATGACATCCCTGAGAGAAGAGGCGGGGGTGCAGGGAGCATTGCTAGCGCGCCCCATCTCGGCTTCGCATGTTCCAATTAAACTTTGGTCCTTGCTTTTTGGACATTATCTTCTCTCTGTTTTGCAGCAATATTGTTATATAAGGAGATTACACTTTAAGAAAAATAAGTATATGATATTACTTATACTTCAACAAGAAATAAAGAAAAAGGTACAAAGAGAAGATAAAATATCCATGAGTATTATAAAGTGCACCTTCTGCACAGAATCAGACTGCAGATGGGAGAACTCCGTCCTCAACTCTCCCCATAATTTTCTAATTCGGAAATACAAGACGGAGCCACACTAACATCCATGCATGTGATTTCTCACCTTTGAAGTTAGCGTGGAGTAAGTATGTTACACTTATTGGAGATAGAGATATGATAGGAGATCATATTCCTTCGGTTTGGTAATCGTCATGGGAATTACATTTCCTAATGTTGTTATGTTTGGTTCATTTTGTTTATTTATATTGTAGAATTCTTGCGTAACAGTTATCTCTTTGGTTTTAAGCAAAGTTTTGTGGAGAAGTTCGGTTGGAATGTGTATTATTACCTCTATAAAAATATTGATTTTTATGAAGTTGGGAATGTTGAAGCCACGTGGATATTGGTTTAAACAAATTTTTATTGGTCGTTTGGACGAACTGAAATTACATTTCTATCCACAATCGTTTAGTAAATTACAGATAAATTATTTTTTATTATTTTTTTAAAAAATAAACATTATCTATATTAAAATATTAAATACACAGTAATAATTTCAGTACGTAATAGACTTCACCAGAATCAGCAACTCTGAAAAATAGGACATATATACTAAGGATGATTGGAGGAGACCATGTCTGACGATTCATTAAAAAAAACACATAAAAACAAATATATCTAAACCAAAATTAGTAATGTAGGTAGGGTCCCAAGGGCGTTGTGATGGAGGGAATGGGGCTCGCGTCAGACGTGTCGTGATCCCTTGCCGCAACAAGCAGCCACGCGCGGAGAGGGACCCGGCTTCCTCCATGGATAAGGACTACGTCACTCGCCGCTCGTTGTTGCTGCTGCCCCCAACGAATTATTCTTCATTCTACTACGCTGGATTGCGGCGGATGGGCAGCATGGGCCATGGCGGCCTAGTGATGCAGAAAGTAGAATTTTATTTGTACTTTTACAGCGGGTCGTCTTAAGTCACGGATCGTAAGTCGGCCAGCACTATTTGCTGAATGGGTCGAAGGGGCTCCGTTCGGCCAAGTACTTCGCCGAGCCCAATGCCCATGCAGGCAAGTCAGTCCGCACTGCTTGATAGAGCTCCATGGGAGCTCTGATTGTGCGCATCACGCGAGCCGTGCACAGGAAAAATAATTTATCGTGCGGGGCAGTCTGCAAACTGGCTCGGCTCGTGTAGCCAGTATAGACCGAAATTTCGGAACTGGCCTGGATTGCCCGTGTAGACCGCCCGCGACCTAGCCGAGGGCGAGACTGCAACTTGCATGGGCTAGCCGTGGCTCACGTTTGCATCTCTAGGGCAGCCTACATCAAGGGCATGAATTCTATCAAATTATAGATTTTTTTTTTAAATACTCTTTATTAGATAATCAGATTTAATTCGTTCATAAAAAAAAAAAAAAATATCTCTTGATCTTCGTGCTGAAAATATTTTTTTTAAAATTTACAACTTTAATATTAAATATTTTTCTAAAAATATTTCTAAATAAATATTCAAGGGTGTTAAAATTAATGAATAAAATGAAGAATTTTTTTATCAACTTTAAAAGTTTGAGGGGATGAACATGGAAGTCCCCTTTCTCGAATAATTCTGATAATCACTGCTATGGAGCACTATGTGGTCCTACGAACCTATTCAATTTAGATAGCATATATATATATATATATATATATATATATATATATATATATATATATATATATATATATATATAATAATATATATATATATGGACTCAACAATGAGGAGTGGTAGTAATTAAAGGTTTAGAAAATTTAGGAAATAAGTTGTGAGTTTAGTTTTTTAATGGAAATATACCGTTTCATCTAATATGATAATTTCATTTATTTTTCTATGTTTCTCTTATTTTATGTTATTATTATTGTTTTTATTGAACCCACATCTTTGGGTGTAGTATCGTATATTGATGACAATATGTTAGGTTATATATTTTTTTTAATATAAATTTATTTTTAAAATATAATTTATATATATTATAAGGACTACTAAAAAATATTATGGATTTGCCAATTGCACTATAATGACAAAACTCTTATTACACTTGCATCTTATAAAAACTTAGATGCTTTATGCACCTTCTCGCCTAGCAAAATTCAACAATGAAACATTTACATCACATCATCATATATCCCGCTCATATTTAAAAAAAAAAAATTTTACGATCATTTTTTGAAAAAACTTTTTAAATAAAATTTGTAAATTTTGATTAGATCTACAAATTTTATGTTCAAAATTTTTTCTAAAAATACTTCCAAATAGATATTTTAGAACTCCAAAATTTAACGGATTTAACCGATTTTAAAATAGTTTTAAATCCGTTTTAAATCTGTTAAATTTTAGAGCCCCAAAAATATATTTTTAGAAGTATTTTTTGAAAAATTTTGAATACAAAAGTTGTAGATTTTATCAAAATTTACAATTTTGATATTAAAATTTTTTTAAAAAAATATTTCTAAATAAAAATTTTTAGGCCGGAATGACATAATATAATCGTTAAATCCAAGAATTTTTCACTGGCCTATTACAAATGCACATTCGAACAAGATGAGAGTTTGACAACATTCCGACAGATTTAACCCTAATTCCTGATCTCTATCAGGGTAAGTTGATAATTGATATGCGAGTGTTCCAGCAATGAATGCTAAGATGAGACTGGATCCAGATAAGCTCTACTTGTTCCCAAAAAGATCATACAGCTCACATCTTTTCATAAAAAATTACTAAATTAAGCTCTCCCTTGTTGGAAAAGACTATTTCTTAATCAGCAGTAGTTGTCCTTAAAGTACTATTTATATAAGAATTTGTTGGTGTAAACTATCTGAAAAAATTCCAATAATTAAAAAGTACCACTTTTTAACGGCAAAAATCACGTTTTTAACATCCTGGTCACTGCTCTTTTTCCTGTAATATACAATGCTTCATTTCTCGTTAATGGCGATCATTTACTCTCCAATCAGCTTCTCCTACTGATATATATATACACTTTACGCTAGAGCAGCAACGATGCTGTAGTTTATTCCACAAGTTTTTGTGTTTTTTTTTTGTCAAGCTTCTGATGGTTGAAATTCGCAGTTGGACCTTTTCTGCATCAAGACAATCAAGCTTCCCACTGAAGTTTTATTGTTTTAATAATTTCAAATGATTTTCAGACAGCCGGATGGTTTAAAATCGTGAATTATTGGTGTGAGGTTAAATCTTGACGGTGAAAGAAAACAAGAGACTTTTGGTGCTGAGAAATAGTAACAATTCGTTGTTGATCGGTGTTTGATGAATCCGCTAACAAGGTTTCATTCCGAAGAACTTATTTGGATCTGACTCGCGTAAATCTCGCTTTTTCTTGATTGTCTGCTTGCTCTCTTCCCCGAAACCCTAATTTTTCACCCCATTTGGATTCAATCTTCGTCCTCCATCTCTATTGTTGGCCTGCTGTCTATAAACAATAGTTTCTCTGCCCATCCCCATTCAGAATTCTCGTTTATTTCAAAAATACCTTTCTTGCGCAGTTTTTCATATCCCTAATGATTAACGTTTTATGCCTTTTGGAGTCACCAATCAGTTGAAAGGAGAAAAAATTGCTTTTTGCATAATTTCTATGTGCTAATTAATTTGACAAGCTAATGGAAGAAAGTACAGGCAGCTGCTCCTGGACATGGGAGCACGAGAAGGCCTTTGAGAACGCCATAGCTGGCATTCCTGAGGATGAAGAAGATCGGTGGGAACAGATTGCATCAGCTGTACCAGGAAAAAGCATAGATGAAATTAAGCAACACTATCAGCTCTTAGTAGATGATATCGAAAACATCGAATCTGGCCGTGTATCACTGCCTAGCTATGCTGGTGAGGATACTAATGAAGTTGGTAGCAGTAAGAAGAGCGACTCGCATTACGGTGTGAAAGGGTCCAGGTCGGACCAAGAAAGGCGCAAGGGGATTGCTTGGACTGAGGAAGAGCACAGGTGCTTTAGTGTTAATTTTTCTTTTAAAAAAACATGTTTTATGCTCCTCAATTTATGCAAGTTACTGCTCAAATTTTTTCATATGTGGTTCTCTGACATGAACTAAATTTCCAATGAAAACAACTAATTGCATCTTTATACTAGGATCATCCACTTAGTTTTGTTATATCCTTATCCTACCATCATTTTTGAAAGGTCAAAGTTCATATTGTACACGGGGATCAGTTAAGTTCTTGTTTATAGGCATGCTAGTTTACCATCAAGTTTTGGATTCTGTTCATCCTTGAATATATTGCAAATTGTTGGATATCATTTAAATTCAGCAGTCTTGATTTGTAAGCATAGGTTGATATTTCTTTGATTTTCTATTTGTTGGCGGCTAAACTGCCGTTTGAAGTTTATTTGTCTATTGCACTATAAGAGATGTTGTCCATTTACGCGGATGGTCATACTTTTTAGTTTTGATCTTATTTCATGTTCTTAAACTGAATCATCTTTGAACAGGCAGTTTCTTCTCGGACTTGATAAATATGGTAAAGGTGATTGGCGGAGCATATCTAGAAATTTTGTTGTAACTAGAACGCCAACACAGGTTGCTAGCCATGCGCAGAAGTACTTCATACGTTTGAACTCGATGAACAAGGATAGGAGGAGATCGAGTATCCATGATATCACAAGTGTGGGGAATGGAGATTCCCCAGCCCCTCAAGGGCCAATCACTGGCCAATCGAGTGCAGCAGTATCCGCTACGAGTAAGTCTTCTAAAAGTTCACAGACAATAGGTGGTCCTCCCGGCGTTGGGGTATATGGTACAGCGCTTGGTACTCCCGTTCCTCGCCCTTCACCGCATATGGCCTATGGGGTGAGAGCACCTATTTCCCGAGCCGTGGTTCCTGGTGCATCAGTTAACCCTGCCGTGGCATACAATTACTCATTGCCCCCAAATATAGCTACTTCAAGATAACAAAGAGAGAACCATGCATATTATGTAAAGCTTTCTTTGCTTTCTCAAGATGGAATAAATTTGGCTTTGAAGAGATTTGAATGTTCATTCTTGGGGCCCAGCTCTTAGTTTTGTGTGTTTTTCTTGCTTGTCTTTTTACCACTGATATTCTTCTACTTAGCTATATGAAATCAATATAGGTTCATTTTGAATGAACTCGGTTAAGTTGTGGTTACAGAGTGCCTTTACGCTCTTGTTTATATTCTGTTCTAAAACAGAACATTTTCATAACAAGTTTTTGATATGCAAATATATGATTTTAAAAATCGTGCAGTCGATTTCTCAGGAGTGATGCTTATTTCAGCTCTTACTTCATTTTCTTATAAGTTCTTCATAAAGTTCAGAACTGGTAATGTTTTCAAATTTCGTTGCTTTACAGATTGTTGGTTAGAAGGTTTCTTTCTTGTATCACTTACATTTCTCTCCTATAACTCTGCTGTTATCCCAGAACTAATAGCATACATTCTGCTCCAGCAGCGGCAAATTATCGAAACCGAGCAGGTTCTGTCATATGATAGGATTCTGAGCATTTATAAGAGGACTGCCGTCTCAACTGAAGCGAGTATTATCAACCGTCCATACAAGTCTGCATGATCTTTTGCATCTAGCAAGAAGCTATGTAATTTTGCCATCACTTTTCTTGAAACCGATATACACTGGTTTCTTGGATAAGCAAGGTAAGCAGCAAAGGAGAGGGCTTAGTTCTATCTACATCAGAATTGTGTTCAGAATATTGAGCCCAATGAATATGATTCGTTCAAGTGAACTCTGTGCAAAGGTTGTGCTGCAGTTAGGATGTCAACTTGGCGGAGAATGAACAGAAGATTAGTTTATGTTCCTGACTCTGAACATAATTCCCGTTCCGATGGAGAGGGGGATTCCTTCTCCTTGTTTCTGGGGACAGAGAATTCTTATTTTCCCCTTTTTTTGTAAAAATAAAAAAAAACGTATTGACGTGGTGACATGCACATCGCCATATCAGCGTATTTTCCATCACTATCTCAGCGTGTTTTTTTCGTTTTCAGAAACTAATTTGTAAAACCCTGAAGAGGGGGACTGATATGTAATTATTCTATAAAAAAACCTAAGATTTTATTCTAGGGATTTAGGCATTTGAACCACTAATACATTAAAAAAAAAGCCAAAATCAGCGCCGATGGCAATTTTGCAGCCCAAAAAGCCAATCTATCCTACATCTATACGGTTGACCTTCATGGATGACATCGATTTATATTAAACCAAGCAAAGAGAAGCATATATACAAACTGGGCAAATTATTGCCCAATAACTTTTTTTGCTATCTCTCCTTACCATTTAGTCTCAGTTTTATTATGAAAACTCTCAAACAATGACCGCAGCACTCTCAAACCACCTGGATTCACTCAAAGTAGGAAAAGAAAAATCAAAATTCCTTGATTTCAAATCATCTTTTTATGTCACTCTCTTATAAGAAGCAAAGAAGCATAATTCATATGAGTTCAACTAAAAAGGGACTGAAATAACATACCTATCAGATCAACAGCCATGGTGATTATGTTCGAACAGTGGTAAATTAAAGAGTATACGTACATAGCACTGTCACTTGCTTACCCTATCTTTCATAATAACAAGAGGTTAACCGACCAGCGTTACTCCAGTAGATTAGCACGACTGAATTAATCTCATAAAGATCAGGTCAGTGGTTCGAATTTCAATAATATTGAAAAAAAAAATCTTAACGTATTTTGTTTCAGTCAAGATATATAGAAATTGACGATCACACATCTTAAAATGAAAAAAAAAAAGAAAAACAACTGGATGATAAAAACAAAGTGGTGTACCAGATGCAGTTGGGCTAACTAGGACCCACTGAAATTAGTGTTACAAACTGTACGAGCCCGAGCCGGCCCGCATGATTTGATGCAGGTCGCAGGTTGGCCCGCATGGTGCTAAAGGCAGGGCGGGCCGGCTCGGTCCGCCCCCTAGTTACGCCAGCTTGGCTCGGCCGGCGGTCCACTGAGCCTAGCCGAGCCAAGCTGGCCGAAATTTTAAAAAAAAAAATAGTATATACCCGCACGCACTGCCCGCGGGCTGTGGGTTGATTTTTTCAGCCCAGCTTGCACGGCAGCGCTGGGCAGGCCAGCGAGCTTTTTTTGCCTCTCTAACTGAAACCATGAAAATTTTCAGTTTATGTAAACTATATATATTTTACAAGAAATGACATCATAAAGTTGAGAGTTGTTTATAGCTAGAAAAAATCTTCAAAGAATCTTTCTGTTTTTCTTTAATTTTTCCTCAAAGAAAGATCTTCATCTGAGTGTGTAGCAAAATCGAATTTCGATAAATTCAGATTCCGACATATATCGACTGTACCGTTGCATCATAACGATATGTACTTGTTCTTATATTTTAAAGTAAAAATAAGAAGTTCAAAATTAATTAAAAAAAACCATAAAATTTTTTGTATGTGACGATAAATATCGGAACAGATCCATTAGAGACCGTGTCAGCCAACAGGTATAACTATGCTTAGTATAGTTTAAGCTTAATTGACTTGACCTAATTTAGTCAATTGAGTAGGTGGATGTTGCACCTGTAATACTCTTAAGTCTCCTCTTTATTTGAATGGCATGAGTCAACCCTACTAGTATTATCATAATATCCCTCCAGAAAATCTAGATTTGTTGATCTTTCTTTAGTCTATACAGTATCCTTGCCGTGATATCCCTCGGCTCTTTCCTTTTTTTTTCTTTAGATTATCTCGTGGAATTTATAGTATGAATGCACGTTTTTATAGGGATCTCAAATTAACGAAAAACTTTCACATCTAGTGCCAATCGAAATTCGAGTACATGTCTTGCATAGAATGGAATCTCTAACCACCGGGTGTAGAAAAATTTTTCGAAAATTTTTACGGAAGATTTAATTCCATTCAGACTCGCATCTGAATGGTGACGCTTTCACCACTCGGCTCTTTCCTTTAGCTAGGGAATAATCTGAAAAGGTATTTGTATACCACCATACTTTTAAGAATATCCCTTTTTAGGACTCAAGAATACACTACGAAGTTACATTTGTCTTTGGCAAATTATGATAAAAGAATGTTAATGTTTTTACCATCCATCAGATGATGCCAACCATGATACAATGTTCTCTGACTGCTTACCTACAACAAGAAAAAAAATAATAAAAAATTAGACAGTTAGTATCACTTATAGAAAGGTTTCATTTTTATTTTTAGTTAAAAGGTTACTTCAAAAAAGGAAAAAACTTCATATTGGTGGATATACTTCATGATCTCTCACATTGAATGCTCAGAAAACGAAATTGTAGAAAATCTTAGCATCGTGTTCATTTCATGCTCCTGAGAGCTCTTGTTAGCGATTTATAATTTTTTCTTTTTTGAGATTAATGCTGTGAAATTCTGCATGTAATCGGTCAATTTTTACGACCATAATAATATATAAACTTTCGGATGATACTTATTCAAATTCTACCGACATCTACTCATCTGATTCTACGCACTTAGAAAATATATTTGGCCAAAATTTAGTAAATGCCCCTTTACTATAGACTTTTGGGCCCTCATGCCCTTCAACTTATTTTGAGACCTTTCATACCCTTCTATTTCCAATTTAAGAACGCGATGTCCTTATTCGATTAATTAGACAGACACGTCACTAATCTTGCTGACGTGGCACTAATTAATATTTTTTATTATTTTTTAATATTAGTTGGACATTAAAAAATACCCATGTTTATATTAAAAAAATAATTAAATAATATTTAATTGGTGCCACATCAGCGTAATTAATACCTAAATCCTCTTCAGGGGTATCGCGTTCTCAAACTAATAGTAAAGGGGTATGAAAGTCACGAAAATAAGTATAGAGGCATGAGTGCCCAAAAATACATAGTAGATGGGCATTTACTAAATTTTGGCCAATATATTTATATCGGAATGGAAATTATGCGCTCATACTAGCACTTGATCTTTTTCAAGATAGGGCCACTAGCTTGTATCTTGTGGAGTTAAATTCCGCTGATGTTGAATTTTGAATCCGTGATCGGACGCATGTCATAGGAACCCCCAGGCCACTAATATAATTTAAAGCAAGAGAAAAAGAAATTCCCGGATAACAAGGGAAAAATACAATTTACGTCCTTATCTGATTCTACTATGATCTGTAAGCTTCCATTTGATGTATACAGTCCAAACCAGTAAAGTACTCGAAAGAAAATAATATCCTAAAAAATAAGAAATTTATTAAAAAATGTATCACCTGCTATGTAGCACGGACGCGGACATAAATACGAATACGGGGATACGATATTGCACGACAAGGAAACACGGTAATTTTTTAAAAAATAGGACACATGTACGATTCAGAAGCGATAATAAAAATTTAAATAATTAAAAAATAATTTATATACAATATTTAAATATTAGATAATATAATAATATTTAATAATAAATTTATCTATAATATAATATTTTGCATATTTAAAATAAATTTAAATACTAAGAGTCTAATTATATCAACTAAAATTAAAAAAAAATAATATCTGAGTATATTATTATATTATATTACTTACCACTATTATAAATAATATATAACTTTTCTAAAAAAATAACAAATTTTTTTTTTTTTTTAAAAGAAGTGATATAAATACCGACACGCGTGTCGGACACGCCGAACAGAAGTGTCTGACACGCATGTCCGATTTCCTTTTTAATTTTTTGGGACACGCCATATGGCGTGTCTGATATGTATCCGTACGTGTCCGAAAAGTATTGTATTTGACACAAATACGAATATAGACACGTCGATTTTGAAGTGTCCATGCTAGATAGATCACCTGCAAGATACTATCAATATCAGTTGGTGCCTGCAATTAACACAACACCATTCGGTATTCCTTCAGAGAGAACCAAGAATTTAAAGTAACAAAAATTCCACAATTTATTTTGCTAGTCAACGTCGAAAGTCTCTCCTTGAGTTGTGCTCATATAGTAAACTACATAATATATATGACAATATCAGAATCATATATTATAATATATATAGTTGTAAGTTTAATAATTTATATAGATCATGAGATAATAGATAACGAGACGGTATGTTCTGGTTCAAGGAAATTATATTATTCTTACCAATTCATGAAACACCTATATATACTCCCAAAGTTACGAAAATCTGAATCATCTGATAATGGCTTGGCATTATAGAACTCAGAGTAAATGATCTTGAAATAATAACATGATATACACATAACTATCTGGATGACCAACCTAACACGACCGAGTAGGAGTATAGGAAACAGTTTAGTAGTATTTAGAGTGCTCTTGATGAATTCAGATTGACACGTATCAGTCAAATAAAATGCCACTTAAATAAACGATCACTCGATAGTGGACCGAGTTCTTACTTCTGTCATATCTACGCAACTGAGGGACCCTGGTAGACCTCATTCATAATCGAGCTCGCTTTGTCAACAAAACCTGCCGAGGATTAGTTTGAAGCGCAAGCATTACAAGATCATGAAGCGACCCACGTCCTGGATAAAACTGTTCAAGAATATGGAACGTTAAGAGGCATAATAAACGTCAACATGCACAGTAAATATAGGAACAACTGTTTCCCTCATGATTTGCACTAATTGCATGTTAACTAACTATGACCGACGCGAACATTCTCAAAGCAGCGTTTATAAGAGCATGTCCTGAGCGTTGGTGTAGGGAAAACTGAAACGATGATTCACAAAGACTAAGAGCAAATTTCTTGTAATCCAAGCCGAGGTCGTCTTTAGATCTCGGTATGTAGAGAGTATGAGGGAGAGTTGTACTCTTTATCACTGTTAGTGAAATTTCTATCATTGGCAATGTGGTCAACCATGGTTTTATCTTTATATTAACGAAGATTATCACGTAAAAATTTCGTATTTTTAGAATTGCTTGATCTATCTTTTTAGCCACCCTCTGACTTCGAATTCTTATTGATAGATCGAGTTCTGATCGAATTTATTGATAGACCAAAGCTTGACTCGATCAATTTTTATGCTAAATTATCAGTAACAGCAGAATAATTAGTCAAGTAACAAATTAAAAAGCAAAAGTGATGTGGCCTCGGTGAGAAGAACTGTTATAGTTTCTACTATTTATCTTATCTGGAGATCCAATACATGACTCATAGGGATTTTTCTATTATCCACAAGTTTTTATCAAAGAAATAAAAACTGAGTTAAGACCTTTGTAAATATCAAAATCTTATTGGATATTTCTATTATCCACGGGAAGTTTTTATCAAATATCTTTCTTAAGACTAAATGTCTGTTATAGTTTGTAATTAAAAGTTTTGAGTAATAAAATTTCTTACTTACGCAAAAAAAAACTATGACTTGTCAAATAATGATTCAGCAAATATTTATTTTAGAAAACAGTATTATTATCTACTGCCAAATAATTATCAGCAGATTTGTTTTAGAAAAGAGTATTGCTATCTCCGGCGACACAGTCAATAGTCAATGCTAAAGAAATTCAGAAAAGTTACCACATCGCTATTATGGACTTTATAAGAAATTACAGTGTGAGCCTTGAGTTTCGAAGTTTGTCATCTGAGGACCATTAAAATCAACATCATCGATTAGCACATTTAACCCATTACACGAATAAAAATATGGAAAATAATCGTCACACCGATTACAACCGCCGACAAGCTCCAAAGACATTGGTGCAACGACCTGTAACATTTCAGGGTCTACTATACTTAAACTTGCTTGAGAAGTCAATCCAAAACATACATATCAACGCGCGCGCGCGCACACATATATATATATATAAAATAAAAATTACACTGAATATGTGTAATACAAGCAAATGAACCAACATCAGGTCCTCTATGTGTAGACCTATTAATCTGTTTGACTATCAAATTTAATTGACGTTCTTCAATCTATTTTGTATAAAAAATCATGAAAAGAGAAGGCCACCTACTTCAATTTAATAATTAAACTTTAAAAGCCTATCTGTTGGTCATTGTCTAGTTTCACAACGATAAGATAGGATCGAAGTAACATTGCATATTTCTGCTCTTAAATCTCAATTTATATTTGAAAGGTCTATGACCTAAAAATTTTATAGTTTAAGAATCTATGACCTAAAAAGTACGGATATGTTAAAATTTTATTTTGTGAGTATCCACGATACCGATTCGTGGACACGTATCAGACACTTAAGATATAAAATATCAAAAAAATAATAAGTCAAATACGCGTATCAGATGCGCCGGATATGAGTGTCAAACACGCATTCAGTATTTATATTAATTATTCTTTTTAGAGAAATAAAAATTATATAATAGTAACAGTAAATAGTAATAAATGATATAATAAAGGAACTACTCAAATTTTATTTTATTTTTATTTTTATTGATATAGCTAGATTCTTCCTGTTTAAATTTATCTAACAATGTGAAATATTATATTATACATAACTTTTATTATTGTATAATATTATATTTTTAAATATTTAATATAAATTATTTTTTAATTATTGTGTCTAAATTCAACATATCTTACTTTTTTTTTTGAAAATTATCTTATTTGTATATGTAACTATATTATATATCGTATCTATTTTTTTATGTCTGTGCTTCGTAATTTCTGACCACAGTTGGTTCAATTTAGCCATAACCTGTCAGAACTAATTTTAAACATGTATGCTACTCTATTGGGCGCGGCTCATCTGTTCCACACGAAAGCAAGAAGCAGGGAGCCGCGCTCATCTCCGCCGTCTATCTTTTATTTATTTGGATTTCGTAAAATAGTATAAAATTTTCGGCCATTTATTTTATCTATTTGTAAGTATTTTTCGAAAAATTTTCAATTATAAAATTTTAGATTGCATCACAATCTACAACTTTTAGTTAAAAATTTCTCAAAAAAATACAAAACGAGCCAAAAAAATAATCCAAATTTTAGATTATTTTTATAACATATTATTTGATATTTTTACAAAAAAATTATTAACTATAAAATTATTAATCTTATTTAAATCTACAATTTTATAATTAAATTTTTTTTATAAAAGTACAACTATAATTTTTTAAAAAGTTATAAATATCCGCGCCCTACTCTATCCGCCCTAAATTTACATCATTTTAGATGCCATGGTGTTTTAAAAAGTCAAAGCACCATTCTAGAGCCAACTAGTACAAAACAGACCGGATATTCATCTTCATGAACAAAAATGGACGGTCTTTCAGATCATATTCTCATGCCACCTGACCAACATGACAAGACAAATACAGCCGCACGATGAAGAGCAATCAACAATGTATCACCTACAAATAATTTGAATACGAAATACGATAATTTTATCTAAATATAGAATAGATATGATTCGGAGGTAACAAATATAAATAATATAAAAGAAAATTTATATATATTTAGAGATATAATTATATTTAATAATAAAATTTATATATAATATAATTTGAAATAAATTTAGTTATATCAATAAAAATAAAAAATATATATTTGAATATATTACTATATTATATTAATATCACTATATAAAACTAGTATTATATATTATTTTATTTTAAAAAAACATTAACAAGTAAAAAAATAATATAAATATGGACATGACTATTGGACATCTTGTTTGGCATGTCCGACACGTATGTTCAGAATTTTTTATTTTTATTTTTTGATATGTCTGTGGCATATCCGTTACGTGTCCATATATATCCGCAGAGTGTCGGTTTCGGCCCTGTCAGGCACTACATAAATACTGTATAGAACATAATTTTAACGTGTCGGTACTTCTGGTGTATCACAAGTGATCGCACTTTTAAATAAGATTTCCTTGACATAATGAAAAAAAAGTGCAATATCTCGGTTGTGTACAATAGTTGATTTATCAGATTCACACAACAAAAGGTTGGTACATAGAGGATAGGAATCCAAACATACACTAGCACTTCATCAAGGCGGCAAAAAAAAAGAAAAAAAAAACAAAAAAAAGGAGCAAGATTACATCCCGACTGCAACGCTTGAAAAATATCTGCAGTTTTCAAAGAAAGTGAACAAGTTAGATCCAAAGAAGGCATATATCTTTGGTTGGTTAAAGCCTATTTAAGAGAGAATAGCTAATAAGTGATTTAAAAAAGGCCACCTTTATTTTCTATATATAAAACAAAATTGGTAGAGTAACTTGTTGATTCAAATCCTCTGCCTGAACCTCTTCTCTTGTCTTATTTTGTCTCATGATTAATTTAGCAGCGTATTTGGTCTAGTTTACTAATACTGCTGAAATATAAATAAATTTAAGCAGCCAGTATTGGTCTAGTTTACTAATACTGCTGAATATTAAGATGAAATTATAGTATGTTTCTCATAAAATATAAATCAGGATTTTAAATTTCAATAATATTTGATTATAAGATATTTTATCTTAACATCCTCTAATAGAAATCGAGCTAGCGCTCAATATTAGAAAAAAAAAAACAAAGAAGAGAGGTAATATATAAACAAACTAATAAGACATTATTACACACTTGTCATTTATTGGAGTAACAAAACAGAAGAATTAGTACATAGGATTTGTACTCCTTACTGCTACTCTTGAGCCAAAAAAGAGAAAAAATAAAAAATCAGGAATTAAGCAATGATGCATACAAATACTTACTGGTTTCTACCTTATTGACTAGCAAAAAAAAAGAAGAAAAATTTTAAAAATATATATATAATGTGCTTAGGAACCCAGTACCAGGCTAAATAAGAAATTGGAATTCAAAACAAATTGACAAAAATGGATGGAACACACGGGGAGAATAAAAATCAGAATCCGAACAGAGGCCTCAAACAGAAACCAACGACAACGACAGAGAAAATCCCAAGAAAATTCAAAGAACCACAGATCGCTTCTTTTCAGGCAATATATAAAGAAATCAAAGTGTAGTTTACACCACACAGCAAATATTTACAACCAAATAGCACCGAAATTAGTTGTTAAGAAGTCTCAATCCGAAGAAAAGTCGTTTACTTTCCTGAAACTATAAATCTAAATAGATTGTCGTGAAATTAAGAAGAAACAGAGGGGTATAGAGACTAATAACAACTGACCGGCAAAAGTTTGAATCTTTTGCTTCATCACCTTCCATCGAAACTGTATTCCTTAACTTCTCCGTTCCATAACCAACTTTATGCAGAGCCGGGGGGGGGGGGGGGGGGGGGAGGGAGAGGAGAGAGAGAGAGGGGGAGGGAGAGAGAGAGAGAGAGAGAGAGAGAGAGGGGGGAGGGAGAGAGAGAGAGAGAGAGAGCACCTCACAGTGTTAATGGTCTCTGATAACCATATTTTAGAGTCGGCGGCGCATCTGCTCGCGATTCATGCGAATAAACGCTTCACATCTTCTGTTAAGGTCTTCGTGTCCTTCAAACAACGCTTCTCGCCCCCGCCAACCGGTGAGGTCTCTCCGGCTCCCTTCTCTAAATGTCTTTGACTTCCTCATCTCCCTCTTCGGCGGTGCGTCGTCGCCGATGTCGCCGGCGTCAGTGGTTCTCTCTGACCTTCTTTCCCAAGTATCGCTCTTCTTTAAGCGCCGGAAGGGTGCATCCTTGTTATCTAATGGCTGTGCTTCCGACGAAATTTCAGCCTCCGGAACTACGTCGATGACTATATCAATATGCTTGTTGGCGGCGCCATGGTCGCTGGGCTGTTGTCTCTCGGAACGAATGATGAAGACAACAATGAGATTGACATACAGAAAAAGACAAGGCGGAGTGATCCACGAACGCATGGCGAGGAAGAAACTCGGTACGGCGGAGGTTATGAAGGATAGAGCGCTGGAGGTGGAGATATAAAAGATGAAGACGAACACCACTACGGAGAAAATAAGCGCCGAGAACTTCGGGGGTATCTTGAGAAACGAAGCCATTCTTGCATGGAAAAAAAAACGTCAATGATAGTAGTAAAGGAAGAAGGTGGAAGAGGGAGAGAGAGAGAGAGAGAGAGAGAGAGCGGCGGATGAGTGAAGTTTGGAGTTGGAACATCAGAGGGTGGTGGCTCATTTATATAGGAGAGGGAGTAGTAGAGAGAGTGGATGGTCGGTGATAAATAGAACAATCGTGGCCGTTCGATGAAGGCGATACACGAAACATACGTAACAGTGTCGGGGGGGGGGGGGGGCAATGTCCGCCGTGGAACCGTACGTACTTCGGTACGCTATTATTTGCAGGCTTCGGCTCTTTGTCTTGGAAAATAATTGACTGATATATTCTTAATTTTGATGATAAACTAAACTTAATAAATTAACTTAGTAACTTGAAATTTAACATTTTCAAAATTATAATAGCATATTTTCTCAAAAAAAAAATTATAATAGCATATATATAGTAAATTATTGAAATTATAATTTAAAATAAAATTTTGATTTAAGAAAGAAATATAATATGTGTCAGACATATTTCTTAAAAAGTTTAAATTATAAAATTATTAAATGTGATCTAATTAGTTAATATCCGGGCAAAAAATCTCTCATACCAGCAACAAGACCAGTACTTATCCCTTTATTTGATCCATGTATGCCAATTGTAGAAGATTTTTTCATAAATGGAAAAATCTTTACAGTTATGGAACTCCGGCTTTTATTTTTTAAAAAAAAATTATATAACTTATCTTAGAATTAATAGAAAAGATGCATGTATTCATTAAAATTTTGCTTATGTACTATCCAATTGAGGAACTTGGCTTATCTTCCCTCATGCGAATTTATTAACCATAGTATCATATTGAGATTGATAATAAGTTATTAACTCTTGCTCAATTATTAAATCCATCTCATTATCCAAATTATCTATGACCTAAAAATTACTTTAGATAGTAACAATAGAGTATCTGTTCTCCGTGTATCACACTTGGATCCAATTTTTTTTCTAGATTTTTTTAGAACTAAATAAAATAAGCGAACGAAAATTTATCTAAAATCTCGTAATTATTCTGCTTTCTGATTTGCTAGAATGAGGGCAACCCTCCATGAAGATTACTAAGCACTTACACCAACCCGTGCAATTGGCAACATGGAGATTTGAACTAAACCACAATATTTATGAACCCTATTTGACCCAACTGGCGTGCGCAACTCTTGACTTCTTGTCTAGAGGCTACAATAAGGCCGATCTCGTCTCAAGTTCAAGTTTGAACTTGATGGAATAATCTTGTTGTAAAAGATTAGTAAAATACTAAAAAACTTGTTTAGAGTCGTGTACCAAGTAATCGAGTAATACGATGCTCAGTCTCTACTCGTTTAACTTGTTCGAATTTGTGGTCCAGACTCCGCGCATGCCAAGTGGTGATCGGCTCTTTCACAAAAAGCAATATGACTCCAACATAAGATGCCCCTTGTGATAGAATCTGATAGACTGGTTAGAGCACATGTACAATCCAAAAAATGTAGTCATCATATTACACACACTCCTATCTAGTCGGAGACGGTCAGCTGAAAGAGAGTTATCAGATCACAGCGTCCATACGAGAGCAGACAACCAGGGGCGTGTCGACCATAGCCGCGGTAATGTGGCCTTCCCCCAAGCTAGATTCTCGCGTTGAGACGAGGATTTGGCTATTAAAAGACAGTCTATGAGGTTGGATTCTAACATACCCCCAAAAGAGTTAAAATAGATATTTAATCTAACCGCCACACTTTGTTGTACTCTTTCCTTTCCATGTTACAACTCGTTGTAAGCCATTTAAGGCAGTTATAGTATTTGATAGGATATTCCTCCTTTGAACGTAGCTTATTTGATATTGTGTTTGGTATATTCTCCGGCTCCAATCATCCTGAAATCGATAATTATGTAAGTCGCGAGATAATCTACCTGCCTCCTTCATAGTCTGGTCAAGAACACAACCGGTGCATGGGACCTCGTCACTTAGTAATAATGATCATTTTGTTCTAGAAGCAATAGTAAAAGTAGAATAATAAGCAATAGCAAGTGGTCTTATATTTATGTCACGGCATAAGCTAGTGATAATGTGATTATTAAACCGAATCTTTTCTCTCTTTTTTTTTGGTTTTTTTTTCCAGAAGTGATTTATCTTGGATATAGTATCTAAATAGTTTGAATTTTCTTAAAATGTACTTGTTTTACTAATTTTTTTAATGGTATACTTAGTGTTCCTAAATTTAAAATCTACTCTAAACTTCATTTTGATACAACGATCTGTTAATTCTTTACTATACCTGAAATAATAATACTTTTTATTTATTTAAAAAATTTGATATTGTGCAGGCAGTGGGCCGGTAGCATCCAACCACCATACATTCTCAGCAGCTGAGTACTAAAAAATGAATAGAAGTGGACGGCTCTGCGTCTCTTCTCCGTGCAGCTCCTATCCTCTTTCTTCTTCTTCTTCTTTTTTTTTTTTTTTGAACGAGCTTTCCTTTTATCGGCCCCCAAAAAAAAAGAAAAGAAAAAAGAGAGAAGGGAACAAAAAAGAAAAGGGAGCAATATGCATAGAATTTGCATTGATTGCACGCGAAGCACCACCACCGTCATTATTATGATGGTTTATATTATGGTTGATTGCTTTTTGTTCATGATCTACATCTCTTAACTTTTAGGATGATGAACTATGAATTTTGAACATGCGAAATAGTGAATGCCCGAGGTCCTACAAAAATAATCTCCTCCGAAGAATGGCTGTAAATGCTGGGACATGACTTTATATAATTGTTATCGTTGTTGTTATATGTAAGATAGTAAATATTTATTGTATTGGAGAATCGAAGGAGTTGGCTAATAAGTATAAACCGAGTGTAATATTCACAAATGAAATGAGTTTTTAGAAGCAGGAAAAATACAAGCATTATTGGTTACAGAAAAAAAAAATCATAATAATCTTAAAAAAATATAGGGATCATTTTTCGCTGCGATGGTTGGTTTATACTAATTAAGGATGGAATGATTCACAGTAAACATGTTTAGTTGGTATTTTAACCATAATTGTCATTCTGTTGATACGGTTAGCTGGACAATTAGGACACTAGAATTAAGTTTATTCTACTTATTATGAGATTCTAAGTTTTTCTTTTTTTTTTTTTTAGTTAAATAGGGGGACAAGATTTCTAAGTTTTTATTAGTCTAGTAGAAAAGATACTAGCTACATCATGACTAAACATACAAAATAAAATATCGGGAGGTATGTCAAACAGATGCAACCCAAGGGACAATGAGAATGTCTTTTTTACTAGGCTATCTGTAAGTTGATTAGCTTACCGATGCACATGAATTATCCGAAGTTTTCATTCACGATTGATTATCTCCCTAACGAAAAATTGCATATCGACCTCCTAAAATTAGCAGCCCCCTAAACTGTCACGTCACGAAAATATAAAAATACGTAACGTGGCAGTGTACGAACGCTGCCACATACAGCACGCCGAAATACAAAGATTAAATTTTGAGAGGCTGATATGCAATTATCCCTCTCCCTAAAGGCTCACAATAAATTTCTGTATTAGTTTTCAGACAGACGTCGTTCTTGAGGTACTGCGCCACCAGTAATGAGTCAACTTCAAACTGTACCTTTCGACAACCCCTAAGCTTAAGGGACGCGGATCTGCTGCACCCCTCTCCCTGCGCCCATCGCTGCGTCCGCGATCTCGACCGTCCATCAAATTTAGCACCTATCTCGAAACACAGTATAAAATTTTCGGCAGCTTATTTGACCTAATTTTAAGCATTTTTACAAGAAATTTTAAACTATAAAGTTATAGATTTTAGTGTGATCTACAATTTCATAGTTGAACATTTTTCGAAAAAATATCAAATAGTGTGCCGAAATGATGATCAAAAGTTTGATCATTATTTTAACATAATATTTGGCATTATTTTTAAAAATGTTTAACTACGAAATTATAGATCAAATCAAAATTTATAACTTTCTAGTTTAAAATTTGTTATAAAAATACGTAGAATTAGGTCAAATAAGTTGCCGTAAGTTTGTATAATATTTTATATTTGTATAAATTTTTGGCAACTCATTCGATCTATTTATAAGTATTTTTACAAAAAATTTTGAACTACAAAGTTATGTATTTTAATAAGATCTATAAATTTGTAGTTGAAAATTTTTCGAAAAAATGCTAAATAGTGTGCCGAAATGATGATTAAAATTTTGATTATTATTTTGATATAATATTTGATATTTTTTTAAAAAATATTCAACTACAAAGTTTTAGATCACATCAAAATCTATAATTTTGTAGTTTAAAGTTTCGCGCAAAAATACATAAAAATAGGTCAAATGCGCTGCCGAAGATTTTATATTATGTCTCAAGATAAGTGCTGGATAAGATGGACGGCAGGAATTACGGCCGCAGCGGCGCAGGGACGCGCCGCAGAGGATCCGCGTCCCTAAGCTAAGCATGTTCCAGAATCTTCAAATAGTCTTGAGGTACTGCGCCACCCGAAGCTAAGCACCACAATGGGAATGTCCTTTTTTTTTTTATTAGATTGCCTAATTCAATTTATCTTCTATATTTCGACCGAAAATAAAATAATATAATAGTCCATTGTAACTCACATTTACCGAATTTCGAACTCTCGACCTATTTTTCTTGAGGGGCAAGCCACGGTCACATTCAGCACCAAATCTTACTAATTAACTAAATCAATACTTGTTGGTATCAAGGTTTTTGTGCTGAGTCGAGCCGAATTTCGGTAAATTCAGATCCCGGCACGTGCCGATCGTGCCAATGGTACCGTACAGATATATATTTATTTATTATTTTTTTAAAAATAAAAATAAAAATTAATTAAAAAAAATCAAATATAAGATTTTTTGACACGTGCCGTGCCGATAATTGACGGAACAGACGCGTGCCGTTCGGCACGGGCTGTGCCGACCGGCACCGAAAACCATGGTCGGTACAATAAGGGTGTAATGCATGCCCATTTTGATTCCAATGCCAACCATTTCATTCTAATTTCTAGCATCTTTTTTCCTTTTTTTTTTTTGAGAAAATAACACCAAATTCGTACTATCACTAAAACCAAATGCCACATCACATTGCTATTATATTTGTTTCTATACAACCAAATGTTAATTTAAATAAATAACATTTTGCTTTTGTAGGCTTACACACATAATCTGACATGATGCACTTTTAATGTCTTCTTGAGGTAATGATCTTTCGATGTTTTTTTTTGCTCATAAGTTTAAAAATAAATAAAATAATAAAAAAAATTCTATATATATAAGTAAAATATATCAAACTTTTGAACATGAACAACACCAATTTCGCTTTTGAACACTCAAAGTTTTGGCTGAATGACACGATACATTTTAAGTGCCTCAATTGGAACCATGAGAAAGCGATTGATGGATCCCATCATCTAATCCAACAATACCAAACATTTTCATTAGTGGTGAGAGCGGCCGGCAGCAATAGGCTTGATTGGAATCACTTGCAGTACAAGTCTAGCTAGCTAGGAATATATCTATAGTGGTCGCCTTTAAATCTAATACAAGAAATGGCATATGTTAGTAGGGCTGAGCATTCCCCGAACCTACCCGAAAAACCGAACCGAACCGATCCGAACAAAGTCAAAATTTCGGGTTCGGTTCGGGTCGGCATTTTAATAGTTCGGGTCTATATAATTCGGTTCGGGTTCGGTAATCGAATTTCGGGTCGGTTCGGGTTGGACTCGAATTATCCTAGCGAGTCATATTTTAATTAGTTTCGTTAGTTTTATGTGCTAATTTTTTCTTTTTAAACAAAACGTTCATATTATAACTATTCGGGTCGACCCGAACCGACCCGAATCCAAATTGGTAGTAAATAAAATTAATTTTTACTATTATTCGGGTCAACCCGAACCAACCCGAACTAACCCGAATTTTAGTCGGTTCGGGTCGGTTCGGGTTGAAACGAAATTCGGGTCGGTTCGGGTCCGAATGTATTCGGTTCGGGTCAGCCCTATATGTTAGTGAAAACTTTTGCTTATAATCAGTTTATTTGTGCGATCGGTCGTAATTGACGAGGCCGCTAATATTAGATGGATCAATAGTTTGCGATAGCGTAGTTATGGTTAGTATAGGTTAGTGATGCACTTAGTGTAGTTTGTAAGTAGGCATAAGTTTTATGTCGTTCAGCTGATAAAACAGTTTACGTTCACGTGCGTAAATGATAACTTTATTAATGGCACTATAAAGGTAGGTGGAGAAGGAAAGATGAAAATAATTTTCGTATTAGATAGAAAATATTACAACAAGAATGTTCTTTATTTCCATCCTAATTTGTTGTGGGACGATTGGTGGAGACGAGTGGAATCGTGAGCAGACTTGACTTGAGTTGGATTTAATTGAATTGTCTCTGTATGGCTTGGGGGTGTTAGTGCTTGCCGAACTTTCCATCTTAAAATTTATGCATTAACTGCCATATGAGGATAGAGAGGGATTAGTGATCTCTCAGCCAATAGTAGAGCTCTATGTCGAGTTGCTTAGCGTTGAAAGTATCTTGCTTGAATTCCCTGATACGTGTTTGCTTTTTTGCGAAGTATGTGATAAAGTGACATGTTGGCTGGCCGCGTGCATTACGAGGGTGGGTGCACGCAGGGCGCCTACATGCTCTCTTGGTCATGCACCGTGTTCGCCAACCTGATAAAATGCAAGCGTAGGCCAATTGTTCGGTGTTATCTCGTTGTTGGCTGTTTGTTTGACTTGAGGGCTCCAATCCGACTGTCATGTGAATTAAGGGTTGGGGTCAGCTGGCAGGTCTTATTTGTGCATCGAAATCCATTTCTCATTAGTAATATCTAAATCTATTTTTACCGAACGAAAAGTTCAAATCTTTCAATCTGAACATATTTGAAAGTTCATATTGTCTTTTACGAAATATAGAAAAAAAATAAAAAAAATTTATCGTTCGCGCTTGCAAATTTTGAACCCGATAATCAAATTCTATTACCATGCTAGACACCTAGACATATTAACATTATTATTATAGACTTATGATTCACTAAGAGCCAGTTTCCAAAATCATTCACTAAAAGACTAAGAATGGTTGGGCAGCGGCGCTTAAAAGGACGCCTATTTGAGCTAACACTTGTTACGTAAGACACGTGCATGTTGCTTTCTGCTGTGACTTATTTGATCAAATAATCCAAGAAATGTTTTGTTTTTTTTTTAATAGAACTTTCTGATAGCGTTTCATAAAATGATGGGTCAATATCAACATTATGGAGCCAGTGATGTACAAAATCTACATTTTTTAAAATTATTCCGACATTATTTGGTCTTTATATCCGCCACCCCACTGCCACTTTTCCACAATTTTTAGAATAAGGCCATATTCTCTATTTATATATGTATATATGATATTTATGCACGGTCACATGTGTAACAATATACACCCTACACTGAAGAAAAAAGAAATGCGATGAGAACTAGAAATGCTAGAAACCACACCGGACAGAAAAAGTTGGATCGGACCGGTTTACAATTGATACAAATATCGTTCTAGCCAATCTATCCAAATCAATTTTGAACTTGAACAACAAATCTTCAGTCTGATCCAAGCCGATTAAATTCGACCAGACAGAACCCCTTTCTTGACTTGTTAATTATTTTTAATTTACAATTGATATCTATATTTTAAGAGATAGTTATATTATTTTATATAAAATTATGGAGAATTAGAGAAAAAAAAACCCTTCAAAAGCAACCAAGATCTTAAAAAGACCCTTGCAACAATTTTTAAGAAAAAAGGGTTTTTGTCAAAAACCCATGCTTTGGAAATCTTATCCAATAAGCTCCTTTTGAGACTAAAGTTTATGTAACTGATAAAGACTTTGGAGTTTTAAAATATCTACTTAGATATTAAAAAAAAAAAAAAAAATCGATGCAAAAGTTGTAAAATAACGTTAAATTTTACTTTTGGCATTTTTTTTTTCAAAATAATATTTATGCATATATGTGTTGGCTTGATTTGATAATAATAAGAAAAAAAAAAAATTTATGTGAAAAGCAGTTAAAAAACAGGTGGTAATTTGATATTAGGCCTGAGAAAAAGCTACATTGCATATTCCTCTTATTTTAACCACGATTTCTATATTACACATGTGCCATTATACTTGCTCGTGACTAAACTACACTCATCCACATCTTTATATTTTTTTTTCGAATGATAACCTTCAAATCCACATATTTAAAAGTTTCTAAATTGAAGAAGCATCTCCATACTCAAAAGGTTTATAACAGATGATAAAACTTGCGTATTATAAAATAAAGATTTTATATTCGAATTTTACAAACACCACCTACAAAGGTGAAAGTTCCATCGGTAGACCTTCGGTCCTGTTTAGACCGACATGTTAGGATTCATATCTTGGTGGAACATGAATCGTATGAAGTTACCTATTATGACAGTTATATTAAAATATATCGATTATGTATGTAGTTTCTACAAGATAATCTCAAAAAGCATCTCACCTCAATTACTCCTCTTGATTTTACATTGCCTATCCTATCCCAATCCGACCCCACTGCACCATATCAGTCCCCTAATTCAAACCCCAAAAGTCCGGATCGGTCTTATTCCCCGTTCGGTTTTTAAATGAAAACGGTCTTTGATGCTGTCTTAGATCAATGAATGAGGGTACCAACATAAACTATTGGTATATATAAAGATAGGCTCATATATGATTAATTGACTAACATCATCATTTAGTAATAGACTAACACTATTATGTGTTCCAACCTCCTCCATAATAGACTAACATCATTCCATTCACTAAGAGACCAACACTCCTTGCGTAGGACACGTGCATGTTGCTTTCAACTATGACTGGGAGACTCTTTTTTTTCTTATTTAATATTATATATTATTTATTTAGTAGAGTTGTATTTGGGTTTAAAAAATTATGTTTTGTTATATTTGGATCCAAGCGTAAGTTTCATTACAGTTAAATCTAACTATTTTAACACTCCAAAATAATTATTTAGAAAAAAATTTTAGAAAATTTTTTAACATAGCTTTTATGTTGAAGGTTGCTCCAAAAAATACTTCTAATTAATTTTTATTGAGGTGTCAAAACAGTGAGAAAAATTAAAATTAAAAATAATTTAAAATGCGACTTGAACTTTGAAATCTCAAAACATCCATTTAGAAATATTTTTTAAAAAAAAGTTCAACATAATAATTATAGATTTCATCAAAACCTGTAACCTTCATATTGAAAATTTTTTCCAAACATATTTCTAAATAATATTTTGAGGGATTAAATGTAACATAAAAAAATAATTGAAATAAGAAACTGTAATACAAAAAATAGTTAATATGAGAGATGACAGTAAATTTTATTAGTAGCTATAAACTGAAATAATATCAAAATATAATATAGAGAGTAGTGCAACTTAATGTGAGGGACTGCCATATCTTTTGCTTGTAATATTCAAATGGGGCGTTATAAGTTGTATGTGCAAGTAGAGCACGTATAGATCAAATGCGTGCAGGCTCGGCCTGCACAACTGGCATGGACTTAATTTTAGGATTGGCCGTGCGGCTCAAGCAGTGCGGCTGCGCTGCGTGGGCCGCAGTGGCCGTACGGGCGCCTAGACGGATCGAGCCGCGGCCTGCACGGTCAGTGCGGACTGCCGTCCAGCGAGCAGGCCATAGACTCTTTTTGTATCTTTATCCATTTGAAAGGATAACTGTTCAATGTGGAGCTTCCTATTCACTATCTGACATCAGAAATCCACGCTCACTTCCGGAACCGGATATTTAGAAAGGAAGAATATTTTCGCACAGAAAGAGAGAGCGAAGGAAATTACATATCAGCATCTTATTCTAAAGACCGTGCAAATTTGTCCCTGGTCAAGCTGACATAGCATATGTGATGCGTGACCGGAGGCTGATTTGTATGGAATGGACTTATATATAAGTTATCCAAAACAGAGAGGACATTGAGAAATGTTTCCTGTAAATTTTCTTGGTTGATTCAAGGAATCTTCCTTTTTATTTTTCTTACTCATAACTCCACCAAAAACTTGCACAAATACCACCTTATAACAACAATCAAGACGGTTAAAGTCTTATATACTGGTATCGTCGAACACGAAATATAAATATAAACACACGTACAGTGCCGGGGAGTTCCAGCTACACATCCAGCCTCATCATGCTTTATAAATGACATATAAAAAGTTCAGGGATGTGAAATATATCATTACAAGTGTAAAGGTATATGGTGAATTTTAGTGGACAGAGAGAGATATGTCATAGAACTAGAGAAGAGATATGCCTTAATTTTATCATTCTTGAAAGTATAAATGTATAAAACAGAGGGATATGTCTTAATTTTATAGTGGAAATATATTTGGTGAGCTGGCCCATTTTGTATTAGTAACTTTTGATGTATAACTTCTGAGCATGTTTGCGCATCTCGGACCATTTTAAAAAACAACAATAATAATATTATTATTTTAGATTACAATTTCACAAAATGGTAGTATTTCGTTGAAATATCTTTTATTTAAAATATATGATATCCAAATTTTAAAGGTTTGTTAAGAAGTCTCAAAGCAGATGGCAAGGACACGATTGCATTGTAATAAGGTACAGTCGACTCCACTGGAATAATTTACAAAAGTAAAAGCTATATGAAAACACTAGACTTGGATCCAAAGCCCACATTAGGGATATTAGTTGGGCTTTGGATCATATTGCATGGCAGTTTTAGGGCCGGTCCCAATCGTAAACACATCACTGGCACTGCCGTCGCAAACGGTTACAATTAACTTGTCGTTTCGAGCGCATCGCACCCATTCGCAACCGATCTCACGTTCCAGCATATGCATATCCATACGGGTTGTAACATCATACTAGCAAAAATATTCTGCAGTTAAAAGTTTGTAAATAATGTCAAAAATTTTACTATGTATAAGAATGTTTAAAAAGATTCGGCAATATGTAATACTAATTATTTTGCACCTTTAAATTAAGTATTATATGAGTAGATTATATGGGATAGCGCATAATTTCAAACTTAGGGTGTACTCTAGATTAAAGATAAGATTTACCCCAGATTTAAAGCCAATTTGCAAGTTAAGCCAATTTATTAATACATTTGGACTGGACAGTTACAAATGGACGGGAACTGCCCGCGGCACCGCGTTTCCGCTCTTGGGTTATTGCTCTCTCCCTCTCTACCAGCAGCGGCGCTTCGTCCTCTCTCTCTCTCTCTCTCTCTCTCTCTCTCTCTCTCTCTCTCTCTCTCTCTCTTCTCTCTCTTCTCATCCGTTAATCGCGCTGCCTCTGCCTTCGCAAGGTATCTATCCCCTCCCTTTGCACCGCCGCGGTGATAAATTCATCGCCATTTTTATTATTTCAAATTCTTCTTCAGAAGTAATTGAGTGGGGTCAATTGAACCCTAGTGGCTATAGAATGATGAGGAGTTGTAAGATAGTTTGAGTGCATTAGTCGCGTGGACTAATGTAGCAGTTCTCATTTCTTTGTCCATTTAGTTGAAAGCGGAAGTGCTTAATTAGCATTTTGTGGTATTAGACAATGGGTTGAAATTCAGATCGATTCCTATATGCAATAACATAATCTTGGCAATATGTCCTTGGCACCTCGGCTTTTATGCTTTTACGTTTTTTTGTTTTTTGTTTTTTGTTTTTGGTTTTTTTTTTTTTTTTTTTTTGAGAAATCTTGCTTTTACTTTTTGAATAGATGAAGTTGTATGATATTACTCTTTTGCAATCTATCTTTTGGTGTTATTGCATGCAGCAAATATTTAAGCACTCTGATTGATTAAATGCCATTCATCAGGGAACTTTGATGCTTGATACAATCTGAATCACAAATTGTGCATCGGTATATGTACAAATACATCCGGATGCACTGCGTGTGATTCTGATAACATCAGGACTCCTGATTGTCCTATAAATAGCAGTGCCCTTGTAAATTTAGTTGTACTTTACCTTTTTCCTAAAGTGAATGACTTGGAAATTTTTTAGAACAGAGCTGTTTGTGACCGATAGAAGATGAAGATTAATGCGAACATCTTTTAATGGGAAGCGTAATTAGCAAAGCTGCTGGTGGTGTTGGATCAGCAGTAGGAAATGCGTTTGTAGTTCCCGTCAAAACTATCTTTGGCCAATCATGCGAGTAAGTATATATCAAATTCTGTTTTTACCATTTCTCAACATCTAAAGAAAATGTTCATAATTTCAATAGAAGCAAACTTAACTATAATTTAGCCAACCATGTTCAACCATGTACCCTGACCTTTTGTTATTTTATATGGGAATTCTACTTGATTCAGAACTCATCAGAAGGCATAGTTTATAGTTTATACCAGGACTTTTTCTTCCAGTGATGTATGCATGTATTTTGTACAAGGCCATGACTCTTTCTCATTCTTGGTTAATTATTTCAGGGGTATATGTTCAGGAACATGGGACCTACTTTGCTTTATAGAGCATCTTTGTCTTTCCAGTTTAGTGAAACTTTTGATGGTTGCAGCTCTTGCGTATATAGGTAAGCATGTATCATGTATCATTTAATGTGGCATGACTGAGCTTAGCATACGTGATGTTGATTTATGTATGTGAACAAAGAATAGTTTTACGTACTGTATAGCAGGACCTGTGCCGGGCGGCATGTCTCTATTTCGACAGTTATCGGCACAGCACGAACCATTACCGAAAACCCTTATGTATGAATTACTAAATTAATTTAAAACTTTTGTCTTTAATTCTGAAGAAAAACAAATAAATATATTTCGACATGCTCAGCACATTGTCATCTGCACGGTTTGCACGTGCTGGGATCTCAGTTTATCAAAAGTTGTCTCGGCTCGGCATTGAAATCTTGGCACAAACTTCGTGAATTTTCCGTCGTTGGTATCTATGCTATGTTAATGTCGCACTCTATGTGCACAAAACTTTGAATTCACTTGTTTGTAATAGCAGTTTGACATGTAAAGATGGCTCTGTCTTTGACCAATATAGTACTTATCCATTGACATAATTACATTGTAACTTTTTCTACACTTTGTGCTAGAAGTTATAGTTACTAATACTTGGAGATTTACCTCTGTGATTCCTCTCTTCAGCCCTCCTATTCTTCTACCTTCTATTCAAGTTGGGAATTATACAGTGCATATGTAGAAGTCTTTGCAAAATGTGCTGGGCGGCATGTGAAGCCTACTGGTCTGCCCTGGAAGAAATAAGCTGTTTTCTGTGGCACAAGATAAAAAGCACTAAACGGGTCTACCGCCACCGGTTCGAAGAAATGGAAGATGGATTCAGTTCTAGCAGCACCGATGACTCCCTGGCTCGTTATGATACTTTAGATGTCATCAGGAGGCGAAGATCAGTTCGTGAAAGAAGAAGAGATCACATACGAAGATCCCTTTATCCTACAAGATCAAGTTCGAAAATTCGTCACAGGAGTAGCAGCCGTCACCATGTGAGGTTAAAGACCAGAGAGGTTTCAGTTCATCTCAAGAGCTCGGGGAGGATTCAAAAGCCAAGGCAGCTTCAACTTACACGCCCCCGTAGGTATTATTAGACAGCATCTTTTTGACAAGCAGAATCCGAATGTTATCTCACAAGTAAGTTTGTGTGCTCGATTGTAATTTTTGTCATATGTATTTAGATATATACCAATGAATCATTAGTCAGTTTTCTTTAGCTTAGTGGAAAAGCATCCAAGAAGTATTTGGGTAGAACCCTGCAGCAGGTGGTTAGAACCCTATGAAGAAGTATTTGGGTTCAATTACCGGAAGATAATTGTAAGTAAACTGAAATAGATGCATCACATTGGCAGCAGTAGTATCGTCACAAAGAGAAGATGTGTTTTCTTTTATAGGTAAGCTAACATATACATAAGTCAGCAGAGAGATTTTCGAAAATTTGAGCATTTACAAGCACTTATTTTCCAAGTGTATATACAAATACAATTCCTTTAGTTTTCTAAAAAAAAACCATGAACATCAACTAGGATGCCAGATAAATGCACCACCGGTCCCTCTATATGTAAGCGTCGTGGCTGAGGACCTTCCTCGCATAGCACACATGCATTTGCCAGATGCAGGGCTCATGATCGATGCACCACCGATCCCTCTATACGTATAAAAGCACTTGCAATATAAATCAAGGCAGTTTTACCGTTATACTTGGTCAATATGTGAACCGAGGTCTGCAACGTAGCTTGCAACCAACGTGAACGGACCGCGTCGGAATGCTATATTCAGAAGCAATAACAATAACAAGCAAACAAGATGCATCTTTTCTTGCCAGAAAAAGTACAATTGCTTCGGGCTCAATAGCAGGCATAACTTTCCTCTTGTTACAAGCACTTATATGAGTGTTTTCATGTGCTAAGTTAAAATCCAGAACTTCCGATTGTCACAATGTTTTCCAATCCATAAACGATACAGTTCATCATATCAAACAGAATATCCACAAATAACTACAAACAATTACACCATCTAAGCTGAAACTTCAAGATCTCCCCCAAAAAAAAGAGGTAATGAGGCATAGAATTCGCCGGGCAGCTACGTGTAACCCCCACTGTAAGAACTCCACATACTGGACACGGAGCAGTCTGATTTTGCAAAAAGCGACTTAAGCCATTCAGCAAAGCATAGCATGACTTTCACTTCTCAAATGGCATATGTCGCCACACATGCGGGCATGTATCGGGGGATTTTCCTCCGTTATACCCTGTGGAGAGTGAAATTGGTTCGGTTTGAGGTCTCTTCGGGGACGAACACCGTGCTCTGCCATACCCGTAAGGACGGGTTCCATCGATTGGTGGAATAGGGATCGGTGCCACCTGTGGGTTTATCTGTTACGACGGTCGTTCGAATAGGGCCGGTTATGGACAAGATTTCTCCCATGCTAATGTAAAAAAAAAAAAAAAAAAAAAGGCATATGTCGAGTTGGAGGCTATAGCATTCTTGCTTGTAGGAGCACTCCTGCTTCATCAGCTATAGCATTCTTTCTGGTTGCAACCTGAATGTCAAAAGGAGGTCAGTTTAAAAGAGGAAAGATAAGGAAATTGAATTTCGATACCAGAGCACGATTTTATTAGTTAGTTTATACGCATATCTCTAACACACATCCAAACTCTCTTACAAGCACCCATTACAGATCTAAGTATACATCGTAATCTGAAGCAAGCCGGCATGGTATGAACTTTTTGCTTAGTTGGATGAACTCTAGAGTCTACAATGGATCATAAAACTACGCATATTGAGTATAGCCTTCTATTTCCCTTAACAGCTTGGAAACGTCAAATTTACTTAGCAGGCTTCATGGAGGAGAAGCCATCAAACCTAGACCTGAGCGAAAAGTTGGTTGCTTGGCGGCTCCAGGTGTGCTAACTTGCATACTTTGCTTTATATGTGAAACAGCATTTGTCACAACATTGATTCATAAAATGAGTATTACTTATTTTGGTAAATAAAATCATGATACTTGCCCACTGTAATGCCATAATAGCGTTCAAAGATTAATTTGATATCAGTCCTTGGCCGATAATAACTTCGAGTTTTGTCTGAATATCGACAAGCTAGTCATACATAAAAAAGTGCATTACATAATCAGTAACAACCGGAGTTATGTCATGTTGTTGCTTATTAGCTTTAGGCTGTTTGCATTAACTTGTTAGATAAATCAAGACTTCCAACTACAATCATGGACCTTAATAGCACGGTTTTCGCTGTCCAACCAAGCCGAATTTCGGTAAACTTAAATTCCGACATGTACCAATGTGCCGTGCAGCCCGTCATAATACACATCTATTGTTATTTTTAGAAGTAAACTAAAAGAAATTAGAATGATTTTAAAAGTTCAATTTCTAACTTCGCCCCTGACCTCGATGAAGTAACCGGTGCACAAGCATCTTCTTCCCTGCGGCAAAAGAATTTATGAAACAACAAATAAAAACCAGAGACTTTTACAACAAAGAACAATAGAAAGTCAAAGACATTAATATCATAGGTAGTTGGTTGCTTTGAGGGCGGACAGAGAGGTAGTTGAGGGCAGCGGCGGCGGATACGAGGCGAGACGCGGCGGTGCGGATCTTGTTGAGACTGTCCTGGAGAAGATTGAATCCAGGTCACTTTGCTCCTTCAAGGCTTTCAGCTGATCCACGCTAATCGTTTTTAACTCCGACGTACGGATCGTAACGCCGCCGCCGGCAGGTCCTCGCTCCCTCTTTCGACTACGATCATTATATGTTGATTACGAACAAATGGCCAGCAGCCCCTATAGCTCAGTGGTAGAGCGTCAGTCTTGTAAACTGAAGGTCCGTAGTTCGATCCTGCGTGGGGGCAGAAACTGAACCCTTATTCTGTTTTATTCCTTTTTTGAGATAAAAAAGCAAAACTTTTCCAATACATCAATTCTCGATATTACCGTATATATCATTTTGGACCATGGTCCATCCATCTAGATAGTATTAGCGTTCTGTCTAGCTATCGCATAACAATTTTAGCTAAAAACTTGTTAAAGGTGTCTATTTCTATTTCATGGTTATTTGTAGGATTTGAACATTCGATGTGTGTTTCATAAGATACACATCATATCGTCAGACCTAGTAACTGAAATTTTATGAGATAAAATTTGTTTTGTAGACACTTGCATGTCAGTTCTAGGCCACGTTTTTAAACGAAATGGAGACTCTTCCGTCAGGCAAGTAACTGAAATTTTTTAAAGAGCTAACCTGCTATTTCTTTGCCAAATTGCACTAGTTTTTTTTTTTAACATACGCCCCCGTAGCGACCTCAAACTCGCGAAAAATTTCCACGCCCAGTTCCTACCGACGCTCTGTGATCCGAATATAGGTCTTCTATGAACGGAAGCTCCTGCCACGAGGTACAGAAAATTTTTCTTCAAAATCTTGCGGAGATTTTACCCCATTCGGTTTAGAACCCAGATGGTGACGCTTCCTGAGGCGCCTCCCTACCGGTCGAGCTAGCCGCGTTCGGCCCAAATTGCACTAGTTATTATTTTTGCAAATTTGTATTTCTATAAAACAAAAAACTACAGGTTAAGAATTTTCTAACGTTTAACATCTTTTAAGGCTAAGAATTTAAAATAAATTTTAACCCACTTGTTTAACATGCAGGTTAGACTAGTCGAATTGATCGGATATTTTTGCTTGATTATTTGTTTTTATTTTTTTTTAACTGAAATTGTATTTTAAAAGAGCTAACCAGCGTGGATAAGCTGAAAGCCTTGGAGCGTGGATCAGCTGAAAATGGAACAAGTTGGACTCTATTTTGTATTTAGTAAGCGTTTTACTACAAAATTCAATTTTGAAAGACCATCGACAATTGATACAAACTTACGGAGACGAAGAAGATATATTCCAATCCAATTTAATTAAAGTAATTGATAACATTTTCCAGAAGAAAGAAAGTCACAAATCTCCCAAAAATAAAATAAAAAAAAATAAAAAAAATCAACACAATGAGTAAAGCATATCTGGAGCGCTGTAATTGGAACTTGCCACTACGAACACATTGCTATTATCATATCAACCAAGAGGCCAATAATCTGTCCACAGGATCCTTACTAAGATATATTCACAAAAACATAATTTAAAACAAATAAACCACCTCCAAGTTATTCAAAGAAAAAAAATAATAGGAATGTACCCACAAATTTGACGATTACTAAAGGTGAAAACATTAAGAGAACAGCTATTCTAATTATTTTGACACTGACTTTTCAGAACCATATAATATTCTCCACATCATCCCACTTTCTATAGCTAAATACCTTTTGAAAAGAAAAAAAAAACAATGTAATAACGCATTAGATCCGGATTAAAATAACACTAAAATAGTATTTCTCTAACCGGTAAACATCACATAGCACATCCACACAGAAACACAAAGCAAGCAGAAAAGAGAGTTGAACAACACGTACACATGGGGACAGAGGGTTATATAATATAAAAATTATAATGAATTTGAGGACTGTAATTAAACATAGAAGATGACTAGCTTGTCCTTCAAAGTTTACAAGAGCACTCACAAACAGTGAAAGGAAGCATGTGAACAGCAACGAAGCCCCTTGAACGTTATGAACAATAAAAGCAATTAATTGTTTGGCGCACCGTTACACAACAACGAAAGTTTCTATATATTTACACTCTGGTTGAGCGGTTTCATCCATTTTTTGGTTATGACATAGATCGAGTACAAGCAGCGGCCTTCACTAGTCATTTCGAACATGGAACAGGCATGATAACCAGATGATACGATCGACACTTAGATTTCATTTAGAACATTTTAAACTTCACCGGCCACTACTGAGACTCGAGCGTCTGAGCATTTTCATCGAGCAATGGTCTAAGATTTGACCTTTCAGCTACAGGAATGCTGTGTTCACTCTCTTCATTAAACCGGTCCACACTGTGAAGGAAAATACCTGCCACATGGGGAACATAAACAATTTAGTTAAAACAAATTAATATTTGCACAGAACAATACTGTTTTTTGGATAAATAAGTTACTGTGGGGTATCCATGATGACGGTGGTAGGAGATAAAACCAAGTTCAATCAGAGCCTCGGCTTCAACAAGTAGAAAGGCTCAAAGACTAAACACGTTCCTTTTATCCTTTCAACTTAAGGGGCTTGCTTATAAAAGAGGACAAATTTTAACTTATGGGCATCAATCAGATGGCTATGCCCACAAAAGCACATTACAAGGCTAGTTAAGTGATTACATTGATCCTAGCTCGCCATTACATTTTAAAATATAGATAAGTAAAAAAAGACTAAAAGAAAAACCCACATCCTCACTGACACATTGGATCCTCGCTCAATGGTATTTCTATTATATATTTCGAAAAATGAAATATGACACACATACAAATATAAGTAATGGCAAGATAGAAGGGGAACTTCGAACTAAGTTTACAATCACTAATAGAGCTTATACATACATACCTATGCACCATACAAGCGCTGCAATGAAAAGAACTGATGTTAATATAAGAGCACTCGTCCTCCAGTTTTTAACATGATCCTGTAATTTATCATCCATGTGAGTGTAAGTGATCGGAGAAATTTGTTTACAAATAATAAACAATAATTTCTTAAGAAATATTATCAAAAAAACAAACAGCACATACACAAGTAAGGATCAGAAGCACGTCTTACATGGCAATAAAGATTTTGTCATGAAAGGACATTGCAAATTTCAATATAATAACGGAATAGTTGAATTTGCTAAACTTAAACAAACAAAAGCATAGATTAAAGTCATTTTTTTAAGGTTTCACATGGATGCATGAAAACGAAAAATGCCTTCAAGAAGAATAAAATGCACGAAACCATTGAACCGAAAGTGATTAAAACACGTAATATTGTATTATACCCAGTTAGAGCATGCACACTCAAAACTGCTAGCGTGCAATTGCGTAATTTCAAACTGGTTCTCGATCTCGCACCTCTACCGCACATCAGGTTGTGAGCGACTTTTTCAAACTGCTAGACTTATTATATCAGAGCCAAACTTAAATCGATAAGTTCCTATCTACATAAGTGAGATCCTTTTGTAGGCCAGTTTCTCTGTTCAGATCCGCAGAATTAGAGCTTCTGTTGGTTAATAATAATAGCCATAGGCCCACTGCTTGTGCCCAATCTCATACTTGATAGTTTCCCACTCTGAGGATACTCCTCCCATTACTTCCCCTCTAACCTGCACTCTCCACCTTCTCGAACCTGTGTTCTTCGTCATACCATGTGTCTTGAATTTCCTTTGTAATCTGCTTGTCTCTTCACTTATTTAACCTCCGTTACTTTCCTTTAAAACTTACTTTCAATGCTCCATTTCATCTGCAACCCTCATGCTCAAGTAGGCTGTCAGGATATATTTCGGTTAAATAACTGGTTGCCATGCCTGTTAGCCGTCTTTTCACTTTGATTAGTATATAAAAAACAAACAAATCCCTACTACGCTAACGATGAAAAAGAACAATGTTCCCACCTTCACACCAACTCATATGCAAAAATGAAGACAGAGGACACCCCTTTTGTTTGAACTCTTTTTTCAGGGTCAAATTGACGTATTGTACATTCATGAGATTGTTAAAGAAATATTTAATAACCCAAACCTAGATGCCAGAATGGAAAATCCACTTTCTTGGAGCAGGCAGTCCAAGTAAGAAAAGTCATTTATATAGGATATAACACACACATTATATGGTGAGTAACTAGAAAATACCAATGCCCTGAGCTTTCTGGTAATGTTAAGGTAACATTTAGCTAATAAACAAAATAAAATCTTAAATGGTGGGAGGATGTGGGTGGGTGGAGGGACATTTTGTATGTAACAAAAGTTTTTCAAACTTGTAAACAATACCACCATTTTATCACGCGTCTACATAAATCACCATTTCAAGGGCAGTTAGCCAATATGACTTATATAAATATGACTATACCAACTTATCATCCGTGGCTTTCTCTGCAGTCCAACACCTAATAGTTCGAGTGCTTAACCAAGATTACCAAAAGACCTGCGATTATAACTTTGTAAACAGGCTAGGAAGAAATTAGTGTCACCGTAGCTTGGCCCTCGACAATAATTTCTACCAGGATTAGCTTCCATAGTTTACTGGCTTAATATGGTCGCAAAGTATATGCTTGACGCTAAAAGGACTTGCATCATCAGTCAAACAACCATAACAAAGCTTTTTTCTAACTAGATAAGGTAGGCTACATGGATGCTTGCAGCATTAATAATGGAGAATATTGCTAATTTTTCACTCATGCAAATTTCAGGGAAATTATGTTTGGAAAATAATATCAAATAAAACTAATAAAACTAAAATAAACCAAATATAAGAAGACTAGAGACAAACCTGCAGAACCCCAACGAGAGGTGATGATGGTACATCTCCAAATATATGGATGGACACGGTGGACATTGCCATTGACAGTGGCCTTAGACTAGGCTTCACGCAATGCAGGCAGATATAGTTAACAGGACCCTAGAAAGTGTTTGTTTAATTAAGGGAAAAAAAAAAAAAAAAAGATCAGCAAAACCTTAAACACGATATGCATAATATAGTTCAGGTTAATTTTTCGCTTTCTAAATTTGCAGATAAGATGTAGTCAACACGTCCTAGATTATCAGCTACTCTATATTGCTTGAGAAAAAAAGTACCTGTGTCGCGAAAATCAGCAGTTCTCCAACTACGAAAAATGCAATGAACCCATAAAGACTCTTGAAGCAGAAAGCACTGAAGCAGAAGATTGCCCCAAGAAAAGTTGTTGTAGAAAGAAGCTGCAAGGAGGACCACATTCATAAATATTAGTAACATCTTACTTTAGTTTAGACATAGGCCAAATGGGATAAATAGAAACAAATTTCAGTCAAAATATTCTCTTTGCAAAATGATTTTACCAATTTTTAACTTTTGTCTGGATAATATTGGGAAATGAAGAAATCAAACATTACTTGATAATAAAAAGTAACTAAAAAAACATTACTTGAAGAAAGATCGTTGAGAATTATAAGAAGTGTGTAAATTGGAAAATGCTCGCCAGAAAGATTGGAAACCCATGTGAACTCTATGTAACCATCAACCAAATGCAGAAGGTTGAAGTTCTAGTTTTGCTCTAACCATTGAAAGATCTCATAGCGGTGCTTGGTGGTACCTAATGTCTCAGAGGAGGCAATACAGTTCCAGGAGAAAATAAAGTGGCTAGTAAAAGAAGCCAATAGGTGCCTTATAGGTTAACTTATAGCTTGACTTATAGCCAAAAGGTGCCTTATAGCTTGACTCAAGTCTCAAGAAAGTATTACATCTTTTGACACAAAAAAAAAAGGAAAAAAGAAGAAGAAAGGATTGGCTCTATAAACCTGCATCAATAGTTTCACCATGGGACATGCGAAGACGACTTGCAAAAGGTGTTGTGCTGGACATCGTGATTACTGAGATGCGTCCTCATTATCTTGAGAGTTGTGTTGTTGACTGCCGAAATGAAGAGTTCGGATAAGGATGTGATCTCTTGTATAGTGATTACTCATGACGCTTTCTTTTGACTAAGGGTTTAACATGTTAATCTTGTTGTCTTGGATCTCTTTGTTTAGACACCACTCATTTTTGTCGGCTTTGTCTTGATCCCCCAACACTAGTTTCAGAGCTAGGTTTATAAACGAGATCAAGATGTTAAGATTTGAAGTGAAGAAAATTCAACAGTCTTCAAAACATGGAATATAGCATAAGAGTTATGGCTTTGTCAATGCAAGCGGGATTGCGTGAGGGACTGGGTATATAGGGATTAGGACCTCAACTAGAAATCTACGCTATCATATTGTGCTTAGCGGACTTAGTGATCAATAGGGTGATGTAAGAGAAAACGGTTTGGGACATATGGCATAACTTCAGCTATATACATCGAAAAGCCTTTGGGACAAACTACCTCTTTGGGCAGTTATACGGTCTCCACAGTAGTGTTGTCAAAGGCGCAAGACGCACTGAGGTAGGCTTGCTTTTTTTCTTCTCCTTCTCTTTTTCTTCTTCCTTATCTTTTCCTTTTCTCTCCTCTTTTTGCTAGGGTTTTGTTTTGGGGGTGAAGAGCGTGCTAGGTTGTTTTGGGAGGTGAAGGAGAAGAGGGGGGGAGATTCAGTCGCATGGACATGTATATGTATTTTCTTTTTTTTTAAAAATACCGAGCCCGGCCTGTAATAGGTGTGCAACAGGCACCTCGGGCAGGCCTATTATAGGTGCGCCCGTCTCTAACCGAAACGGACGCAAGACCCCCGGGGCACACCTAGACACACCTTTTAACAACATTGCTCCATAGAAGAGCCATACATCTACTATTATCGTTTCTAACTTGAACAACTTTAACAAACTTGTGCAATATCATACTACATAGAAGTAAAAGGATACAAAAGCATGAGTCAACCAGGTGGTGACCATGTTGACTTCTTTTCCGAGTTCTTACGATCATAGGACAATTACAAAATATGCTACGAGAAGCTACCTCTAAAGACGGCGAAGGTAACATGATACCACAAGAAAGCCTACCATGAGGAAGAGTATTCAGACAACTACAGTTAAAATAGGTTTGTGGTAAAATGAAGTTGCAATAGACAAGTGTAGGAATGTGAAAAGCTTAAGTCCAAGGTCGAAGCTACAGGGAAGAGGATCACACAAGGTAGAATTGCCTGAGTCGTGGCAAAGGTGGTGCAGTTTCTCCTTGGTAACAAAAGCTTCAGATAGTTGAAAGGGAATATTACACAAAAAAGGGAGTAGTCGCTTTCTTAAGGCCAAGAAGGAAGGATTGACTTGTTTGGTGACATTCTGAAAGCATCTTCTTTAAAATCATTAAGGTTGGTATATTAAATATTATATATACGACGGGACAATTTACACTTTGGATGTAAGTGGAGCACGCCAAAGTAACAGCAGAACCTGGAACCAGTAGGTGTATTTATCTCCAAGGGGAGTAGCTAGTCTGTATTAGGTGGACATTTACAGTGATATGTGGCTCGAAACTTGTGATGACAAGAGAAGTGTAAAAAGAGGCAACCTGATACCACAGCACTCCGCAAGTGTAGCACAGGCTTGGGTAAAGGGCCAAACAATTTCTTAGGTGATGTACCACACTATACTTTTGCTAGAGGTGATTTCCACGCAAACCACACGGCCTTTTCACCGCTAGGCAAGAACATTTACCACTCTACCAGTTTCCTCTCAAGGGCCCCACGCTAATGATGAGAGAAGTGTGCCAACCTCTATCATTTGGTTGCAAACCCAGTTAAAGGTGAAGTTTTAAAGCGTGCAATAAAGAGGAGACGGACTTTGAGATGGTATAAGAGGACACGTACGGAAGATGTTAATGAAGTTTTTTTTTTCCAGAAGGTCTCTTGGGTACGTGGATGGTGCAAAGAGCAGACTCTGGGCGTGCTTTGAGTTTTTTTCCTCGGCTAAGAGGTCATCTAAGGTGCTAGGAAGAAGGGGCAATTGTGGAAGGGACAAATCGAGCAATTGTGGAAGGGACAAATCGATGATGGCAAAAACAAGTGAAGGTGAAGATTTGTTAGGTTTCCGCTAACCAATTCAAATATATTGATAGACGTGTTTACTAGGTGGTACATAGTATCTTAGAGGAGAAGCCAATATAGCTTCTAGGAGAAGCAAAAGTGGCTCCTAAACCAAGTCAAATGCTTGGGTGGGGAAGTGAAGGTGTCTTGGATGAATTTAATGTCTTGCTCTTTTTATTTGTCACTCCTGCCGGCTTTGGTTGGATCACACACAAGAACTTGGAACGCAATGGAACCCAATAACACATGAGTTGCTCATTTTCTCGTCTACCACCAGATTTTATTTCACCACTATATGCTTCAAGAATACGAAAGCAAGTGCAGTTTATTACATGATGGATTCCAGTGATTTCAAATGTCAGCAGAAAATCTTCTGCATTCCCTTGCCTTGAGCCAAGTTCATTTAGGACTTAAGCAAGTAAAATAACAAAGTGTAACATAAATATTCACCACTGTATATTTTTTTTCATGCTTTGCTGCCAAAGTTACCTTAAAAGCATTGGTTATTGTTGACTGCATAACATCAAGAACAAATCCACCAGCTAAAGTTCCGAGAATTCCACAGACAATTGTTATCCCTCCAAATAAGTAATCTGCATTACTCTGCCATGACAAATGAAAGAAAATGCATGAGCAACTGTCTTCATAAAACTAGAGGTCGTGCATCTTTAAAAAGTTCAAAATAGAGTGATGATCAACACAAACAATTCAATCAATTGGTTATTCACATGACAAAGAACTCACACGATGAGAACAAATAATATGATGAAAAAGGATGTGCATCAAATGTGTACATAAGGAAATAGGTTAGCTTTGCAGGCAGATGTAGTCTTACGAAAGAGTTTTCCCAAGGTCTCTCTGTGTACCCTCCTGATCTTAACAAGGGTAATAAGGGGTGTAAAAGAGCCTAGCTGAAATCAAGGTTGACATGCTCCTGTTGTAGATGAAGAGCTCAAGTTTGCACAGCTCACCCTAGAATCAATATGTGAGCTCAGGGATAGCGATAATGATAAGGGTGTAACTACGGAAATGGAAATAGGGCTCCGAAACATAGGATGTTGCACATCATAGGATGCTTTTCTTATTTTTAATTAAAACATATATATATATAGTGTATTAGATCCAAAATTTTCGCCGAAACGTGACAGAATCGTGCCACGTGTCATGACAATTTTCAAATTTCCCCGCGTTTACCCCTTTCTCACCCGGGACTTTGCGTTTTTCTGGATTCGGCTCAGCTCGGTGCCACGCCGTTGGCTATGCACGCATTGATTGTAACTGTTGGATCAAGTTTGGATGGAGCGGATGTCGCCACACCGTGCAATAGACCGACTCGATCGCGACGCAAACACGGTCAAGCTAACTGTTGAAACTAACGTGAAGAGCAACCATTATGCGCTACAGTGTTTCATGTTACGCTGCAAATCTGATTCGCCGAATTCGATGTTCTGCGTTCTGCTCGGGTTTTTCTTTTTCTCTCTTTTTTTTAAATTAATTATTTTTTTATTGACAATTTTTTTAATATTTTTTTACGTTTTTTATATTTTAATGCTTTACCCCCTTTTCTTTATTTTTGATTTTGTCCCTTTTTATAAATTTTAAATATGTGCTGGACAAAATGGGGTGTCAAGACTATCTACTTCTAGTAGCTGAGACTAAGATCACAGTAAATAAATATAAAGATGCATGGAACTATGGCATAGTACTCTTGAAGGAAAGTTTTGGTTTACTAGCACGAAACATGTCTCAGGGGTGATATAGCTTGCAACACGTAAGCCACCGTACTTCTGCTCAAATTCAGAACACACTAATAAACTACTTCTCCAAGCAGCAAACAGAGCAATAAGCTCGAGAGGAAGAATTACCATATGATAAATTTCATAGCCAGCCTTTGGCCCCCAGTAGGAATAAGCTCCAATAACAAAGTTGTATGCTATATAACCTGGAAAAAGATCCAATTTCCTAAGACGGTCCTCCATAGGGGAAAAAAGGAAAAGGAAAAAACTAGAACTTAAAAGAAACTAGAATATAGAAAAAAATTAAGCTAAATGCTATCTAGAACAAAATTTTACTCAAGTTTTCTGCAGACAAAAAGATTATGAATGGAAGCAGCACTAGATAAAGTTTAAACTGTCACGAGCTTTCAACAGATGCACACTAAAGTAAAAACACCCTCAGCAGTAATAGTATCTAGGAAGTCCACCACATGAGATCATTACATCAACTATTTAAAAAAAAAGGCCAAGTTTGATACTATATTATCTAAAGTTTGTCAATCTACTAGAAGTATCATTTGTGAAAGATGCCCAGTAAGAGTAAGCATAAAAATGATTTAATAACTCCTATAAATCTATCTCATGGAGTGAGCATTAAGATTAGCATATCGGCTCATCCAATCAGTACCATGTATTTGCCTTTGATTGACAATAATTTATCCTATATCAGACTACATTTCTGCCATTGAACTAGTAGGTCATACAACAGCAACAACATACAAAAAAGTAACAACTGACCAATTCCCACATCCATGAACAAAATCTGTCAAGTAAAAGAAAACTGGTAAACTACAATATCTGTTAACGACAAAAAACTTGATGCTAGCATATTGAAGTATAAATTCTGTATTTAGTAGAATGTATTCAATAAGTTGGATGTGTCAACACAAAGATTATTTGCACTCCTTGATATTACTTATGTTTGGCTTAAAAGAGAGCGTTCTATCCATTCTGACTTTATAAAGGATATGACTGAGATGCTTTACATGGCACGGATACTATATTTTTAGCTTGTAAGCAGTGTAAAAGCACAGAATAGAAAACACGTAAAATTTCTATAGAAAATAAATACATGACGTAAAGTTATCACAAAAGTCAATGCTCTTAACCCCTATAAAAGATACAGTGAAGAACGGGAGTGTATAACGAATGAAGACGGTTACCTAAAACGTTTGTCACATAGACTTGGTCCAGTAACAGAACTTTCATATCTCTTAAAAATCTTTTTACCTCAGTCATCATTCCTTCCTTACGACTAGATCTGAAGATCAAGGGGGAAAAAAAAGAAAAAAGCACTTAACATAGATATTGCAGTTGTTTTGCTAATCCAAATGATCATATTTATGAGAAACTTTATAATGCCCTAATGGAAAAATACTTCATAATAGATCAGCTATTTATTGTTACATATCCATATGGTACTAAATCCTAATTCCAATGCCGACAATAGTTCAAGATCAACCATACAACATTATCCAGAGAGTCTTGTTAATAGAACTTCTAGAGTAAATTCTTCCAGTGAAGTTGTCACAGTCATATACAAAAGGCCAATTTACTTGCATAACTCATTCCATCACAATAATGTTTAGAAGGGTAAAACTACAAACCGTAATCTCCATACAGAGGATCCTAACTCATTGCAAGAAGGAAAGGAATGTTGTGTGTATGTGTAAACCAGCATGGTACATAGATAGGCTTTTCTTATTTAAGATCTATATGATTTAAAGTTGGTGAAATGAAATTTCAAAAGTCTTAAGAATATCGAAGACAACAAGAATTTGTGAATGTGAATGAGATATCGTACAAGGAAGATTTCTTGGTTGCTTTATCATTGAGAAGTTCGCTAGGCGTTGTTTGCTTGGGTATCCCTTCATCTGAAATGGAAGTAAAATACATCTGGTGACAAAGAGTTAAGACCCAAAAGGATATGTTTATGAAGTAAGGAAAAATTGGAACTTCGTCAATTTCAGGCAAAAAAAATAAAATTCTCGTTTACTAACATAAGATAATTAGACTTGAGTTAAATGTGATGCCGTATGGTTGCTGCACTTATAATTCACCAAAACTAGCTGATTACCCACTGAAGGACCATTGGTACCATTTTAGCCTTCATAAAGAACATTAAGTTAAATCTTGGAATTAGTCAAAATATGAATTTATATATATATATATATATATATATATATATATAACTATTAAATAGTACAAAAAATAAAGATTAAACTTATCATATTGAAATTAAAGCACTAATATCAATATATTAGTATTGTTAAGAGTATATAAATTCATATATTATATATAACTATTTAATAATATAATAAATAAAGATTAAACTTACCTTACTGAAATTAGGCACTGATATTAATATATTAGTATTGTTAAGAGTATAAAAATTTATATTTTCAATTTATTGATTTATTAATATGATAATATCAATCTTAAACTAAGTAACTTGTTATTTTCACATAAACTACAACATTATGGTGAAAGAACATTAAGTTTAATTTATAGTTTATTTATGGAAAAATCTTCTTTTCTGTTTTTACTTCATAAGCCCAAATACCCGTCCAAGTCAGATCTGGGCCGAGCCAGAGTCTGAAATCATTGGCCTCACGAAGAGGCCCTAGACCGAACATGCCCTGCCATGAACAGGTGATTTATCTATAAAACATTAAATAGAGCGAGTTATGCATGTTTTATCAATTTCCAGACTTAACGATAATTAAATTGTTCAAAAGTGGGTTAATGAAGAACTTATAGACCATGATAGCAAGCAATTATTATAGTGACATCATTCACACAAAGTTAACTTTTTATACATGCTAGTGTCATAAGGCATAAAAGCTTGCACATACCTGAACCATGTCTTAGTGATATTGCAACATTACAACTTATAAATTACTTGAATACAAATCCAAGAGGAACCAAGCAGCAGCTTACAATGGGAACAACCAACTACTACCTTGCACATCTTGAACATCTCTTTCTCCATAGTCTTTCCCTTTTCTTGGTTTAGATGAAGAGAACCCTAAATTTTGACCCCCAAAAAAAATGTAGTATAGATGTCATTGATCATCATCATAACAAAGTGGTGAAGTTCAGTACATCAAACAAGGAGCTGAACTAGAGATGCCAACCTTTCAGCTGCAAGGGCCTACTAACAAATCCAGAAACAGCAAAAGGAAGCATCAACAATGACTCTCCCCAGAAGGCATACCGCCAGTTGAGATTATTGCCAACCTGTTTTCCAGAAGTAATAAAGATATCATATCACCAATCTCACAAGAGATCCATCCATGCAAGTCTACAAATAGTTATGAATTAGAACATGAAACACCTAAACGAAGGTTTACCTTCATGTGATGCATTTATGGCAGACGTTTAGGGCTTACCTTTTAAAAAGCATGAAAGCACAGCCGCCTGCATGCACATTGATGTTTGACACAGCAAGCAACACACTTGCACACAAAATGCTTCTGATACTATTACTACCTAAGGAATTTCATACAACTAAGCGAGTGCGTGTCAGTTTGTAGGTGCGTGTCTCTGTGAGAGAGAGAAAGAGAGAGAAACCTCACCAGCCCTCCATATACATATCCGACAGCAACACCAGTTGGTATACACATGTAGAAAACTGAAAGCCATGCTGTTTTCTGCTACCAAGAAAGTCAATTGAAGTTATCAAACAGCAAAACAACCGCATCTTCATAAAAGGGCAAGAAAAAAGAGCTTGATGACCATCTTTTCAGGTACTGACACTATGTTGGACGCCAAAATAAATAAATGAGAACTGAAACCAGATATTCATTCCTTGAGTACTCACAGAGAAAAAAAAATACCAGAAACTTCTTTTTTTTACGGAACACAATTATAGTAACATAGATCAACTAAAGTTGCAATGGAAAACATGTTGCTCTTTCCTTGTCATAACTCACAAGGTGTCATAGAAAAATAAATGAGAATACCAAGACTTCCGTAATGATAGAACAAAATGCTCTAAACAACAGAAAGAAATCTTGAATTCCTTTAATATAACCATCAGACTAAGGGATGTACAGCCACTACTTGTAGAATCATAAAAGAGTTTGCCACATTATCTCAAAAGAATACGAATATAACAGTTAATTAGGAGAGGGAACCTGCTCTATCGGGGCATTGTCATCAATAAAGGGAGCTGCAAGACTAATAAATGAAGCTTCACCAACACCGACTAACCTGAAATTTTACATCCTGAAAAGTTACTACAGGAAATTGTCTCAATTTATATAAATTAAATTTTAAACGGAAACCCAAAAAGAAAAAACTTACATTCGACATATTGTTATAGACCAAAAGTCAAAAGCAAAGCCACAACCAGCTGTAGCAACAGTCCAAACAGACAGACCAACTCCAATAAGCCTAAATGGATGATGACTAAGAAATAGGCAAATGAATATCATCAGTTACGTGAATGAATTGTCAAACAAAAAATTTCTTCTCCATCATAAGTTAGTTAGACTAGTGAACCAAGAGACTTAAAAATATTTCTGACTAAAAAAGCTACCAACCTCTTTGCTAAAGTTGCAAAAATAGGGGACGCCACTAGAAGTCCAACCATAAAGGCAGAGGAAAGAACACCATCTTGAAAATAGCTAAGGTTAAAGTCCCCTCTGTATCAATGACAAATACGAATCAATTAGTAACTTGTTTTTATCCTTAGCTGCCAGATTCTGATAGATTTCTAAATCTACCTGATACACAAGTAACCACTATCAATAGCGAACAACATAGTATGAGTACTTGATTACAATCAATCTTACAAACTGATGAAGAAGAAATTAAAATCAACTTATCTTGCGGAAGATATATCTGCATATCGTGTCCTATTTGTGAGAAAACTACAGATAAATGAAAAATCTAAAAATTGAAGTATGGAATGAATCTTACTGAATGCCACTACCAGAAGTGCATACACCATCAGAGCATGTCCCAAGACTACCATTTACACCATTGCTCGCAATTGCACCACGGTCAACATAATTTAGCATGTTTATAATGCAAAATATAACCAGTAACCTGCAAAAGATTAAAAACAACTCCATAGATAGTTCGAATTAAGATCGTCTTACGAACTACTTTAGAGCAAACTAATACACAAATATGCCTCTTTAGTTTGTTACATGAGAATTAAAACTAAAGAGCAATGCCACAGTGCTCCACATACAATTCATGGCGTTTTGGAGCACGATAACCAGGGTGTTTTCTAGCATTTTCAAAACTGGACTGCACAACAAAACAGAAGAATCTCAACTGAAATAAACTAAATTTGCTCAAGATGTTCTGGACTTTGGAGTAATTTCAATTACTCGGGACAAGTGTAGCTTGATAAAATCCAATTACATCGAGAATCCTTTTCGTAATCGTAATTACGATCAGAAATTCTAGATAGAGAAAGAGAGTGGCCAGCATACCGCTTAGGCGTGAACCACGTGGGATTCGAATTCGAAATCGAATCAGAATTGAGCTCAGTGTCATCATTGACATCAACTGAAATCGCCATCTGCGGCTGTGATTCCGGCAAAGTCGTCTGCGGCGGTGGAGGAGCAGAAGGAGGAGAGGCGTTGTCACCGGAAGTTTGCGTGCGCAGCTCGACTGTATCCATTTATATACGCAAGCGAGAGGATAAATATCCCGCCCGGTGAGTGTTAGCGTGCACTCACCGCTTTGACTTTGAGGAGCGTGGTAGGAGGGGGAAGCTGAGCTTGTCTGTAAATTTTACCGGAGACGATGACCGGCCGGTGACGGCCACCGTCGCTCAATGAGACGCGAGGATCCCAGGACCGATCGGTGAGATTAGTGGTTCGTCCGCGATTTTCGTCAAGGTAGTTTGTCCAACGCTGAGGAGCAGTGGTTTGTGTTTGAGGTCATTATCGAATTTGAGAGTTGTTTGGGAGAAAAACGCTTGAATAAATTATGGTTAACCCTACGAGTACAAAAAACAGATTTTTTAACAAAAATTGGTATGTTTCTTTTTATCAATGGCGGATCCACCATATATGCAGTGGTGTCAAGCGACACCATTGCTCCGACGGTAGAATCCCAGATATATATTATACATATACACATATATATAAATTGGATAAGAATAAGTAAATGTCACACAGTCATTGCTCATGATTTACATGCAGCCGAAGTGGTTGAGCAGAATAATCACAAGGAGGGGATATGGGTACGAAATTGGGCAGGCATTGTTTGTTGGGATTTTTTTTTCACTTAACCTTTATCAACCCGCTCTCTCTCTCTCTCTCTCTCTCTCAATCAATCACCCACCTCCTTTGTGTAAAACCTAATTTCCACTCGTTAACTCCCGACGCCCCGCCACCCCACCACCTCGCCGTCCCCCGCCTCTTGCAAACAACCGCTCGCCGTACTGTCCGAGTCACTGATTCAGTATGATTTTTCGTTTTCTTTTTTTTTTTTTAAGTTTCCAGTAGAGTATGAAATTGATTGTTTGTTGTTGAATAGTTGGTTATATTGACTTATATTTATATAATTGAGTAGATAAAATTGATTAATACTTGTATTTTGACACCACTACGATGAAATCCTGGATCCACCACTGCTTTTTATAACCCTTTTTTTTGGGTTCAAACTATTTCAGTATCATTTAGTTAAACATAAAATAATTTTAAAACTTTTGTATTGCTCGATTTAAACTTAACTTTAGTTGAACTTTTATATAGCTGTAGTTGAACTTTTCATTATTTTGATTGAACTTGATATTAATTTTATTATTATCGAACTGAAGTATGCTTGGAATGTTATAATATAATTGATACTTGAACTGATTAACTGTTAAGAATTTTATTCTCAAGTAACTATCTACATTAAAGATTACTTGTTTGTTAATTATTATTAATTTGATAATATAATTTTTATGGACAACTTTATTGCAGTCCTTCCATATTATTTCAACATTACTTAAATATTCTCCAAATAAAATTTATATTTTACTCATTTGACATCTTTTAATGAGCTTTCGATATATCCAATACATATCCAACACCTTGCATTTAATACTTTTTAGTAAATTTTTGACATCTCTTAGTGTCAAATTTTAATATCCTCATGTTAAAAAATAACATATTGACATACTTCAATAACTTTTAATATTTTCTTGATAACTTTTGACATTTCTAATAAAAAAAATCTAAGTATAATTTTTTTTTTGCAAGTAGACTATGACGTAAGATAAACTCTTATATTAAACTGTAGGGCAAGTCTCCCTAATTTTTAAACCAAAATGTCGTCCATGTAAAGTTTGCGTATGTCATTATTTCATTCTCAACATCATTGTTGTTGACGTACTATGTCAGCATGATAGTCACATCATTTATGTGACTCTCCCATTCTCCAAAATAATAAGGGATACTACCATATCAGCCCCTCAACTGTTAAAAATATCCCAAATTAGCCTTCCATTTCAAATTTAGATCGATCAGCCCCTGATTACTGTTTGGGATTTTTTTTGGACGAAATTATCCCTATACCCGTTAACAATTCAGACACCGATATCATCCATTTAGAAGCGATCTCGGAAAAAACTTTGAACATGAAAGTTGTAGATCTCGGCAAGAACTACAACTTTCATGTTGAAAATTTTTCAAAAAAATACTTCAAAAGTTATATTTTTGAGGTCGGAAGCATAACGGGTCGACCCGACTGTTGACGACCTTCCTCCGTAAAGGGGGAAGAGGGGTTTTTGGAGTCGCCACCTAATTTTTATGGAAAATTAGGAAACCGGATAGGCACTTTTGAGATTCTTAAGGCTCGTTCGTCGGTTACGTGTGGGGAAGACAGAACACCCCCACAGCGCCCCTCGAAAGAGGGTACTCTATAGATGGTTGTGCAGATTTTGTGTTCCTAATATTTTTTATTTTATAAGCATATCGACTTTTAGTATATCTATATAATGTTTAAAGATAATGGGTATACACTCATTTCTCCTTTTAACATTTAATAGAGACATTTAAATAATAGAATTTATGATTAAAAAGAATCAGTATACACCAATCTTGTAATCATACTTTCTATTATTTAAAAGGGATTTAATCTCCTCGAATATGTATAATAGAAATACGAAGGAGTATACACCACTTCGTTCATCTATTATCCATATTCAAATTCCCTATTTATATAAACTTAAAAAGTAGGAATAACAGTATACACCGTTAATCCCCAGCAGAGTCGCCATCTGTTGACGACCTTCCTCCGTAAAGGGGGAAGAGGGGTTTTTGGAGTCGCCACCTAATTTTTATGGAAAATTAGGAAACCGGATAGGCACTTTTGAGATTCTTAAGGCTCGTTCGTCGGTTACGTGTGGGGAAGACAGAACACCCCCACAGCGCCCCTCGAAAGAGGGTACTCTATAGATGGTTGTGCAGATTTTGTGTTCCTAATATTTTTTATTTTATAAGCATTATCGGACTTTAGTATATCTATATAATTTTAAAAGATAATGGGTATACACTCATTTCTCCTTTTAACATTTAATAGAGACATTTTAAATAATAGATTTATTGATTAAAAAGAATCAGTATACACCAATCTTGTAATCATACTTTCTAATTTATTTAAAAGATTTAATTTTCCTCGAATATATATAATAAAATCGAAGGAGTATACCCACTTCGTTCATCTATTTATCCATATTCAAAATTCCCTATTTATATAAACTTTAAAAAGTAGGAATAACAGTATACACCGTTTCCTCCTTTTACTTTATATAGATAGGAAGGAGTAAATCTCAAACATGTCGATTTACTTATAACATGAGAATTAGAGAAAAAATAACAAATGTTGTTGCGTGTCGAAGCGATGCTTAATGTCGAGAAGGGTTTCGTAAAACAAAAAAAAGAAAATTTTGTTTAATAGGTTGGCTCAGCGCCGTATCGGTTTCCTGATCTCGCCCAAAAAAGTTTTATTTATATTTTTTATGTTGGTATTGATTTCCTTTAAAAATTTAGTTAGTATACACCTTAATTTTATTTTGAGGTTTACAAGTATACACCTATAACCCCATTAAAAACTCATGCACAATTTACAAATCTTAATTTTATAAATATCAAATTTTTTAAAATAAAATAAAAATTGAAGTAATACACCTCCATATTTTATTTTGGATTACAAGTATTACACCCATACCCATAAAACTCATACAAAATTTCAAAATTCTTAATTTTATAAATATCAAATTTTTGAAGAAAATAAAATTGGAAGTATACAACCTCCATATTTTTATTTTGGATTACAAGTATACACCTATAATCCATACAAACCTTATAATTAGTTTAAAAATATCATAAATATTTTTTATCCCAACTAGTTTAATTAGATCAATTGCGTTCAATTTAAAATTGAATTGGCTCAATCTAAGCTTTTTATGCAATCTGGCCCTCATATTTGGCTCAATGTATGATTTGCTGGTTAAATGGCTCGATTCTGGGGATTTGAAACGGACTCGGGAAAACGGGCTCGTCCGCGCGCTTGGCTCGGAGAAATGGCTCGATCGGATGAAACGGACTCGCGAAACGGCTCGTCCGCGTGACTTGGCTCGGGAAATTGGGTTAGCCCGCGCGAAAAACAGACTCGAGTCTGGGCTCGCGCCGCGGCGAAAACGGGGCCGATCTGGGTTCGCCCGCGCGCGCGCGGGCGCGATCACGCGATCGGACTCGATCGCGGTTCGGGTTCTGGTTCGCGCGGCGGGCCGCTTCCGCGACGGGCTCGTTTATGAAAAGGGTAGCGGGTGGCGGATGGCTGTTTCGGGCGCAGATCCGACCCGTTTGGTCGTCTTCAAACCCGTTAAGGGCAGAATCGCCGTTTTTTTGTTTTTTTTTTTTTAAACGCCGCCGGCGGCGGCCCTTCGACCCCCGCCGGCGGCCGTCCAGGAGTCACCCCAAGGGTTTTTGGCCGTTCCGGACGCGTTGGTGACGTCAAAAATTGGATAGAGGCCTCGTTTAATGAGTTTTCGTGGGTGTGAGGTTTCGGTCGCTTTTACGGCGGTGTTGACCGTTCGCCGCCACAAGGTCGTTCCTAAGGTTAATTCAAGCGTCCTGAATTCAATGGTTGGATTGGTTTTTTTCGGGGAAATTTTTTAGTTTCGACGTGTGGTAATGAGATATAGCGAGTTGTTAACTCTCGGTTTTAAAAATTATTTTTAAATCGTTTTCGCCGCCGTGGCTCTGTCGCGGCGAAGCCACGGCGGCCGTCGTGTGATCTATACAAAGTAGAGATGTTTGACGGGTTACCTTCGAGTTTTGGGACGTTGGATTCGAGGGAGTTGTTGTTTTTGATGTTTCGGCCCCGAAGCGGTGACGAGGAAGTCCGGCGATCGTCGCGACGCGCTGCTGTTGCTCGTTGCGGCGGAGATGAGGTTGATCTTCGTAGTTGGATTGCTATCTCTTTCTCTCTATCTCTTTCTCCCCGATCTTTCTCCCTCTCTACCGATCTCTCTCTCTCTTATTCTTATTCTTTTCTCTCCTCCTATTCTCACACTCCTCTCTCCTATTCTCTCTCTTTCTTTCGGTTCCCTGGTATCCCTCTCTCTCTCTCTTGCTTTTTTGATTCACTCTCTGGTCACCCTCACCTCTTCTTTTCGGTCAACTCTCTCTCTCTTTCTTCTTACTCTCTTCTCTCTTCTCCTTCCGGTCCTTATATGCACTCATTCCCCCAAAACCTCCTCCCCTCATTGTTGCGATCTCTAACCATACCCCACTTGGCCATATAATTAACAACAAAAAATTTCACTTCTTTGTTATTTTACACAATGACCCTCAGATTTGCGAAAGTTAAATCCACCATTGTGATCGTTGCAATAACCAGCCCTGATATGCAAGATTTTGATTTTTATGATTAATGGCTTTTGCATATGACTCATATAATACTCACTTTTGATTTTAAATGTGTCCGATTTAAACTAAATTAAAATGAAATTTGAGCTTTATGAATTATTGGGTTTTTTATTGAACTTGATCGCGATTAATCGAATTATTAAATTTAATTGAGCGCAATTGGGTCTTAATTTTGGGCCGGATTGGAATTTAACGGGCCTTTTAAACATAATTTTAACAACACATATTTAATTGGATTTAACGAGGGTCAAGTTGAATTTAGGTGTGCCATGCGGGTTCCAATTGCTATGCTTTAAATTAAGTGTAATGGCCCGGAACAAATGATGGGTCGACAGTTGCCCCTCTTTGTACAATTCCTTTGAAAAGGTTTGGGCAAACATAAAAGATACGACATTTTGTCCGTCGAGTGGGGGTTCAAAACAAAGCTACGAGGAAGGTTTTTCTTTTTCTTTTTTTTTTTTTTTTTTTTTTTTTTTTTTTGAGGGGATAATAAAATACGATTGAAATCAGCTCATTTGGTTAAAGACCATGACAGCTTGACCCCTGTCCAAGGTTAAAGAATTGACAGTTTGACCCGTTGCCCAGGTGTAGATATTGACAGTCTTAAACACCTGCCCAGGTATTAGGAAATGACAGTTTGACCCCTGCCCCAAGGTATAGAATTGACAGTTTAAACCCCTGCTCCAGGGTTAGACTGACAGTTTGACCCCTGCCCAGGGTGTTAGAATTGACAGTTTAACCCTGCCCAGGGGGTATAGTAAATGACAGTTTAAACCCCGGCCCAGGGTGTAGAAATGACAGTTTGACCCCTGTCCAGGGTGTAGACTTGACAGTTTGATCCTTGCCCAGGGTGTAGAAATGACAGTTTGACCCCTGCCCAGAGTGTAGACTTGACAGTTTAACCCCTGCCCAAGGTATAGACTTGACAGTTTGATCCCTGCCCAGGGTGTAGACTTGATAGTTTGACCCCTGCCGAGGGTATAGACTTGACAGTTTGACCCCTGCCCAGGGTGTAGAATTGACAGTTTGACACCCTGCCCAGAGTTAAGCTTGAACAGTTTTGACCCCTGCCCAGGGTGTAGAAATGACAGCTTAACCCCTGCCCAGGGTGTAGAAATGACAGTTTGACCCTTGCCCAGGGTGTAGACTTGACAGTTTGACCCCTGCCCAGGGTGTAGACTTGCAGTTTTTAGACCCCGCCCAAGGTGTAGAAATGACATGTTGACCCCTGCCCAGGGTGGTAGACTTTGACAGTTTAGACCCCTGCCCAGGGTATTAGATTGACAGGTTTGACCCCTGCCCAGTTGTAGAAATGACAGTTTACCCACTGGCCAGGGTGTAGAATTGGCGCTTTGACCCTGCCCAGGTGTAGAAATTGACAGTTTTAACCCCTGCCCAGGGTGTAGAAAATACAAAGGAATGTAGGATTATCCCTACCAGGAATGAAAATATGCGTTTTTTCCGAATGTTTGAAGAAACCAATATATGCGTCGAGACACAAAATATCAAAAGAATTGGAATTTTTTTTTGAAAAAAATTGTTCAATGTGTTTTTATAATTGCGAGTTGTAATGGAAAATCGTTTATCGGAAAAGATCCCCACTGGGGAAAACCTACGATTATCCTTCTGCTTTTCCTCCTTGCACAAGTTCTCTGCATCAAACTTTATTTTACTTCCATATGAACCAATCTGTAATTCCTTAAAAGAGTCTTGTTGCTTGTGTATGTAAAGTTCTTTCAAAAAGTTTATCCCAATCGATTTGTTTTGTCAAGAAATTTTTGCCAGAAAATGCTACCCCGATATATTTTCATCAAAAAAAAATCTGTTTCCGTGTAAATTTTCGCTAGAAAATTTGCCCAGTATGTATTTTCATCAGAAAGATCTGTCTTTGTATAAATTTTCGCCAGAAAATTTGCCCCAGTATGAATATTTGTCAGAAAAGATCTGTCTTTTTAAATTTCGCCAGAGAAAATTTTGCACCAGTATGAATATTTGTCAGGGGAATAATCTTTTGTGTAAATTTTCGTCAAGGAAAATTTGCCCCAGTGTTGGAATCTTTGCCTTTTTAAAGAGACCAAAACTTTTTTGATGTGCATGCATATCATAGTTTACTAATCATTTAAAGATGACAACAATCGGCTTTTGATGGAATGCATTCGTTTCAAGAGAAAAAAAATTTCAGAATGAGATCAGTCGTTTGACGAATGAAACACAATTTGTTCAAAAACAAAATTTTCTAAGTGAGATTTGAAATTGAGATCAGTCGTCTTGTGAAAACTTAGTCAGTTTAAGGGAAAAGTTGAAAATGAGATCGGTTGTCTCGCGTTGGAACACAGTCGGTTCAAGAATTTAAAATGTTGAAAATTATAATCATTAAAACACAGTCAGTTCAAAATGTCAATTTTCCGAAACTCTAGAATGAAAAAAAATTTTATTTCGTTGCCTGATAATGTAAAAAGTAGTTTTGGAAATGAGAGAACTTCATTTTGCTGTACGTTGATATTTGTCAAAGATTTTATGCAAAAAGTAGTTTTATGCTGAAAATATGCTGAAAAGAATTGCCAAAAAACTTTGTGAAACAATTTTGCTGAAAATATTGCTGTGTGTAAGATGTTTCGGTCAAATCCGACTACTCAAAAAGTCATTGTTCTGCATCCTTTTTTCTTACTTTCTTTTTCCTTTCCATTGGTGACTTTCAAAACTTTGCTCCAGTTCATTCATTGTATTGATATATACATTCTGGCGTTGGAGATCAGCCTCTTTGTAAATGTCATAAGCAAAATTCCCCATTTGTAGACTTGTCAGCTTGTCAAAAAATTTTTTTCGAAAGAAAAAATTTTGCCCAGTTGTGTTAGTCATTGGAATCATTCGTTTGTACTTTTGCTTTCCTTGATCTTTACAATATTTTTGTACGAATTTTGCTTCATCTTTAAGTGCATGGACATTTGACTTCAAATTTTTCAACCGGAGAAATATACCCATGTTGCAGCTTGCTCCATTGTTGCCATTTCTCATCTTCTATCAATTACAAAATTCTTCTTGATCTTCATCTCCTTGCTTTCCATTTTCAGTAATCGCATGGACTTGAGTTCAGCTCGTAGGCTTATCATTGTATGAGTCTTTTATTTTTCATGAAATGCAAGTTGTAGCATGCTTCTTTTCATTTTGAGAGAAGTCCTCAATCTGAACCTCTACATTGAAAGTATACAAATTTTAACAGAACTTCCGAATAACAAGATTACTCCTAGCTGAGAAGTATAGAAATTGAGGTTTTGGGTTATTGGCTTATTTCGAAAAATGGATTTGGAGATAATATGGCTTATTTTGAAAAGTGGTGTCAAGAATTTTTATTCTTATTTTTTGTGGTGTCTAGAGATGAGAAGATGAATTCCTGTGTGAATCTGCAAAGTGTACTGTAAATTTTCATATGTATATTCTCGGTTTAAATTAGTAAATCGAAGAAAATTTTGCATTCGTCTTTTTATGCCCTAACTGATTTTGCCTAGGTCGTCCATTCGGATTTTCAACCTAGCAGGCTTTTTTCTCTTTTCTTTCTTTTTTTTTTCTTCTGGGGTATTCCAGTTCACATACACAACTTCGAATTTATTGATCTTGATGGGCGCCAAATTTTCTTGTGATTCCGCTGAGTTTTCATTATATTTTGCCATTAGTGGAGTAAATGAACATCATCATGAGGTGACTGAGTGTAATCATCCCTCCTTATTTGCTGGTGACACAAAATCTCCGAAATAGACTTGGTGTTTTATATATTCTTTTTTTCTGTTTATGACTCTCTCCCCTTATTTGCCAATTTTATCGAACATATTTTTTCTCACTACTTACTCAAAAACTAACTTTTCTATTGCACATGATAGACCAACAATTTTGGTGTCCATCCCTTTTCCCTTTTTTTTTTTTTAGGATGACAAGTAGACATTTTTTGTTCTTTATGAACACGACTCTTAATGCCTTGTCCTTGTTCGGGACAGGAGCACCACAAGTACTTATTCGTATGCTTATGTTTTCCTTGAAGCTGACGAACATTCGTACTTAGAGCCTTTATTGTATTCAATTTTCTGATTCTTTTTCGATTGCTGTTTGCTATGTCTTCAACTCTGACGTCAAAGTGCATATTTTCCAAAAAATGCTTTGAATAGATTTGCAAAAGAGGTCTCTATCTTGACAAAGTGTTCACTTCTTTTCCTTTTCTTCTTCTGTTAATTTGTTGCTGTATAACGAAATTTTAATCTGTAATATGTGCAAGATTTTTCTTTCCTTTTTTTTTTTTTTTTTTTTTTTTTTTTTTTTTTTTTTTTTTTTTTTGGTCAAAATGCCAATTTTTCTTTTATTAATTATAATCGGAAGTATATATCTTTTGATTCACGCTTTGCAGGATTCACAAGAATTCACGAAAAATATTGTGGCAGGAGAATTTCATGGGGAAACTGGAGTTCATTTTGTTATTAAGAGAATTTCAATCAAAAATTACATTCATAAAAACTCTTCTTCCAATCAGAGTTGTCTATTGAAAAAGTAAGTGCAAAAACTTGACTCGATGAAAAATATGAACTATGCAAGGATAAGTAAAAAACTAAACATCAAATCTTAATACGACAAATGAAACCACCAAAGTTGCAATCAGATGTGAGAGGCAAACAGATGTGAAGACATCCTTATTTCTCGAGAAACATTCATCTTGAAATAGAGTTGTATCAATTCATTAATTCCTCCTTTCAGTTGTGCTAGTAGAACATTGTTATTCGGAGTGGCTGCTGGCGTTATTTCTTCAGCTTTAGCTTTATCCTTTCCGTTTCCAGTAGTTCGTATATCTTATTTCGATTGTCGGTAGAGTGGCGTTGAGCATTGCTGTGAAACTCATAATAAGCATTTATATCATACCACTTAGGGAAAGGAGGTGTGAATTGTTGCGCCGGAACGGGTTTCAACATGCCTTCTTTGGCCAACTGTTTGAAGATTTTCGCTTGAGAAACTGGCAAATATCCACGAGCCGCATAATAATGACGAGTTTGTTGGAGTTGTTGATATTGTTGTTGCGCTGGAGGTTGTTGTTGTTGAGACTGAATATGATATGTCTGATTAACCCAATGCGCAGGTTGATAATATTATTGATGTTGGCAATTGTGTTGATACTGATAATTTTGAGATACTGCTTGATAATTTGCAGGTGATTGATATTGAACGGGAATCGGTATAAAGATTGTTTGAAGTTATCAGTCCCACCAATGTTGTCTACCTCCTTATCTTTCTTCTTAAACTTTGTATCCTCTTGTGTTTTAAACACATAGTCCTGCGCCATTTCGATCCTTAGCCTTGTAGTCAGTAATTGAGTGAAACTTAAGGCAACAGCGTATATGATTTTAATCTTATCATCCAAGCAATTCAAGATCATAAACTCGTCAATTAACACTTTCTGGTCATGGGAGGAACGATTTGAGCAGCTATGTTTCTCCAACTTCGTTCAAAAGCCTGAAATTTTTCATTCTTGTTCGGAGTCAAAAGTCCGAGTATGGATTTGTTGGAAGCTAAATCCTTGTTATGCTGATAGTGGTTAAAGAATGCACTTGCCAAATCTTTCCAGCTTCTTATTTCGTTCTTGTTTAGTACCAACGAATCGTTGGTCCCTTAGATCCTCTTGAAAATAGTAAATATTAGTATTTTCTTCATTTCTGAGATAGGCCCCATTTTGCTGGCAGTGCATTGATAATGTGGACTTGCGGGTGCGTCCCGTTATACTTTTCAAAATCAGGAATCTTGAGTCTTTTGGGATATCTAAGTCTGTTACAGTGCAAAACTGGCAAGATCTTCCTTGGCAACCTTCCAAGTTATCCAAGCAATTCAGAATACTTTCAACCTTGTCTTCTATATGCTGTTCTCAAAGATGGAATGAAAATCGTGTTGTGGTAAAATCGAGATAACCGGGAGTTGTGTCGTCGGATGTTTCGGCAGTTGCACAGTTCAGACAGTTGGAACATACTATGGAAGGGCATAATGGGTTTGCTCAGGTTGTTGTGATAATGCATAGGGATTATATGGAATTTGTTGTGCTGCCTGTTATTCTCGTACGAAAGAAGAACTGGGATATCCCATTTATTGACTTGTTACATAGCTCTTTCTTCGACAAGTACGGCAATAGTTAAGTCAACGTCCATTGCTTATTCATATGTCGGGTTTGCTTACGAAGTTCTTACATTCTTTTTTTTCAGCTATTGGTTCATTTCGTTGTCGGCCATTGATGCAGATGTGTGGCGTCTAGATTGAAGCAGATACGGAATTCTTTTCGTGATAGTCGTCTTGACCGTCCTCGTGTAGAGCAATAATGTACGTGATTGCAAATTTTTTTGCAAAAAATTTTAAAAATTTTTAAAAAAAAAAAAAAAATATTTGTCGTGAAATTCTAAATAAGTTTGAATTTTTTTTAAGCAGAAGGAATTAAAAAATGTTATTTTGGAAACTTTCGCAAAAAGAATCGAAAAATTTTTTTTATTTTTAGAGAAGAAATTTTATTTTGTAACAAAAAGAAACGAAGAACCTTTTTTATTTTTGTGTAAAAGAAAAGGAATTTGAAAATATTTTGGAGAAAAGAAAGTTTTGTTTGTATTTTTGTATTTTTTTTTTTAAAGGAAGAGGAATTCAAAACTGTTTTTTAAAGAGAATCCGATTTTTCTTTGATGTGGTAAAGGGTCAGGCCTTACGGACTACCTATGCACATTGTACGCATGCTCCGATTGTCCTGGTAAGCAAAATGAGCATACGCCCTGAATCACCATATGCAATATAAATTTATACCACAATTCTTTAGTACGCACAAATGCCGGTAGAGGTTTTATAGGTACCTATACTGGCTGGGCTTACGGACTACTTGTGCACATTGTACACCAGCTCCGATTATCCAGTGGTTTCTAACAGCCTATCATTGCTGGGGTTCCCTCGACGACCAATGCAAATAATACATCGGCTCGGGGTACTATCCAGGTAACATTTTGGCTATGGTAAGGAGCCACGCATTACGGACTACCTAGCACATTGTACGCATGCTCCGATTGTCCCGGTAATAGGATGGGTATTTACCGTAGGTCAACATATGCAAAGCAGAAACATTCACAACATTTATGATATATCCAAACAAGCAAATTAAACTCAAAAATGTAAACACGATAAATTATCACAACTATCTAAAACGAGCTTGACGGTCCCCAGTGGAGTCGCCATCTATTGACGACCTTCCTCCGTAAAGGGGGAAGAGGGGTTTTTTGGAGTCGCCACCTAATTTTATGGAAAACTTAGGACCGGATAGGCCAACTTTTGGAGATTTCTTAAGGCTCGTTCGTCGTTACGTGTGGCAGGAGACAGAACACCCCCACAGCGCCCCTCGAAAGAGGCGGACTCTATAGATGGTGTGCAGATTTGTGTCCTAATATTTTTTTATTTATAAGCAATAATCGATTTAGTATATCTATATAATGTTTAAAGATAATGGGTATACACTCATTTCTCACTTTTAACATTTAATAGAGACATTTAAAAAAAGAATTTGTGATTTAAAAAAGAATCAGTATACACCAATCTTGTAATCATACTTTCATATTTAAAAGGGATTTAATTTCTCGAAATATATATAATAGAATACGAAGGAGTATCACCACTTCGTTCAAATCTATTATCCATATTCAAATTCCCTATTTATATAAACTTTAAAAGTAGGAATAACAGTATACACCGTTATCCTCCTTTTTTTACTTTATAATAGATAGGAAGGAGTAAAATCTCAAACATGTCGATTTACTTTATAACATGAGAATTAGAGAAATAATAACAACAATGTTGTGCGTGTTGACGAGCTTAATGTCGAGAAGGGTTCATAAAAAACAAAAAAAAGAAAATTTGTTTAATTAGGTTGGGCGTCATGCGCGTATCGTTTCTCATCATCGCCCAAAAGGTTTTATTATGTTTTTTTTGAGTCATGTAATTTTCTTAATTTTTAGAAGTATACACCTCTAATTCTAAATGAGTTACATGTATTTGTTATTCGTTGTTTCTCGGGTTGATATATGCCGTAGAATTTTGAGTTTGCAAAACAATTTTGATTCGAAAGTATTTAGGAAGTAATACACCTCGTATTTTATTTTTTGTGGGTTACAAGTATACACTTATAACCCATAAAACTCATGTGAGATTTGAAACTCTTAATTTTTATAAAAAATATCAAAATTTGAAAAGAAAATAAAAATTGGAAGTATACACCTCCATATTTTTATTTTTGGGCTACAAGTATACACCTAATAAAACCCATAAACTCATGCACGATTTTTCAAAATTCTTAATTTTTATAACATAATGTCAAATTTTGAAAGAAAATAAATAATTTAGAAGTATACACCTCCATATTTTATTTGATTACAGTATACACCTATAACCCATAAACTCATGCATTTCAAAATTCTAATTTTATAAAATATCAAATTTTTGAAAAAGAAATAAAAATTGGAAGTATACACCTCGATGTTTTATTTCGGAAATTACAAGTATACACCTATCAATCCCCATAAAACCTCATGCATAATTCAAAATTCTTATTTTATAAAAATATCAAATTCTTTGAAGAAAATAAAATTGAAGTATACACCTCCATTGTTTTTATTTCCGGATTACAAGTATACACCTATAACCCATACAAAACCTTCCACAATTATTTTAAAAATATCATTAAATTATTTTTAATGCCCAAATAAGTTGAATTAGATCAAATTGATTGAATTTAAAATGAAATTGGCTCAGTAATAAGCTTATTTATGTAATCTGGCTCGGTATTGGGCTCAATTTTGGATTTGGCTCGGTAAATGGCTTCGATCGATGAAACGGACTCGGAAAACGGCTGTCCGCGCGACTTGGCTCGGGAAATGGTTAGCCTGTGCGAAACAGACTCGAGTCTGGGCTTGTCCGCGCGAAATGGCTCGAGAAACGGGCTCGCGCGCACGCAACGGGCTCGGTCTGGGTTCGCCCGCGCGACATGGCTCGAGAAATGGTTCGGATCGGTCGCGCGATCTGGGTTCGTCGCGCGTATGCGCGGGCGCGGCCGCGCGCTCGATCGGGGTTCGAAACAGACGGGCTGCATGCGGGCGCGGGTCAAAGCGATCGACTCGAATCGTGGTTGGGTGGTCGCGCGCGCAAGCGCGCTCAGCGACTGGGCTCGTTTTAATGAAACGGGTTATAGCGGGTTGCGGATGCGGGTTTCGGGCGCAGATCCGACCCGTCCTGGGTTCGTCTTCAACCCGTTAAGGGAGATCGCGTTTTTTTCCGTTTTTTTTTTTTTAAAACGCCGCCGGCGGCGGCCGTTCGACCCCCGCGGCGGCCGTCCGGGAGTCACCCCAAGGGTTTTCGGCCGTCCCGGAACGCGTTTGGTGACGTCAAAAAATTGGTAGAGGCCTCGTTAATGAGTTTTCGTGGTGTGAGGTTTTCGGTCGTTTTTACGGCGGTGACCGTTCGCCGCACTAGGGTTCGTTTCCTAAGGTTATCAAGCGCCTGAATTCAATGGTGAGTCTGAATTATAATTTCGAACGTGTGTGTAATGAGAATATAGTGAGGTGTAATTCCGTTTTTAAAAAATTATTTAAATCGTTTCGCCGCCGTGGCTCGTCGGCGGCGAAGCCACGGCGGCGTCGTGTGATCTATACAAAGTAGAGATGATTTTGACAGGGTTACCTCGAGTTTTGGACGTGGATCGAGGAGTTGGTGTTTTGATGTTTCGGATGTATTAACGGCCGGAGCTCGGTGCGGCAGCGGAGATTCCTACCGGCGGCGAGGTTGGCGTCACAAGAGCCTGGAGATGTTAGGGTGAATGCTTGTTCCGCCGGAGATAGGCTCGGACAGTGGTGTGTGTGTTCGGCGATTCGCCTCTTCTTCTTCCTCTAATCTCACCTCGTCTCCTAATCTCTCTCTCTCTCCTGGTCTCTCTCTCTCTCTCGACTGCTCTCTCTTCCTCCTGGTCTCCCTCTCTCTCTCATCTCGCTTTTGACACTCTCTTGTCACCTCACTCTTCTCTTTTCGGTCACTGCTCTCTCTCTTTCTCTTACCTCTCCCCTCTCTCTCCTCCTCCGGTCCTTATATAGCCTCAATTACCCCAAAACCTCCTCTCATTTGTGGATCTCTAACCAATACCCACCTTGCCTATATTACAACAAAAATTCACTTCTTTTGTTTATTTTACACAATGACCCCTCAAAGATTTTGCGAAGTTTAATCCACATTGTGATCGTTGGCATAACCAAGCCCCTATATGCAAGATTTTTGATTTTTTTAATGATTAAATGCTTTTGCATATGATCAATAAATACTCACTTTGATTAAATGTGTCCGATTAAACTAAATTAAAATGAATTGAGCTTTAATGAATTAATTGGGCTTTATTGAACTTGATCGGATTTAATCGAATTAATTAAATTTAATTGAGCGCAATTGGGTCTTAATTGGGCCGATTGGATTTAATCGGGCCTTTTAAACATAATTGAACACACATATTTAATTGGATTTAAACGAGTCAAGTTGAATTTAGGTGTGCCATGCGGGTCCAATTGCTATGCTTTAATTAAGTGTAAATGGCCCGGACAAAATGGGGTGTCGACAATTTCCGAGGATGATATGGCACACGTCTAATGGAATCACCTCGCACATCACTTCATCAATGAATCGCGCCGACACCGCGAACTTGATCTTGCAACCTCGTGTGACTTCCATCTTCCCGCTTGTATTGTTTAACCACTCCAACACTTGAGGTGTCTCGTAAAGGATAGTCTCCAAATGCAATTGGTTAACTAATGCCTACGAAACCAGATTTCTTTGACATCCAGAATTTACAATGCATTGCACTATGTCAGATTTTACCTGAATGTTCATTGTAAAAGAGCTCTTCTCGCTCCTTACATTATGAGGGTCTTTAGCCCTGGAATCACCTCCTCCTTGGCTCGGATCATGAGTGCAAGGGTTGGGTCCACCTCCTCCATCTTGATGGTGATCGGCTCCTCTTCGTCTACCGTAGTGACTAGAGTCTTGCCCTTGCCCACGGCTCCCTTGTCTCTCTTTGGCACCATCTTCTTGGATGGAGAGTCCAACACTCGCTTGGTGTGGCCCTCTTGTTGCAATGCGTACAAGTCTTGGCCTTTGTCTTCTCTTGAGTAGTTGCTTGAGCCGCTCCCTTCATTGCACCCCGAGCCACCCCTTGGCGTTTGGTTGGGCATTCCACGCAGTCCTAAATCTTCTCATAACCATGGCTCTCTTGCATGCCATGCATTGATATCCTTAACGGATCAAATCAACTTCTCAAACAATTCTTACGCAATCTCGCCAAATATTTTCGAAGACCTCCGGATCTTGTAGGCCGCACTCCCATCACCAAGGCTTGCCTCCGAAATTCCGGTTGTGTACTCTTGCACACTTTGGGCTTCTCCTTGCCGCAGGAATTGCCATGCCTTCCACCTCGGTTCCTCGTATCCCACGGGATAGAATTGTTCCTTGAGTTGTTTCTTGAATGCCGCCCATGTGATTCCCCACGAACACCATACTCCCTAGATGTTGCATTCCACCAAATAAGTGCATGGGACGCCAACTTGAGACTTGCGAACGCAAGACGTTGCGAGTCTCCATAGTTGTAGAGAGCAAATAACTCTCTAGTTAATTGATCCACCCGTCTATATTCTCTCCATTCACTTCCCCATTGTATACGGGAAGCTCCACTTTTGCATCTACCTTGAATGGGGCCATGCTTTGGACTGCGCCTTGCATGCTCCAATTGGTTTGCATCTCGGCCTCCTCTTGCATGGGCTCCTTGCCGAGGCGCCTTGGCGTTTCAACATCATCCAACATGTGGGAAGGCTCCCCTCGCTCCATGCCCGTGGCTGGTTGGGTTGTAGCCGCCCTTGTTTGGCTCATGGCCATCTCCTTCATGAGGTGCACCAAACTTGAGATCTGCTCATTGGTCGAGCTGCAACTTCGTGAGAGTCTCGTCCGTCTTGGTTGCCATGGTCTTGATCTCATCCTCGAACGCGCCCCGGCCCCCCCCCCCAAAAAAAAACGCCTCCCTCCACAAATCCGAGTGATGCGTGCCCCTCCATGTTCCTCATGATAGGATGGATTGTGCTCCGATGATGAATCCTCCACTTCTTCGTCGTGGCTCTTGTTCCTCGTTTGAGCCACCATGTCTTCGGATAAGGCTCCTAAGCACTCCTCCCGTCTAGCTCTGATACCAACTTGATCCGAATCCCCAAGGAAAGTCTAAAGAACTCGGTGTAATTAGATCTAGAGGGGCTAGGAGGAAATGGCCGAATGAGAGAGAGAGTAAGAGATTTGGTGTGGCCGAATACCACTTTGTTTTTCTTTGCTTGTATTAATAGAAAAACATTACAAAACATAGCTTCTACTACAGCAATTATAACTTTAAAAACTATTAAAGCTAATACAATAACTACTTAGTGGGGATAGGAATGGTCCCTTGACCGAATGCCTTGAGCCACCCCTTAGCCTTCCGCGTGCTCCCCCGCTGATCTGCCGCGCCACGCACACCCGCTGGCCTTCCGCGCGCGCGCCCGCTGGTCTGTCGCGCCACGCACACCCGCTGGCCTTCCGCGCGTTGCGCGAACCCGCTAGCCTGTTGTGCCATGCGCGCCCGCATCCCTTGGCTTCCGTGTACCCGCGCCTTGGCCGTGCCTGTGATATGCCAGTGCCGCGCCCATGCCGCGTCCATGCCGCGCCCTTGCCGCATCTTTGCCGCGCCTATGCCGCGCCCATGCCGCGCCTTGGCAGAACCTTGGCCGCACCTTTGTCGCGCGTATGCCGCTCCTTGGCCACGCCTTGCCATGCACCCGAGTCATGTCCACTATGTCTTCCTTGACCCAAGATCCTCCTGGATGATCTGTAAAAGAGGTCCTTTTAAAATTTGAAAAAAAAAAAAAAAAAGATTGTTCAAAACACATTGCTAAAAATTTGCTTCCAATATAGAGTAATATTATTGAAAAGAAAGTAGCTGAGCATGCATAGAAAACGCATGTTAAGATATGCAGTAAGCTAAACCAAAAATCTCGTGTGCCTTTGTAAAAGATAAAAGAATTCAATGGCTTCTATGTCTTCTTATTTGTTACTGACAATGACCCTGGTCTGACATATCCTCCTACTGATAATCCTCTTTGTTGTTGTTCAGTTTAAGCACTTTGATCTTGAAGATGTCTCCTATCTTATATCCACTCGATTAATCTTTGAAATTTATAGCACTGCATTAGGGCCTTATTCAACCAGGGTTGAGTTTGATTTGTCCTGCATTTGATGAGCTTGTTTATCTTGTTCCTTAAAGGTATAACATCCTTCAATGCTTTGTACTAGGACTCCACCAGACCAAATTAGTTGGCAAGTACTTAAGACATCAGTTTTTTCTCGACTAAATGCTTGAAGATTTCTGTTTGGGATATGACTGAGCGAGTTTGTCCTTGCTGTTGCAAATTTGAGAGCAGACTCGATGTTTGCACTTGTATGTACTAGCTGAGCGAAATCCGTAGCATTGGCGGGCCACATATTCTCAAACGTCTTTCTTGCGGAGCTTCCTAGTTCTTGGGTGATCTGATAGTTAACATTCAATTTTGCTGAGCAGGGCATTTTTCATGAACGAGAAAAATGTCATCGAAAGTGGTGTTTCTGATATTCGGACTCTTACACGTGCTTTTCCTTTGGTTCCTTCTTCCTGTTAGCGTCAAATCTTTGCTCGTCAATTTGCACCTTTTTGGACAAGCTGATCCCTGAGCATGAGTGCCTCCTCATCTTTTGTTGATATTTTTCGTAACTTTGTCATGGGGTTGTTTCCCACGGATGTTGGTCCGTGGTGATACTTGTGCTTTTTAGTTGTGCCACTTCAACCAGTATGGTTGCTCCTACATTGGGGATCTCCATGTTTAGCGTTGACCCAATATGACGATATTTTCAGAAGTATTCCATGGCAGTTGTTCTGAACTTTATGCAGATAGTTCTAATGATGATTGTTGATTATGCAGTCTTAATAGTTGGATGTCTTCTTCCAAAGCCTACTTAAGGGACCTGTTTTGTACGTCTTTGTCGTTGTTCTTCCTCTTTATGTTTTGCTCTTTTTTGTCAGTGATAGCTTTATTTGAGCTGCCTCTTTTCTCCATCATTATCTTCTTCAATGAATTTCTAGGTCAGTAATGATGCAAATTTACATTGATCTATTATCCCTTGATTTCCTTCAATCTTCTTGAGCTTGTTCATGATATATTGTATTTGCTCAGTGTTTGCAGCCGTCCTTGTTGGCATAGCAAGATTGATGATCATCTCATGAGGTGCAGTCATAGAATGGGGCAGGTCTTGATCCGCAGATAATGCCTTTAGAAGTGATTCATGATTAGAAGTCGATTTTGGATCCTACATGGATTTATGCGAAAACCTGTCTACTGCATATTCTGTAGTTGTTCTATCAGCCTCGAACTTGAAGTTCTTCTCTTAACATCTATCCTGCAGTTTGATTTATAATGTCCTCGTAACTTTTCATGATTCTTTCTTGTAAGCGTGTCTTTAGTTTGAAGAAAAAGTGCAGTTGTTAAGATGGTTCAAGGAGTTTTATCCCACACCGTGTCTTACCTTCATATCCTTGTGTGTCTGAAACACCTATAAAAGAATTGGTAGAAACTACTCCTAAATCTACATACATTGATTCTGCTTTCAAACTAATGATCGTAGCCTTTGAAACGAGATCCTCATGCCACTTAATCTTTAAGTTTCTGTCAGTTATTTCTTTTACTTCTGACTGGCTTGAATTAGAAATTACTAACTTGTCAAACATTACTACTTGAGAAATGAGATTTTTCATCTCGATCTACATGCTATCACCCAATTTCTCACTATCATTTCTTTTTTAATGATCTGCATCAACTTCCTAGGTTCTTATACCTAGACAGAATATTTGTTGAATTTCTTTCAACTTTTATCATGTAAAGATTTATCTTCAGATGAAATTTTTGCTTTCCTTCTGTTACAAAGCAGTGTATGATGATTTGATAATGCTTCAAGTTTCTCAATCTGATCAGGGCCACCATATTTGTAAAAACATCTTTCAAAAGTGACTTCCTTAAATTGCTCTCATCTTCTTCCTGGTTAAGCTTTAGAATTTTTCTTCAATTTCTATACCAGCCTCTGAAATTGACATTTCATGATTTCTTTGCCAACTCGTTCAAGTACTTCTATACCTTTGCTTTAAAAGATTTCCAAGTCTCTTATATGATGGGACAAGAGAAGTTGTTGATTGTAGATCCCCAATGTTTAAAGCTTGATGGAGGGTAAAAGGAGCTACTCTTGTCTTAATTATATGACGTATGCCTTATTTGCATGATTTATGTTGTTGTATGAGTGTATGTAATCTATGGGTTTCCTGCATAGACTATTTTCTAATAGTCCGTCATTTTTGAGTTTCCACATGTTGCTAACATACATAGTACGCCAGGCTTGGTACTACTCTTGTAACATATGGGCTAGGCTAGGGCTAGGTTTTACGACTACGCGTATGCATTGCACATGAGCTTCGATATTGTCCCAGATCTTAAGGCCGGATCGAGGCCTGAGGATATACGTATGCTGGCAGTAAAATAAACATGTTTATGGTGACTATGTGTTAGAAAGCGTAAAGAGCATATTGAAATTATATAAGTGACAAAAAAGAAATGAATAAATAAAAAATTACCTTTATTCCTTAAATAAGTCCTAAGCTTAAAAAATCTTGTCTTTAAACAATTTTAAATCACTTAGTTAAACGAGCATGACGGGTCCCTAGTGGAGTCGCCATCTGTTGACGATCTTCCTCCAGATTGGGAAAGCGGTTTGGAGTCATGCCTAATTTTTATAAAAAATTAGGAAACCTGTGGATATGTCACGTCCCCATTTTTATTCCAACTTAATAAAAAATATTACTTTTTATTAAGTTGGGCTCTCAGCGCGTTTCTGTTTCCTCTTCATCGCCCTCTTTTAAGATATTTAGATATGTAAAGTTCGGATAAATCATCTCTCTTTAATCTCAGAGTTTAATTAGCCACCTTGCTATATTTTAGCTTTTAGAAAAGATTTAGTTAATGCGTAAAGATCGGTTATACCGCCTCACTCTAGCCTCGATTTTGAAAGCTCTTTTAAAATTTAGAAAATACTTAGTTGAGGTGTAAAGATCGGTTAAACCGCCTCACTTTAACCTCAACTTTATTAATCTTAAAAAAAACCTTTTATTCTTAAAAATATTATAGAATTTAGGAATAGTTAAGGCGTAAAGATCGGGTAAACAGCCTCACTCTAGCCTTAACTTTTATTAAATTTTAAACTATTTAATCTTTGTTCTTGAAAATAACTTAATCCTTTATTTCTTGACTTAAAAACTTGATAAAAATTATAAAAATTGAGTTCAAATCCAAAATAAGTTGTTTACTACTTAAATGACTCAATTTGTAGCAAGTTGGCTCAGTCAAAATTGAAAGTGGCTTGATCAAAATGCAATTTGGCTCGATTTTAGTCGATTGGGCTCGGTCTAAACTGATTTGGCTCGGTTGGATTCGAAAATGGCTCGGTCGCGATCGAAACTGGCTCGGTCAAGACTAAGCCCGATTAAAACGAGCGCGACCGTATGCAAGCCGACTAACTTGGCTCAGTCGTTTACGAAACGACTCCATTGGGGCTAAGTTGGCGCAGGCGAAACCTGCGCTAAAAAATGATGCGATGACTTGGCTCGTCGTCTACCTCTCGCTACCTTGCGCCGAACACCTTGCGCGACGAAACTGTCGCCAGCGACAGCCCAGTCGTTCACCACCCGAAGCTCCCTCCGTGGGTTTTCGACAGTCCCGAACACGATGGTGATGTCAAAAATAGATTTTGATGCTTATATCGCTAGTTATGGGGATGTGAACTTTCGGTATTAAAATTATTTTTTCATATCCCGCCGATGTGGTTCGCCGCCGGCAAAGCCACGACGGCGCGTCGTGACGAGCGTTGCGAGGAGACTTTAAACATATAGTTTTTGACGGATTACCTGACGTTGTAAGCGGTGGGCCGAAAATGAAGTTAACTCCGGCGTTCGACCGGCGAGTACCGCGAAGCCTCCCGGATCACCTTGGTAGTGTCATTAGAGGTCGGCGGTGAAGGTTGCGTGGTTTCGCGAGTTTGGCATGGCTCCAATTCCTCTCCCGAGGTTCTCCCTTTTCCTCTCCAATTTTCTTCTGGCTGGTAATCCTCCTCCTCGCCGGGAATCCTCTCGTTCGGTGGGCAGCATCTCTAGATGTAGATGATTGCTTCCACGTGCTCCCATGAGCTCGGCAACGTCCCAATTTCTCTCTTGAGCTACCTCCTTTCCTTTGAGTTTTCCGGCCGTTTTATACGACACTTGCGGCCAGGTGAAGCGGCGGCGGTTGGCAGAGATGAAGAGGTGGACGTTACTGCGACGGTTCGCGCGCGTGCGCGACGGTTGGCAGCGCGCGGCGGTCGACCGACTGTTCTTCTTCTTCAGCTTGCGTTGTGATTTTCTACGTATTACACAAAAAATCCCCATCTTCTGGAAATTGCACAATGAGCTGCTTAGAAATTTGCAAAAACTTCGTCTCTGAAATTACATATTTGTAAAAATAGACAATGCAGCATAAATTTTGGTTCCGAAAATTACGATTTATTCGCATGTGACCTGTAATGTCTCAAATTGCTCGTTTCTCATATGATCTTCAAGTATAAAGCATTAATAATACGAAACGAATCAGATTTTATATTTTAATTGGATCAAATCGAACTAAATGGGTCAAACAAATATGATCAAGTCTAATTCAATTTAATAAGGCTTGATAACCCTATTTAGCTTAATTAGACACAAATCAGACTTGGTTGAGCTAAATGAGCAGAGCAATGCATCTAGATCGACGCTGTATATGGTTAGTGAGCCGGACAAAATGAGGTGTCAACAGGAGTGAAATATTTTTAGGCACCTTTACCGTGCCATTTGTGCCTCTTGACATCATTCCTCTGGTCCGCTCCATGGTATACGTCTTGCCTTCGTTGACGAGAACATGTTGTTGCGCTCTCCGAAAATAGACCGCGTCGCGATCTCATAGGTATAGACTTCCGAGGATGATTAAGACATACGTCTAATGGAATCACCTCGCACATCACTTCATCAATGAATCCCGCCATCACCACGAGCTTAACCTTGCAACGTCGGGTGACCTCCATCTCCCCGCTTGTACTGTTTAGCCATTCCAACACATGAGGCTTCTCGTAAGGGATAGTCTCCATATTTAATTGTTTGACTAATGCCTCCGAGATCAGATTTTTCTGACATCCAGGATCCATAATGCAACGTACCACACTGGTTTTTATCTGGATGTTCATCGTTAAGAGCTCTTCTCGTCCTTTGCCAGTAGAAGGGTCTCGGCTCCTGGCATCACCTCCTTTTCTTCGCTCACACCATGAGTGCTAGGGTCGGATCCGCCTCCTCCACCTTGAGGGGGGTCGGATCTTCTTCATTCACCGTTGTGACTAAGGTCTTGCCTCGGCCCTCAGCTCCCTTGCCTCACTTCGGCGCTCTGGATGGAGACTCCAACACTCGGCTTGAGTGTGTCCCTTCTTGTTACAGTGTGCGCAAGTTTTCACCTTCGTCTTTTCTTGAGTGCTCGGTTGAGTCGTCCCCTTCGCCGCGCCCGGTCCACTCTTAGTGCTCGGTTTGGGTACCCTACGCGTACGAATCTTTTCGTAGACGATGCCTTTATTGCATGCATCGCCTATATCCTTGATCGAATTTAGGTCGACTTCTTCAAACAACTCCTCACCCAACCTCGCTAGGTACTTACGAAGAATCTCCAGGTCTTATAGTCTTACTCCCATCACCAAGGCTTATCTTCGGAACTCGGTAGTGTAATTTTGTACACTTTGGTTCTCATCTTGCTTGAGAAAGAGCAACTTCTTCCACCACTCTTCATTGTATCCCATGGGATAGAATTGCTTCCTGAGTTGCTTCTTGAACGACACCCACGTGATTCCTGTGGAACCATACTCCCATAGATGTGCATTTCACCATATTAATGCATGTGAAGCTAGTTTGAGTCTCGCGAATATAAGACATTGCGAGTCCTCATTGTTATAGAGAGAAAAATAACTTTCCATTGATCAATCCACCCATTTATCTTCTTTCCATCTACTTCTCCATTATACACAAGAAACTCCAATTTTGCGTCAACCTTGATCGTGACAATGCCTCGTACTTCTCTATGCATTCTCCCGTCGGTTTGAGGCTCGAGCTCCTCTTGCATGATCTACTAGCCGGGGCGTCGCGGAACTTCAACATCCTCTTGCATATGGGAAGGCTCACCTCTCTCCTCTACGGATTCATTTTTCGCCGCCGTCCGGGGTATACCCGTGTTTAGCTCGGGTGTCGGGGTGGTTGTCCGTTACTTGGTTCCCAACCATCTGTTGCATGAGGTGCACCAAGCTGGAGATTTGCTCGTTGGTCGAGCTCGCCAACCTTGTAAACTAGTAGGTCGTTGCATTTGCCCACTTTGGAATGGTCTCGTTTGTCTTGATTGCCATGGTAGTGAACTGTCCCTCGAACGGTGTTAGTCGCTCCTCGATCCGAGTCAAGCGCTCATCTCCATGCTCCTCCATGACTATATGGTCGTGACCGGATGTGGAGTCTCTGGCGTCTTTGCCATGGCTCTTATTCCTTGTTTGGATCACAATTTTTTTTCTTTCGACTAAGGATTCTTGATGTGCTCGGTTGCGTTTCCTAAGCGTTCCTTATGTCTAGCTCTGATACCACTTGATCCAGACTCAGGCCCAAGGCCGATTCAATCCGAGAACAAGCAAGAAGAAAAATAAGGATCTAGGAAAGCAAGGAGTGATGCCGAATGGTTGAACACTAAGATTGGGGAGATAGAATTTTTGGTGGGTGACAAAAATTGCCAAAATTCCGATTTTCTTATTGTATTTATAGACAAACCGAAATACATTTACTGTAGTACATTAACTATTGCTAATTAACTATTTTACAGTTAATGATACAATGAATTCCCGGTGAGGGTTCAAACGGCTCTTTGTCTTGGTTCATTGAACCGGCTCTTCGCCTTCCGCGCTTGACCGCTCGCGCTCAACTGTTGCTCTTCCGAACGCCCGCGAACTCGCTCGGTATCAACTAGGCTACCTTGGTCTCAGTCATGCCTCCACCACGGTCTCAGTCACGCCCTCTTGATTTTCGCTACGCCTGCCTCGGTCACGATCATGCCTCCTCCGTGGTCTCAGTCACGCCTGTCTCGGCTATGGTCTTGCCGGCTTTTGTCTCGGCTCTCCCTGTCTCAGTCTCGATCATGCCTTCTCCGTGGTCTCGGTCACGCTTGCCTCGACTACGGTCTTGCTGGCCTCGGTCTCGGCTCTGCCTGCCTCAGTCTCGGCTCTGCCTGCCTCAATCTCGGCTCTGCCAGCCTCGGTCTCGGTCGTGCCAACCTCGGTCTCGACCGTGCCTGAAAGAGTAAATGCCCTAAAAGCCAATAATATTGGATATTTTGGCGAACATATTTTGTAATAAATCCTTTTTGATTTACTTGATTATGGTTATTTATTTATCGCATCGTCATGTTTAATATGTTGTATTGAATGTATGTGATTAAACCCCAGGACTAAAGGCGACAGAATATAGGATTCTCATAGATTTGATCATGATAATTGAGACCTAATGTCTTATAAAGCCTAAAGTACAGAATGTTCTTAGTCATAGGTGCATTGAGTTAGGGCCTCAATGTCCACTCGGACCCAGACTAATTACCTCTCCTGTGGGCAATATACACCGATGAGAGTAGGATTGATCTCATTACTCGTGTGTAGTTGACACATAAGCAAGTGTGTAGGTGCTCATTGGATGAATTGAGTTCACCTGAACTTGACTTACCGAAGAATACCAATGAAATCTGTCAACTGGTAATTCTTCAAGTGTCCGATTAGTTATGCCTTGATCCTCAGAACTTGAGTTTATCATAGTATCTATAATGTGCGTATATGATTTATGCTCTTAGCTGTGATATATACCAAGTATAGCTCAAGCTGTGTTACAAGGGAACCTTTGGTATAAATAGATAGCAGTGATAGATATTAATTTATAGAGAATTTTCGACCTCCTATAAGGGAGGAGAACATCCTATTGTGTCTTTGAACTCTTAAGTGATGATAATCCCGCAATTGGCCGAGGTACCGATGTGAATTAAGAAAATTTCTTAATGTCCACAAGTCACGAGCAAATCTATTAAGACAAGATACTTTGATTGAAGCGTATATTAGAGTTTGACAGATATCCATACTCTAAGGCTGTTGATGTTAGAATAGGAACAGGAAAGGATTATTGAGCGGCATGGAACTATTCACATAGGTTTCAAGTGAATGAATATATGATATTTCATACTACACCGGGTGTCGTGGCACGTTCCTTGAGGAAGGAATTCTGCTGATGGTTATTGTGGAAATGAGGTAGTACTTGAGGAACTCAAGGGCTAGAGAATAACATTGATCCTGTTCCTGTACACGTGATGTAGTGCAACCAGTATTGCCACAAATTGATATAGGAGAATCTACCAGGAAGCGAGGAAGCAACACCTGAAAGATTGGTATTACAAGCCTGATGAAAACCAAGAAGTGCAGGTCATACTTGGTGCGAGCCAAACTCCTACACCAGAAGTAATGACAGAGTTAGCGACAGCGGGAAGTGGCTCAAAAGCCATGATTTCCGAAATGGATTCATGAGACATGAGTTTGGGAACTTAGTGGGATGCACCCGAGGAGTTGAATCCCATTTGGGGTGCCACATGGGTCCTTCACTAGGAAGAAGATCGGACTCTTAGCACATGGCAATGTAGCATACCCATACCAATAGTCGCATGCTGGTAGCTAAAGGCTTCAGACAGAAGCAAGGTGGGTTCTATCATATGACGAGACTCTTTCTTCAACCTCCAGCCTTGCAATGCTCATATCTTTTGTATATTACTTGCGATAGCTCGTCATACCCATGACTGATGAGGATATGGGCATATTGAACGTAAAAGACGGCCATTCCCTAAAATGGAAACCTCGAAGAGGGATGTGTACATGACACAACCGAAGGGCTTTATCTCTAGTGGGAGTCGAAGCAAGGTATGCACAGCTGAAGAGCAGCTCCTATTTATGATTAAAGCAAAGCCTTCTCGAAAGTGGAAACATCCGTTTTTGATGAGACAGTCAAAACGTTTGGTAACTTTATCAACAATGAGGATGAACCATGTGTATAACAAGAAAACGTTAAGCAAGGAGATTGCTATACTTTTCTCTAGTATTCCAGTATGTAGATGACATTATACCTATTGGAAATTGATGTTTCCAATGATGCAGTCAATTAAAAGTTTGTGTCACAGCAGTTCTCATGAATTGATTTGGGAGAAGCTTCCTACGTCCTAGGGCATTAGATCGCTTGAGAGATAGATCTAAGAGGGATAATAGGATTATCCCATCGAATTATACGATAAAAGTGCTTAAAGCGGTACGTCCTTTTAGCATGGAATAAATAGCAAGAGAAGGTTCTCCATATAATCATGTGAATTCAGCTTCTCATAAAGGAATGGCACGGGAAACGCCAGAAGAGAGAGATCGCATAATTATAGTTATCCCATTGCATTCCGCCAGTGTGGGCACTCGACATGTATGCATATGTGCTGTTTGTACCAGGCCAGATTGTGGCCTAGATGCTTTGGTAATATAGTGCATTGCACGAACAGATATCAATCTGATCCGAGGTGAATCGGTTCAATGGACTGCCGTTAGATATCCTTAAGTACTTGAGAAGAAACTAAGGATATCTTCTTAGTATATGGCGGCGAATCAGAGTTGAAAGTTGGGCCTTACGGACTCATAGTTCCAATCAGATAAGGATGACAGCAAATCAGTTTCAGGGTTTGTCTTTTACCGCTGGGCCAATGGGCGGTGCGGTTAGTTTGGAAAAGTTTCCAATACAACCCGACGCCGTTAAGCAGACTCACTACAGAGGCCGGAACTATATTGCTGCTTTCAGAGCAGCAAAAGAGGCGTGTTTGGATTTGGAAAGTTGATTCTGGAACTTGGAGTTGGTTCCAGGGATACAGGATCCCATGCCGTTGTTATGTTGATAACAATGGGGCTTATTGCGCAAGCAAAGGAGACCAAGGTCTCATCAGAGATCCAAACACATTCTGAGGCGCTTTCACTTGATGAAGGGAATTCATTGAAAGAGGCGAAACAAGATACAAAAGGTTGACACAAAAGACAACATAGCTGATCCTTTTACTAAGGCACTTCCTCAAAAGACGTTTGAGAGCCATTTCGACAAGATGGGCGTGAGACGCTGTAGTGCGATTGCTTAAGTGCAAAGTGGGATGATTGGAAAGATTACCCTAAAAGCCACAATGAATACTGGATATTTTGGCGAACATATTTTGTTTAAATAAACCCTTTTTTTGATTACTTGATTATGGTTATTTGTTTATTTATCGCATCGTCATGTTTATATGTTTTATGAATGTATGTGATAAACCCCATGGACTAAGGCAACAGAATTAGGATAATGATTTAGTTGATTATTTGATATGAACCGACTAATGTCTTTCTATAATGTTCTTAGTCATAGGGTGCATTGAGTAGGGGCTCAATGTCACCGCGAAGAATAATACACAGCTTGCTTGCTATACGATGAGAGTAGTGATCTATTACTACGCGTTGTAGTTGAACACTTGAGCAGTGTGTAGGTGCCTCATTGGAGTGAGATGAGTTCCACTGAAACTGACTTACCCGAAGAATTACCCAATGGAATCTGTCAACTGGTAATTCTTCAGTGTGATAGTTATGCCTTTGATCCTCAGGACTTGAGATATATCATAGTATCTTATGGTGTTCATGATTTATGACTTTAGTGGTTTTCCAAGTATAGCTCAGTGTACAAGGGAACCATCTGGGGTATTAAAATAATAGCACATGAAGATAGATGCATAACCACATAGAGAATCTGTCACTCCTATAAAGGAGGAGAACATCCTATTGTGTCTTTGAATAGAACTAGCTCAGAAAATCCTTGGCCGAGGACGATGTGAATAAGAAATATTCTTGATATCGTCACAGACGCAGCCGAGCGAATCTATACCATAAGACAGATATATTTTGTTCGCGAGTATATTAGAGTTTGACGGATATCATTACTTCTAACGCTCGTTCGCGTGATGTTGAAAGGCCCAGAAGGTGTACATCAGGCATGTGAACTGATTCACCAAAGGTTTCAAGTGGTGAATATTAATATTCATACCACACGGTGGTCGTGGCACGCGCTAAAGACGTTAACCACGACTTGAAATAATATAATTAATTGGTTGAAGTCATATTTGTTAATTAAGATTGAATTAATATTTATTCACTGCCGCGTGGTAGCTGAACCTAATGCGGTCACACGCAAATTGAGACCGACTGCATCTTCCCAACAGCCGTGTGTGTGTGCCGGGTATGAGGGGCTGTTTTTGCCAAATATCCAAATGTTGGACCTAAGTTTTGCAAATTGCGTTTGAGGGCTGTCTTTTATAACAACATACAAGTGTGGATACTCTATAATATATAGACAAGCGAGATATACATACCTCTATACGTGTTCTTCTCGGCTGTGAGAAAGAAAGCGACACCGGCGCCGATCGCAAACGAGGATCCCTTGGCCCGCCTAGCACGGCTACTCCTCCACTGGATCGGTCAGCCGCCACCACCATCCTCCTCCTCCGTCGTGCGCGACGGCGAGCTTGAGAAGCTAAAGCAACCGCGCCGGGGAAGCTCGGCTGACTGCACCGCTTATCGTTGAAGCTCCGGACCGACTACATAGCGCCCTGGAACTCCGACGAAACCTTCGCGCTCCTCGCACTCAGGCAAGCGCGAGGTCGACTTGAAGCTCGGCGAATTTGCAGCTTTTGCCGTCGCGTGAATTGTTGCACCGACGAGAGTTATCGGCGAAGTGCATGCGCCGGCGGCTTGAGAAGACTACGGCGACGGATGATGGGTTGCTGAGCAGAGACAGGCCGCGCGAGGTCGGGTGAGCTCTGGACGGTGATCGGCATCAAAGATCGAGTTGCTAGCGAAGCTTGGAGGCAAGGAGAAGAACAGTTACCCTTTACAGGCTGAATCGGACTTAAGGCCAATTCGATTGTAATACGCATTAAATCGGATTTCGTTTTGCGAGCGTACTCAGGTGGACTAGCGTTAGAGGCGCGGTACTTTCGCGGCTCTATTCATCAGAATTGAGAACCATTACCTCGGCGTTTGCGATCGCCAAGGTATTTCGATTAAACTCGAATCGCGATTAGATGCATGATAGGATCGTAATAAATTAATCAGATTAATTTTATTATGTCATGTTTTATTTACATGCGATGTGAATGTTTCGATTATTATAGTATACCAATGTGATCCTGTATTCGGGTACACGGGGCTTTTGTATTAAAAATTTTAAATTTCCGCTGCGCATCTGATGTCGTATTGACCCCGATAACCCAACAGTGCCTGCCTCGGTCTTGGCTCTGCCAGGCTCAGCAACAGTTATGCTGATGTTCGGTCTTTAGCTCAGACACCTCGGTCCTTCGAATACCGAGATCCTCTTGGATCATCAACTCTTCTCCAAACCCCATGTAACCCTTCGAAAACTATCTCTTTGTTGTCTTCTCACGACGTTGACCATGCTGCACTGCCGCGGCTTTGACGGCAACGAGCCACAACGAACGGAAATAAAATTTAAAATAATAACATAAACTTGAACCCACGAATATCTCAGTATATATACGTCAAGATGAAATTTTAATGCCACCGTTGAACTCAGCACACTTTTATACCCTAGGAATGACCCTTAACAACAAAGAACGGAATCGATCACCGAAACACGGCTGAAATTCGCGAGCCCAAGAACTAACAAATGAACTCAGAACGTAATTTTTGACATCGTAGATGAGTAGGCGACGATGAAAAACCATGGTAGACATATATGGGGTTTCGCTGATGACACCGACGCCGCCGCAGGCGAAGACGCCAGGACGTTTGTGAGCTCGTTGTTGCGAGCTTGCGCCAACGTTGATGACCGCCTTAGCCAGTCACGCGCGAAATTAATCTGCGCCGATCCGATCGCGTGCCTGGGTCTAGCCCAGGCACAATGCACCTGGACGTGACTCGTTCAAATTTTAGCAGATTATCTAGTAATCTGAAGTCTCAAAGTATCTATTCAATTTTTTTTTTTTCCAAAAATTATTAACATGAAGAGTTTTATATTTTGATGAGATCATATTCAAAGTGTTTTAAAAAAAATATCTCTATTTATAATGTACAAAATTAATTGTTTAAAGATAGAGGAGCTAATTTGTAAATTTAATAGTATAGGGCCTAATACGTAAGTCTCCAAAAAAAAAAAGAAGCTTGTTAAACCTACCCAGAAAGTTTATAATGTAATGGTCCGTATGATTAAAAATAAAAGTTTGAGAGTATTAAATAGAAAACTTTCCAATACAAAAATTATAAATTTTAATAAAATCTATTATTTTTATTTACATTTTTTTTTAAAAATATTTATAAATAAATATTTTAAAATTTCAAAATATAACGATTTGTAGTAAATTTCAGAAACAGTTTTAAAATCTATTACAAATCCGTTAAATGTTGTAGCTCAAAATATTAATTTAGAAATATATTTTAAATAAAGTTAAGCTAAAAATATATATATTGTAATATTTGTTATATTCAATTTTTTTAAAAAATATTTGTTTATTCAAGTATTAGCCAAACCAAAAACCAAAACCTGAGAATCTATTCAGAAGATAAATTAAATACAGTTGACAAAGTTGAACATCACGTAAGCATGACAAGCCAAAGCCCTTAGCCGCCCCGCATCTTCCTCCGTTGCCGCCTATTTATGCCCGCGCAGGCTACCGATTCTCCTCTTCACTAGCTACCTCAAATCTTAGCAACTCCAAAAGGAAGTCAAAAAGCGAGGAGCAAGCGGACATGGGTGAGGCGAAGGGCGACGAGAAGGTAGAGAAGAAGGGCGGGGGAGGGGAGGGAGAGAAGAAGGTAGGCGGTGGCAGTGAGGGAGAAAAGAAGAAGGAAGGCGGTGGAGGTGAGAAGAAAGCCGGCGATGGGCCGCCCCACGTGGTTTTCAAGGTTGATATGCACTGCGAGGGCTGTGCTCAGAAGATCAAGCGCTCTGCTCGCAGCTTCGAAGGTAAGGAATCCGTACAAATTCTTTTTTGGACCTTCCACGACCGATAAGGATTGTAGAAAGCTTTTCTCTCTCGATCTTTTAAAATAGTTTGATTCCGCAGAAGATGAGGATATCCTCGTAACCCGATCCTCATTATCAACGTCCTCAAAGATTCTCCCAGCTTCGTCTCCGTCCAATGAGGTTTTTGTCCGCGATATTTGATTCTATGAATCAAGTAATAATTTCCCCACTGGTTACAGTTATTGCCCGCTTCTTTGTTTGTTTTTTGTTATTGCACTTCGAAATTGATGTTGATCAATCAAAATTCTTCCTAGCTATGAGATTCTCCATTCGTTTTTCCTTTCTTCTGTCCATTTATCTCAGAATCCCTTGAGAATCGTTCAAATATTGTATAGCTCGATTTATATAATAACTGATCCATCACGTTAGAGCGAGGCCTTCCGTTTTTTAAAAAAAAAAACGAAAAAGAAAAGCGAGGCCTTTACATCGCAACATTGTATTATATTAAATGAGAGCGCACATGGCTTCTGATTGATTAATTTCATCGAACTCTATCGTGTTGTTATGCGCAGGTGTGGAGAAGGTGAACGCGGACGTGACCGGTAACAAGCTCACCGTTGCCGGCGCCAAAGTTGATCCGTGGAAGCTTCGAGACTATCTCGACGCTAAGATCAAGAAGAAAGTCGAGCTGATCTCTCCCAAAGGTGATCCTCCTGTCAAGAAAGACAAAGAGGATGTCGACGCCGCCAAAAAACCCGTCGCCAAAGCGGCGCCTAAACACCAGAGAAAAACCGGCGAGAAGCCTAAAGAGGTGGTAAATTTTCCTGCTTAATTTAATTTCGTATGTTAGAGATCACAAACTTAATACGTGGTTTTCTATGATGTTCTTTAGGTACAGCCGTCAACCGTGGTTTTGAAGCTACGGCTCCATTGCGAGGGCTGTATTCATCGGATAAAAAAGACGATTTCCAAAATGAAAGGTATTGTCATGCATGCGTGCAAAGTTTCCGAATTCTCGATGGCATTTTATGCTGCTAAAGCTTGGTATGGTGTTCAATTTCAGGTGTACAAGAAGTGTCGGTAGACGCTGCGAAGGATTTGGTGACGGTGAAGGGTACAATGGATCCTAAGTCCCTTCCGGTAGTGTTAAAGGAAAAGCTTAAACGCAACGTAGAGATCGTTCAGCCGAAGAAAGATGGCGGTGACGGCGGCGACGGTGGTGGCCAGAAGAAGGAAAAGGGCGGCGATAAGGACAAAGAGAAGTCCACCGGCGGTGGCGGCGGCGGGTCTGAGAAGGTCAAGGAGAAAGGCGGCGACGGAGGAGAGAAGAAGGATAAGGATAAAGGTGGCGAGAAACAGGGAGCTCCAGCGACGGCGACGGCGGAGGCCGGGGAGATGAATAAGATGGATTCTTATGGAGTCTATAATTATGGGAACAATGGTGGATACGTGCAGTATCCATATCCGTATCCATACGGTCAGCAGGTTCAGATGATGCATCCGCCGCAGATCTTCAGCGACGAAAATCCCAACGCCTGCTCTGTTATGTGATGTCTGATGATTAAAGTGTGTTGAAGACGGCAAGCATTTTTTTTAAGACGGCAGGCAGTTTAATATTGTTGATATTACAAGTTTACTGTAATTAAAGAAAATGATAGAATTATTCTGAGAACTTACGTTTGAATGTTTGACTTTTTTGGTTCTTTTTTGGGCTTATATCACATCAGCCCTTCAAAATTTCAAAAATACCAAATCAGACTTCTATTACAAAAATTTACCAAATCAGTCGCTCAAATACTGTTTGAACTTTTTTCGGATAAAATATCCCTATATTCGTTAACAGTTCGGATACCAAAAATATCTATCAACAAGTATTTTTTAGAAAACGTTTGAACATGGAAGTTCTCTACAATTTTTATATTGAACATTTTATTAAAAAATACTTTGAAATAGGTATTTTTGAGATCCGAAGTGTAACCAACTCGACCCGAAATCGCTGAAACAGTTTGGACGCCGAAAACACCTATTTAGAAGTATTTTTTGGAAAAATTTTGAACATAAAAGTTGTAGGTCTCGACGAGATCTAAAACTTTAATGTTCAAAATTTTTCAGAAAAATATTTTTAAATAGGTGGTCTCGGCCTCGACGAAACGAGGACATTTTTATCCGAAAAAAACCTGAAATAATAGCGGAGGGGCTAATCTGTCTAATTTTTAAATAGAGAGATTAATCTGTCTAAAGAATTCAAAATGGGGGCTGATAGGTCATTATCCCCTTCTTTTTTTCTAGTTATCTGGAAGGTTAGTGGGCTACGTAACGTGATGTTATGTGATATACCAGTCCTTTTCCGTTGGAAAGTCATGTATAGCTTCGTCTTTTTTTTGGGAGAAAAATTCATGTATTGCTTCGTCATTTGAAAGCAAATGATTCTTACATCCAGGATACACTTATGGCATTAATTTTTAAAAAAATAAAAATAAAATTTTTAAATTATTATCTGAAAAATTTTTAATATAAAAGTTATTTCCTTTAATATTTATTTTTGTAAAAAATATGTTTTAATAAGAGTTTTCGAATTTAAGAGTTTAGCAAATGTATATTGATTTTAAAATTATTTTTTAATTAGAATTAGAATTTTAAAAAATGCATTTACAAATATTTTTAAATTTTTATATAAAAATATAATTTTTGTTTTAGTTCTTTTTTTAATATTTTTAAATTTTTTAATAATATAAATTAATAAACTTTAATAGGAATTGTTGATGGTAGGCCTAAAGTAACAAATATTTTTGTTCAAAAGGTTTATGAAAAGTAGGTTAGATAAGATAGAGCCTGTCTATAATTTCTTGAAGGATCTTTCTAGTTCCGGTCAACATCAGGCATGGTTGGTCTGACGTGGTTATTGAATACCGAGCAATTCCCTGTCACATCCAGTCGCTTTTTAAGCATTCGTACAGCGACTATTCAGTTCTCATTTGTTTATTTATTTACTTGCTGTCGGCTCGTTGTTTTGAGCCGCCGGCTAACCTAATCTTGCAAATCTTCTGCGCCCTCTTCCTGCGCCCGCTTCCTACGCCCACCATCGCCGCCGTCCATCAAAGCTCAGCACACATTTCGAGATAAATTATAAATATTTCGGCAACTCATTTGACCTATTTTAAAATATTTTTACGAAAAATTTTAAACTACAAAATTATAGATTTTGATATGATTTACAACTTTGTAGTTGAATATTTTTCAAAAAAATATTTAACCGTGTGTCGAAATAATAATCAAAGTTTTGATCATCATTTCGGCACACGGTTTGGCATTTTTTCGAAAAATATTCAACTACAAAGTTATAGATCATATCAAATCTATAACTTTGTAGATTTAAAATTTCTCTTAAAATCTTAAAATAGGTCAAATAATATTATCGTTAAATTTATATGATGTCCTGTATTTTATAAATTTCGGCAGTTTATTTGACCTATTTTTTAAGTATTTTATAAAAATTTTGAACTGCAAAATTATAAATTTTGATGTGATCTATAATTTTATAGTTGAATATTTTTTAAAAAAATACCAAACCATATACATAAACGATGATTATAACTTTAATCATCATTTCGGTATACTATTTGATATTTTTTTGAAAAATATTCAACTATAAAGTTGTAGATCACATCAAAATCTATAATTTTGTAATTTAAAATTTTCTTAAAAATGCTTGTAAATAGGTCAAATGAACTGTCAAAACTCTTAAATTGTGTCTCGATTTCGGTGCGGGGCTTGATGGACGGCTGAGATAGGATAGCAGGAAACGGGCGCAGGGAACGGGGGCAGCGGATCCGCGTCCGTGACTAATTACCCTCAGTCAACGTCAGCTGGACAGTAACTAATTACTTACTTTAGAGTTACTCAATTGACAATAATGGTTTGATTGATGCGTACGCTTTGTTAGGAATTACAGTAGGACAGTTTTTAGATTTTCTTGTGTGATTTGGTCAAAGAAAATTGGGTAGCTCTTTGGGCGCAGCATTGCGCAGCGGTTTCGGGTTCCCTGCGAGCTGCGCACGTTAATTACGCTTTTGTGGTTCAACAAACTTGGTCAAAAGAACAATTGTATTTCGATTTCACAGGCTGATATTTATTTACCAAGTATATATATGGTTACTGATCACGCGTGTCGCGACCGGTTGCTGTTCAGTATGCCGACGGCGGCTCGGGATCGACAGAGACGACACGGAGATGGGGCCGAAGGCGAGAAAAGAGACCAGGTGGTTTAGCGTGAAAAACTCCGGAATGAGCTCCGGGAAAAAAAATCACGTGCCGGCGTCGAAGTGTCCGCCGGCGGTTGATGTTATTTTATCGAGGGAATAGTGGTTACAAGATCTCTCTCTTGTTCTCACTCTCTCTCTCTCTCTAAAAGTTTTTCTCTCTCTATTTTCTAACCCTCTTACAAGTGATGGGGTCCCACTATTTATAGACATCACTCCGGGCCTCGGACGGCCGAGATTGCGCCAGCTGGACGGCTCAGATTACTTCACATTGGTGCATCTTCCCTGGTCTGGCAGTGGCCGCGGTCAGTAGATCGCATTGAATGTTGACCAGGCTAGACAGAATAGTCCATAACACTGTGGAAGCATTTATGGTAGCAGCTCGGTGGCTTTGACGCGCATTTAATACGTTTGGGGCGGTAGGTGAGCCGACGTACGAGGTTGTTCCTACCGACGCCGAGCTCGGGTCTTGTCGAGACCGAGCTCGGGCCCTACCGAGGCCGAGCTTGGGCCCTGCCGAGGCCAAGCTCGGTCTTGCTACGGCCGAGCTCGAATGTTCCTCAGTTTGACCACACTCCGTTCCTGGTTAAGGCCCCGTTCCATAGATAGATTCTCTTCTCCAAAACCGACGACTCCTCCGAATTCCCTTGACGTGGCTCCGGATTTGGGCGCGAACGTCGATCGCGGGCTCGTTACGCTCGCCACGTGCAGGCCTTAGATCCGAGCGGTATCAGTTGCCCCTCGATGGGCGTGCCAAGGTCCGTGTGGCCGAGCCTCGGGTCGTCCATCGGAATCTAATATCGCTTGGTTCTGTAACTATCGTGACCTCGGTCGAGCTAAACCTTTGTCCGAACTCACTCCTGCCGAGGCGGGGCTTAACTCGATATAGGTATGGTGGGTGACGTGTTCGGGAGTTATCCCGCCTAAAACCAGGCTTGCAGGGGAAGAAATCACCAATCGGGAAAGTAGCAGGTCCCGTCCGCCAATAGCATTACGCCACGTACTGCCGATCAAGTGAGCGGGGACACACATCGAAGCGACGTCATTTCCGTGCGCAATTTGCTAGTTCCCGAGGACAGAAGGATGTGTATTTCCCAGTTTTCGGCTCTTTGTCTTCCCCATTCGCGGCATTCCTGATTTCGGTATTGTGGTGGTGCTCCTTCTCCGGTGGCGCTTCTTCTCCGGCGACTCCTCTCGTCTTTCGATTTTTCCTTCCTCATCGTCCCGAATCTTCCCCCCAGGTCAGTTCCTCATGGCCCCTCCGCGCTTTAGGTTTAGGAACCCTTCTAGTAGAGAGTCACTGGAATCTACGTCCTCCGCTTCCTGGGGGGCGGCGGGTACTACCTGCGAGGCAGAGGGGACTACTCGCGAGCTCTAAAGGGTCGACAGTCTTCTATTAAAGGATGGAAGGATAAGTTTTTCTTCGTTCCATGCCGACCCGAAGATTCATTCAACAAGGCCTGGGGGAAACCGAACCCAGTCATGTTGTCGGTCCCCCGATACAATGAACGGGATGAACTAGACATACTGGTAAGAAAGTACGAGGCATTCTCGGGGGAGGTTAACGTCGTGAACCCATCCGAGGACGTGCTGGCTGCCATTGCGGCCTATCTGGCTGACCAACGCGGTATGTTCCCCCACCTTGGCTTTCTCGCTGCGTTGACTTGTTCGACACTAGTGATGCGCTTGATCCGCTACTAAACCTTCTTCACTTTTCTTTTTATATGACCAGGAAGACTTGGGGGCGAGCGAGGCGTGCCTCCACTGCGATCGCTAGCCGCGGCGAAGAAGAAGAAGAAGCAGACGGTGTCCAAGCCGGGGCCGTCTCGTCCCCGGTCGAAGGCACGGACGTCGTCCAAAAGGAAGGAGGAGCAGAGTTCACGTGCGCCTCGTCTAGCGAGGTGGTTTGAGCCGCTAGGGTTAGGAGAGTAGGAGCCCAAGGTCGTGCCTCAGGTAGATCCTCTTTACGACGAGCCGCTGAATTCGTCGCCCCGCCAGCCAGCAGCCCCGGAGGGCCTGCCGGTAGAGTCGTCCTCCGGTTCATCGAGGTCACGGTCGCAGTCGTCTCCAAAAAGGACCACGGGCCCGGGAGCGATGGATATGGCCGCCAAGCTTAGGTCGAGGAGGGCTTCGGCGGCGAGTGGAGCTGTGACACCCCGTACCCCGGGGGTCACGGAAAACAAGGTGGATTTCTTTTTTTTTTTTGAAAGATGAGCTAAAACACGAGACGTTATGAGCTAGTACTTCCAATTCTCAATTATACAATAGATTTACAATTTAATTAAATTACACAGCGGAAGATAAATAACTTTACATATTTTAACCCAAAACCATCTTCTGAACCCCGTGCTCGCTCTACGATCGTCGACCAGATCCTGCAAAGAACTGAGGGGAAGAAGGAGGGGTGAGTATATAAAATATACTCAGTGAGTGACCCACCCTAGCAAAGGCAACTAACTGCCAAGGTTGCGGCCACACACCAAACACATGCAAGCACAGATGGCATACATGCAGATGCTAATATGCATATAAAATAAAAGTCATGCATAATTAAACTTCTATATGCCAATGCAATCTGCACGCATAAATCCAGGCATACGAGTTGGTATTATAAACATATTTTCTAGCACAGAATGAGCATACAACAGTTTACACAAAACATGTTGGAGTAAACAACTCAACAAGCATGTCTTACCAAATCCATAAATAAGCACGCAAAAAAATAAATAGCATTGCTCTCACATCAAGCATAAGTCTGTCATGCAACATTCAAACAAACAGGGCGTTGCACCAATAGTGGACTTACACCAAATCGACCATTATAACCATACGCCATAACCATACTTCAAATATGTTGCCAAAATGGTCAACTATAAAACATGAATCCACAATGCATCACCAGTAAGTGAAGCATCAAAACACTAAATGACTACAAGAGCAATAACATCACATAAAGATAACACACACCAACCCAATAGGTTGATGTGTTATCTTTCTTATGTCAGGTGATCTAACCCAATAGTTAGTCCTCTCATATTCCGTTATGTAGAGCGGACCGCACTAGAGACTGTCTCCCAAGGCCGAGAACATATAACCCCTCCTCGCTACCCGAGATATCCTATCAATACGAGCCCATCCGCCATGCTACCAAGGTCCTGGTACGCGCCGCCGGGCTTTCCATGCGACTCCAAAACCCACGGCGAGCGACCCCACAGCGCAAAATGGGGGCTACTCGGAACTTCTTACCGCTCTATGGCAAGCCGAGCTCGCACTCGTAGCTGCGCCCTGGCCGTGAGCGACTGCCAGGACTACGTCCCACCGACCTCTCCTAGAGGCATAAATTATATTACGTGCTTGTGTTTCTAATTTCGTCCAATCCGCTTCCCACCCCACGAGCCCTTGCCCTCCGAGGTGTCATTTTCAACCCGTTCAGACAACGTGAACTCGAGGATCCACGAACCCAATTTTTCCACACCACATGGCCCCGTTAAGGCAGCACACCATCATACGAGTGTCACAAAGTATATTACCCCACTCGATTTTCAACGCTCATTAGCATTAAGACACAACCAATCACGAGTGTCCCTAGAGCTATTTTACTCTCGCACATGCTCAATAACGTCAATAATCTCATGGATTAGCATAGTTATAGAGCAACCAAGCAAGGTTCATTAATATAAACATTAATTGTACATACCATAGTGTACACCACATAACATGCATTTTAGCATTATATGAGCATCACAAAAAGATATAGCATTGACTTCATAAAACTTCATCACAAAAACTTAGGGTCATAACCCGGTATAACATGATCTATATATATATATATATATATATATATATATCCCAAATTATACACCAAATTCAAACAATAATAAGCTCGGCCTACTATATCAAGCATATCAGGAAATCCATGCCAGTGCTTACCACTCACAACATTACAGGATAGAGTAATGCTTCAAGTGTTAAATTATAACACAAATCTTTACACTACCATTTATATGCATCGAAACAATCAACCAAAATGCATCGTAAGGTAGGTCAAATTCAAACAAATCATTCAAGCATCGGGTCGGGTTATCAACCACGCAAGCCACACCACATCTATAGCATGCCAAACATACGACATTGTGACTTTTATAGACACAAGGCTACCAACATATCAAACGCACGCTTCCCTAAAATGTCCATCACAGCATACCAGGACTTTGTTCCAAGTACCATGCACACGACAATATTCCCAAACATATCTACAGCATAAGCTAACATATAGCCCTTAATTGCTACGGCGAGTAACACACGCAAGGCCTGTTGTCCACACAACCACGGAAACATGAGTATTACATCTAACCATTAGATTGTGATATAGCTTAGATACACCAGACAAACGTGATCCAAACGTCTAGCATATTGATAGTGAATTCAAACATAAACACATATATTGTACTATCCAACAATGTCACACAAATGATCAGTATAGCTATCATGAATATTATCAATACCGAATACATGTTATCTCAACAAATGAGTCGCATGTTATTTTCAACACAATTCCTAGCATGCTCTTCTAATGAATATCATCATCTAGCACATGCTATCGCGACCAATAATTTACATCATGCCGACATTTCTAAACATGCTACGACATCAAGCATATAGTCCTAGCATGACTTCTAACAAGAGTTTCTAACAACCAAGTGAGACCGCAGGGGCACTCACCTTAACCGAACGTAAACCTTTTAGGGTTTACCGATCGGCGCGCAAACGACAAAGCAATCCCGGAGATAATCCCACGAACGAGTCCACGACGACGAGGCAGAACAACGGAGCAGTCGGGTTTGCCGGAGGCGGCCGGCGGCAGCTACAGTGACGGTGGCGGTGAAATCGCGGTGGTGCTAGGCGTCAAAAGAGGCGACTGAGATGTCGGTGACGGTCGGGAGAGGCGGAGCCGGCGGCGGCGTCGGTCGGACGAAGCAGAGCCGAGAAGAAGACGCGTAGATCCGGACGATCGGCGGCTCAATCGGCGGCGATGAGGTTCGGCAGCGGCTCAGGCGACGTCCGTTAGGCAGCAAACGGCGAGAGAACTTCGAGAGGGAGAGACGCGAGCGAGTGAGAACGCGAGAGAAAGAGAGGCGGGGCTGGGGCGACCTGGTCGGGCCGACTGGGCGAGCCCTTGTGGCTCGTCCGGGTCAATGGGCTCGGCTGGGCCGAGCCACGTGGCTCGGTCGGCCGGGTCCAACTCGATTCGAGCCCAAATTGGCCCAAAACGCAACCAAATCAATCCAAATCAATTTCAAATCAAATACAAGCCAATCCAAATGCAAATCAAGCACCCAAACAGTCAATTAAACTCTCGATCGAAGGTAATTAACCCGAAAATAAATTTGATTCTAACTAATCGAACCTAGAGACCTCACAGGAGCGGACGAGGAGGTGGTCGAGGTCCACCCCCGTTGGCGATCTCCCCAATATCTTCCCTTCCTTCTGCTGGGATCCCCGCGGCAGCGGCAGCTCGCGGCGGCTGGCGAGGGGGTTCCACTGCCCGAGGTTCCCGAGATCAATCCTGCCCCCGTCGTGGTCGAGATCGAGGCTGCCCCAGCGCCGCCGCTGACAGAGGATCCGGGGCATAAACATACTGCAGAGAGGTCCTCGGCCGAGCCCGAGCCTAAGGGAGCCTCCGCCGCGGAGAAGATGAAGAGCCCTATTGACCTAATATTTGCCTGTGGAAACCAAGCCTTCGACGCCCTCACTACGTGCATGCCGTCATAGGACCTCCACTGTCCGGACTGGAAGATTTTGAGGTCAACGTCCTGCCTCGACAACCCCTCCAGTTCGTCTGAGCTTTGTCATTTTGCCCCGACACCAGCGAATCAGGAGGAGTTAGACGGGCTCGAACACAGGGTTTTGGCGGCTAGGCTGATGACCTTTGCCTATGATTTAAGTACTCCAACGACGTTTCTTTCACCCCCTCCCCCTTCCCCCTTTTTTTTTCTTTTTTTTTTTTTGGGTGAGGCTTTCCTTCTTATTGGCGGATTCGCGTCATGCCTTTGATCAGCAAATGGCGACGGCTGCTGCTTCCACCATCGCTTCTTCTGGCGAACCCCCCGCTGGATGCGACGGTTTCGGCCTTGGAGGCGAAAGTAAAGGAGCTCCGGGTCTAATTGGAGATCGTTAAAAGCGATCGGGACGTGAGGGCCGAGTCGGAGAAGTACGCGCGGGAGGCAGTAGAGCGGCTCTTGCTTCAGCGAAGCGTCGAACTGGCGCGGAAAGACTCGGAGAACACCAGGCTGGGGACATAATTGGGGAGGGCTCAATCCGAGCTTCTAAAGGCAAGAGTCGAGCTCGCGAAGAGGGAGGCAGAGCTCGCCGAGTCGCGGACTGTCGTGGAAACATCCCGGGCCGCCGCTGAGGCGTCAACCAAGGCGAAAGAGGTAGCGGAGGCTGAGGCCACGAGAGCGAGGGAGGCGGTCGAGGCGGAGGCTGTGAAAGTGAAGGAAGCCCTTTTACAGCGAGAGGCTGAGGTCGAGACGTCAAGGGTTCAGGCCGTCCGGGAGTTCCAAGGGTCAGACGAGTACCGGGCGGCCCTGATGGATTTCGCCGTAGACTGGGTTTTGGACACGGTTGTCCAATGTCGAGCCCTGTGTCGGCAGAATCTTGACGCTATCGACCTCAGCTTTCTGAAGGAGGAAGCTATTGTGGTTGTAGTGGAAGAAACGAACGCGCCGCCGCTGTTGCTTCCGCCCGAGGTTCCGGATCAGCTCTTCCGAAGGACGCTCCTTCGGCTGGTCCTCCGCAGCCCGGCCTAGATCGTAACTAGGGTTTTCTCTCCTCTTTTTGTCAGCCACCCTTGGGGCTTGTCCGGGGGTTAAAAACATCATCATATGTATATATATATATATATATATAATATATATATATATATATAAATATATATATATATATATATATATATATATATTCATATTTCTTTTGTGAGGGCGAGCCTTTTTGTCTTGAATCCTTCTTCTTTCTTCTTCTTCTTTTTTTTTTTTTCTGTAATGTTTGGCTCGTGGTCCCCTTGTCTTGGTTTCGGATATTCACAGCTACCGGGTCCGAGGTGTTTCAAGAGCACCATTCAGAAATACGTCTAGCCCGCGATCCCCCCACCTCGAGCTCGTCTCTTGTTCAGAGGCTGAGCTTGTGGTGTTCAGGGTCACCTCCTAGGGTCGTTTGGCCCATGATCCCCCCACCGCGGCCTCGAGCAATCTCTGATGCCGAGGCCGGGGTGTTTAGGGCCACCACCAATTAGATGTGTCTAGCCCGTGATTCCCCACCTCGAGCTCGTCTCTCGTTTAGAAGCTAAGCTCGTGGTGTTTGGGGGCCACCACCTAGGGTCGCCTAGCCCGAGATCCCCCCGCCTCGGCCTCGGGCAATTTCGGAAGCCGAGGCCGGAGTGTTTAGGGCCACCACCCAGATTTTTGCTCAAAAAAGAAATCCAAGGTTTTAAAGGAATAATGAATGGAATCTTCATTTACGAATTTTTGTCATACATGTGCTTCCCGGTATCAGGTAAGAAACATAAATACATGAGCTTCCTACTGGTAGTATCGCCTTAAGTTGGAGACATTCCAGGTTCGGGGTAGCTTGCGCCCATCTAAGTGGACGAGTGTGTAAGCTCCCTTGCCTATCACCTTGTTGACCTGATAAGGCCCCTCCCAGTTAGGTCCGAGCTTGTGGGTTCGACGCTTGAACCTTCCTGAGCACCAGGTTGCCCACCTTGAATCCACGGCACTTGACCCGATCGTGGTAATGTTGTGCCATCCGCTGCTTGTAGGCCTCGGCTCAGATATAGGCTACCTCCCTCGCCTTATTTAGGAGGTTGAGGTTGCTGAGTAATCTTTCGGCGTTGCTGGCCTCATCAAAGTACTCCACTCATAGCGATGGGTCGTCGATCCCCACCGGTATCACAGCCTCGGTCCCATAAGTCAGACTGAATGGGGTCTCGCCCGTCGCCGCGCGGTGGGTAGTTCGATAGGCCAATAGCACACTGGGCATAATATCGACCCACATACCTGCAGCTCCTTCTAACCGCTTGTGCAAGCCTTCTAAGATTGTTCTTTTGGCGTTTTCTACTTGGCCGTTTGCTTGGGGGTGATAGCGAGGTGAAGCGGTGGGAGATGTTTAGATTTTTGCAGAATTCTTCTACCTCGGGGCTCTCGAACTGTCGGCCGTTGTCACTGACGATGACTCTTGGGATGCCGAAGCAGCTAATTATTGACTTTTCCAAGAACTTCCGAACAGCTCGGCCAGTAATGGTCGCTGTTGGCTCGGCTTTTACCCATTTGGTGAAGTAGTCGACGGCGACAATGAGGAATTTTTGTTGACGAACCGCGGTAGGCAGAGATCCGAGGATGTCGATCCCCCATTGTGCGAACGGCTAAGGGGAGACGATGTTACTGATGAGCTAGGCTGGTATGTGAGACACCTTGGCATTCAGCTGACACATTTCGCATTGGCGTACGTAAGATTCTTCGTCGGCTAGAAGGGTTGGCCAGTAGTACCCCTGCCGGAAGACCTTCTGCGCCAGAGTCCGAGCTCCAATGTGGCTGGAGCAGATGCCTTCGTGGATTTCTTCAAGGAGTCCGGGTGCGGTGTTAGGCCCCACGCACTTAAGGTATGGTGCCGAGAAGGCTTTTCGATATAAGTTGTCGTCAATCATAACAAACCGAGCCGCCTTGCGCTTCAACTTCTCGGCCATCTTCTTATCTTATGGCAGTTCTCCTGAAACAGGGTATCGGATGATTGGGGTCATCCAATTTTCTCCGACATCCAGCGTCAGGACTTCTGCATCGTCGATGGCGGGGTATCGACGGCCTACTCATCGTTCTGCTGCACGCGTGCGGTGTGTGTGACAGAGGAGTCGCCACCTAGATATTTTAAGAAAATCTAGGAAACCTACTGGTCTTTTAGAGATTTAAGGTTCGTTTACATCGGTTACGAGTTAGGAAGGTGTTAGGCACTTAACGTCGTCCCTAAATGGGTTGCCTTATCTTTTTATTGTTATTATGATATGGTTTATCAATTATTATGCTTGTAGACACCCCATTTTGTCTGGGCTATCATCTCGACTTTACTCGATAAACTCGATTAATCTTAAAATCTTGATTTACAAGATTAAATTCATTTTAGCTTAATTCGAGACTATATGGACATACATGATTGTTTAGAATTCTAACGAGGCCGCGCACGAACGAGAAATTTTCGTATTTAATTTAAAAGCCAAAATTTTATACTTGAGGGGCTATATTTGCCAAAATTCAAAATACGAGTCCAGCGTTTTGTAAAATCAGTAAGGGTCGTTTTTGCAATTTAGCAAATAAGAAGATTTTTCGCGTAATATCGTAAAAACCTTAAAAATACGGTCGACGCCGTCGCGTTCGCGGGGGCGCAACGGCCGCGCCTCCCCTGGTCGCCTGCGTAACGGTTGCCCGCGACACCTATAAAAGCCGGCGAGTTCGACGACGAGGAGGGGCGATCGGGAACCGACGAGGGCGCTGGAGAGAAAAAGAGAAAAAAAAACGAGAGAGAGAGAGAGAGAGAGGAATCGGCGAAGACGAACAGCTGCGCGTCCCAACTAAAGGTACTCACCACAACGACGAGCATCCTCAACTACTATGAGCAGCGCCGCACCGCCGCACCGCCGACAGTCCCGATTTCGTTGCGCCGCGGAAAACGAATAACCCGGAATCCCATACTCACATTCAAACCCAAAGGTAACACTCTCAAACAACTCTCATTAGCATTTAAACCTGTAGTAACGTTAAACTTTATTTTCAATACCGAAATTACACCTTTAAATATCTCGCATTACACACGTCAAAATCAAATTTAGACATCACCATTGAATCCGGAACCCTCGATATACCTTAAATACATGTATACATAGGCGAGGCCGGCGGCAGAACGCCGCGGGCCATGACTACGCGGCCGCGAGCTCGCGGCCGAAGTTGTTTTGTGGAAGACGACCGGCTCAGCTGGTCGGTCGTCATTAAAAAAAAAAAAAAATTCAGGCGCGGGGTTTAACCCCGCGCCGATTACGTGTTCAAGCTCGATCGGTTTCAAACTGACCGAGCCAAATTTCAACTCGACCGAGCCGTTTTAATTCGATCGAGCCCAAATCAATTCCGATCGAGTCAGTTTTAATTCTGATCGAGCCATTTTTAATCTGACTTAGCCATTTTGACCCTAGGAACCTATTTAGTGGTCCAAATATATTTTTAATCAATTTTGATCACTTTTAATTGGATTTAAAGCTATAATTTCATAATTTTTTACTATAAAGATGGCTCAAAACATCGAAAACATCACTTATTTTTTAAAAATAAGGTAGAGTGAGGCGGTTAACCGATCTTTACACTTTATTAAATTATTTAAAATACAAAAAGAATAATAAAAAAGTAACAAATCCTAAAATATTTTAAAAATAAGGTTAGAGTGAGGCGGTTAACCGATCTCTACACCTTTATTAAATTTATGTTTTAAAATTGTTACAAAAACAATATAAAAAAAAGACAAATCTAAAAAAAACCTTCTTTGAAAATAAGGTTAGAGGTGAGGGCGGTTAACCGGATCACACTTATTAAATTATTTTTAAATATAAAAAAATAATAAATAAATGACAAATCTTTCAAACATTTTTAAGAAAGGTTTAGAGTGAGGCGGCATTAACCGATTAATCTCTACACCTTAAATAATTTTTTTAAATAACAATTAAAATTGAATACTGTTAAATTATGAAAAATCTTATAAATATATTTTTGGAGGTCTTTAGAGTGAGGCTGGTTCTTAACCGATCTCTACACCATTATATAAAAAAAGAAAAAAAATTAAATATAAATGAGATAGAATGAGTGGGTTTATTTCCTCCGAATTCTTACATTCAACAAAAAAAAAAAAAAAAAAAATTAAATTCTCACACAAAATTCAAAATAGAAAAGAGACGCGGTAGGTCTGATTACATTTTTTTTTTTTCTTTATTAGCAATTTCACATACATGCATTATTTAATTTAATATCTTCATGCATAAAATGAGAATTCCCAAATTTTTTGAAACAATATAAGCCATTTAAATTAAGAAGTAACTCCCTTTTTTCGGCTACATAGCTCGGGTCTGTTTTGTGGGGGTGTTCCGTCTTCCCCACACGTAACCGACAACGAGCCTAAAAATCAACGTGCCTTATCCCGGTTTCCTAATTTACCATAAAAATTAGGTGGTGACTCCAAACTTTCCTTCCCCCATCCGGAGGAAGGTCGTCAACAATGCTTAATTTAGAATTTGTTTTTTTAATTCGGGTGTATAATTTCAGCAGTTGTAGAGAATCCTCCCGTGATATTAGTCGGGCAGATAAACCTCTCTCAGATTAAATATTTGGTGTATTGCGGGAGAATCCTCTCTAGTGAATTAACGGGATAGAGAATAAATCTGTTCTTTTGCGTTTCTCTTTGGCAAAAAACTCATGGTACTCTAAAGGGCTTTTGCAAAAAAATAACTTAGGTCCAACACTTTGGACATTGGCAAAAGCAGCCCCTCATGCACAAATTTCGGGTCTTTTCCTTTTTCCGTCAATCTCCCTTCGCTCGCGTGTGTTCTTCTATCTCTTGGTGTTGATCCCCATATCTAGGTTCTGTGTTACCCACGCCGGCAGTGAATAAATAGTTAATTCAACTAATTAACAAATAATTAATTCAACCAATTAATTATATTTATCCACAGATCGTGAGGTTAACGCTAGCAACGTTGTCCACGACTCTACCCGCCTGTGTAGTATGAGAATAATCAATATTCATCACTTGAAACCTTTAATGTGAATAGTTCTCTTCTATGAATCCTTTGTTACCTTTCTAACATCCTGAAACGACGCCTTAGAGTATGGATATCTGTGCAAACTTCTAATTATAGCTAAATCAAATGTATCTGTCTTAATAGATTTTGCTCTGTCCGTGTTGACATTACAGACATTTCTTAATTCACATCGTTTTACCTCGGCCAGGATTTTTTCTGGAGTAGTTTCTTAATTCAAAGGAAGAACATAGGATGTTTCTCTCTCCTTTATAGGATTTTTTTTGGTGACAAGTTCTCTATTAATTATCATTTCTATCTATTCATGTGCTTATTTATTAACCCAATGGTTCCCTTGTACAGTTCTTGAGCTATACTTTGGAAACACACTAAAGGCAATAAATCATATACACATAGATACTATTTGATATTAAACCTCAAGTCTGAGGATCATAGCATAACTATCACACTGCAAGAATTACCTATTGACAGACTCCATTGGTATTCTTCGAGTAGGTCAGTTCAGTGAATCATTCATCCAATGGTAGCACCTCACACTTGCTTCCTGTGTCCAACTACACGTCTCAAGATACTACTCTCATCGTATGAGCAAGCAGCTGTTTATGTATTACGGTTGTCGAGGTGCACATGTAGCCCCTACTCAACTATGCTCATCCTATGGGACTAAGGAACATTTCTGACTTTAGGGTTTTTATATAGACCAATACGGTTTTATTTATCATGACATCACACTCAGCAGATCCTATTCTTTCAAGCTTGCTCGCCTTAGTACATGGGGTTTATCACATACATTCGTACAACATATTAAACATCGACATGCTCAGAATAAAAATAAAGCAGTATTTCGCATAACCATAATCAAGAGTAAACACGGAATCACACAAGTATAAGGATCTATTTAATCTTACGAGAAATATTCGCTCTCGGCCAATATCACTAATATCAGCCTACTGGAAGTGATCGCTTGTTTATTTGAGGCTACATTTCTTGCTCGCTACAGCAGACATTTATCGGTTCTTTCGAGATGAGAGACATCGCTCCCGGATCATGCGTAAGTAGTAAATAATCGGTCGAGAGCCTCCTTATTCGACATCTTTTTACATATTACATATTATTTATATTTTAAATATTATACGAGAGAATCCTCCCGATAAATTGTACGGGTTGAGAATCCTCTCTCCGATTTATCGTTTAATGTTTTTATATTTATTTTATTATTTATATTTTTTTTTGTTACAGAATAATCCTCCTGTTAAGTTAACTGGATCGAGAATCATCGCCCTAATTTGTTCTCTTTTTTTTTAATCTCCTTATTTGTAATTTATATTTTAATATTATTCGGAAGAAATCTTCCGATATTTTGATTGGATTGAGAATCCTCTCTCCAAATATAATTTTTAATTTATTTATACTAATTTAAATTAGAAATCAATTAATTTCAAATTATTTTTTTTTTAAAAAAAAAAGAAAATTTGGGCCCTATAATGGGCTGGGCCGGACCAAACTGGTCTGGCCCGAGCCAAGTCGGACCAAGCCGGTTCTGCGCAGGGTCGCACCCCGCGCATGGCCGAAGTCCGATCCGGTCCCGCTCGAGTCCAGCGCGGGCGCGACCGCGCCCGGGCGAGCCAATTTGGCTCGGGCTGGACCAGTTTGGTCCGGCGTAGCCCAATAAGGGCTCAAATCGTTTTTAAGTTTAATTTTAATTAAATTTTAATGTTAAAATTTTTTATAAATTAAATATAAAATCAAGAAATAAATCTAGGAGACGATTCTCGACCCGGATAATTTATCATGAGGATTCTCCCGTATAATACTTAAAATATAAATAATAATATAATTATAAAGAAATTTAAATAATAAATCGGGGAGAGGATTCTCGATCCGAACAATTTTTCGGGAGGATTCTCCCGTATAATATTTAAATATATTAATAATACATATATAAAGAATTTAAATAAATCGGGGAGAGGATTCTCATCCCGGGCAATTTATCACGAGGATTCTCCTGTATAATATTTGAAATATAAATAATATGTAATGTAAAAGGATGTCGAATAAATCGGAAAGAGAATTCTCGATCCGATTAAATTACCGAGAGGATTCTCCCATATAAAATTTAAAGTACAAATAATAATATATGTACAAATGAATTAAATAAACAAATTGGGAAGAGGATTCTCAACCCGAATAATACCCCGGGAGGATTCTCGCGTAAATTAGTAAATTATATTATAAATCATAAATAAGTACATAAAAGCTTATATTATATATAAATATGAATCGGAATGAGGGTTCTCTATCCGATTCATCATTCAGGAGGATTCTCCTGTAAAATAATATAATAATAAATTAAAAATATTAAATCAGGAAAGAGGCTTCTCTATCTCGTTAATTCTCCGGGAGGATTCTCCCGCAAATTTTTAAATTATTAATATAAATAATTAAAAAATTAAATAAAATACATTTTACATATACATATAAAATATTAAATCGGGAAGAGGCTTCTCTATCCCGTTAATTATCTGGAAGGATTCTCCCTTAATTTATTAAATTATAAATACAAACAATTAAATAAATAAATAAAATACATTTTACATATCCATATAAAATATTAAATCAGAAAGAGACTTCTCTATCCAACTAACCCATAGGGAGGATCCTCCTGTATAATATTTAAAACATTATAATAAATTAGCTAGATAAAAATTAAAGTTAAAGCCGGAGGATTCTCTTTCATAAGACTCAAATATAAATAATTAAAGAAATTAAATAAATAATATAGCAAAATTTCAAAATCGGGAAGAGTTTCTCTATCCACTTAATTCACTAGGAGGATTCTCCAGCAATACACCAAATATTTAATCCGGGAGTAGGTTTCTCTATCCCGTTGTCGACATCCCATTTTGTCCGGCCTGTTTCATTTAATCAGAGCACAGCAATTTGACCCGCATGGCACACCTAAAATTCGACTTAACTCGTTTAAATCCAATTAAGTCAGCTTTGACTAAGTTATGCTTAAAAGACCTGATTAAACCAAATTGGCCAAATTAAAGACCAATTGTGCTCGATCGAGTTTAATCAATTCGATTAAACCGGGTTAAGCCCAATCGAGCCCAAGTAATGTGATAAAGCTCAACTTGATCTAATTTGGTTTGATTTTACAAATTTAAGCGCAAATGAATATTCATAATTCCGACAAGATATGCGCGAATATGTCATGATCGCAAAATCCAAAATTCGGCTCATAGAGGGGTTGGTTATTCCAACAATTGCAATGGTGGACTAAACTTCGCAAAATCTTGAGGGATCTTTATTGCAAAATAGCAAACATGTGAATTTTTGTCGTAATATAGGCAAGTTGGTATTGTTTGAAATCCACATTTGGTGGGCAAGAAGTTAGAAGCTTTTAAAAAGAGAGAGACCGGTAGAGGTTTGGGGGAGGAATTTTGAGAGAGAAGAGAGAGAGAGTGGTAGGGAGAGAGCTGGCGGGAGAGAGAGTGAGAGAGAGAGAGAATAGGAGAGAGAAAGAGAGAATAAGAGAGAGAGATCGGTGAGGGAGAGGAAGCAATTGAGGATCCTTGACCGGAGGACAACCCAGCTCGGGAGATCAACAGAATCTCAACCGCAGCAAGCGAACAGCAGCAGCATCGCCGACAATCGCCAAATTTCCTCACCGCCGTTCGGGCCGAAAACCGCCATGAACACCAATCCAAGGAAACGCTGCTATACTCGAGGTATTACTCGGATCTCGAATGAATTGTCATATATAGCATGATCATATACATATAAGCACAGTGCGACGCCGAATCGGCGACCTCACCACCGGCAAATTTAAAAAATATTAATATTATCGAAATCGAAATTTCATGCGCGTTAGTAACCAGACATCCGCCATTGATGACTAAATAAGTTCTCTAAAACATATAGGAAGCGGCACGTCGCCGTGGCTTCACCGTCGTAGAGCCACGGCGGCGGAAATAAAAACAAAAGCATTCACCCGAAATTACACCCCGCCATATTTCATTACACACACGTCGAAACCCAATTTAGACATCAATAATGAATTCAGGACCCTTGAGAACCTTAGTAACGACCCTAGCGGCGGTGAATGGTCACCGCCGCGACAAACGACCGAAAACTCATACCCACACAAACTCGTTGAACGAAGCTTCTAACCCAATTTTTGACATCTCAAACGCGTCGGGGGGTCGTCGAAAACCCCCAGGGTGACCTTCGGACGGCCAGCGGCGGGGGTCGAACGGCCGCCGCCGCCGGCGGTTTTAAAAAAAAGGAAAACGCGAATTAATGCCTTAATGGGTTGAAGACGATCCAAACGGGTCGGATCTGCGCCCGAAACCCGCATTCGCAACCCGCTTGCCCATTTTATTAAAACGCGCACGCGCGCTTATCCGGACTTAGTCTCAAGGTCGATTCTACCCGGAGAATAAGTAGGATAATAAGGATCTAGGGAAGCTAGGAGTGGTGGCCGAATGGTAGAATACTATGTTTGGAGAGATAGAATTTTTTTGGTCGGGTGGCAAAGATGCCAAATCCCTATTTTCTTGTTGTATTTATAAACAAATATAAGTACATTAAATATAAAGCGTTAATTAATGCTAACTACTTCATTAATGATACAATGAATTCCTGTTGAGGGTTCCAACGAGCTCTTTGTCCAGGTGCATTGAACCGTCTGTTCGTTCTTCCGCGCTTGAACTCCTTGGTCCTCCACGCCTTGACCTTTCGGTCTTCCGTTGCGCCTACGAACTTGGAGCGGTCTCGGCTATGGTCCACCTCGGCTTGCCCACCTCGGCTCTATGTCAACTCGGCTTTTTGACAACCTCGGCCCATGTCCAACCGGCTATGCCCATCTCGCTATTGCCAACTTCGGCTATGCCCAACTCGGCTTTTGCCCCCATTCTCGGGCTATGCCCAAACTCTGGCCTATGCCCATCTCGGCTACCACCTCGGCTTTGCCCACCTCCGGCCATGCCCACCTCGGACTGGTCATCCTTGCCGCTCTCGGTCTCGGCCATGCCATAGCCTGTGGATCAGTCATGCCTCTGCCCCTCTCGGTCTCGGTCATGCCAGCCTTGGTTCTTTTGTCAGTGGTCCACGCCCTGCCGATGTCGGATCGGCCTTGCCTACCTCGGCCTCGGTTTGGACCACCTCGGCTTCGGTCTTAGAGCCTCCTGGATCAAGCCTCCCCCCTTTAGGATCCATTGCTCCGTAATGAGTTTAGTGCTTTCGTCGAGGCGGTGCCTCGTAACCCTCACTCGCGTTTTTCCTTGAGGTTCCTCACGTACCTGCTTGCTTTTTCCCCCCCTTTTCCCGAATCTTGTCTTCACTTCGGGTTGGAACTTGTGTAGCCGATGTCCTCGCGTGCTTACGCCTCTTCGGTGCGCGTCTTCGCTTCCTGCCCGAGCCCTTCTGCCCTTGTGTCGACTGTCCACGCGCATGCTCTATGCACCGTCTTTTGCCGCCCTCGTGCATCGGGTCATGGGTTTTCTCCCGTACTAGGAGTGACATATCTTTAGGCACCTTTACCATGCCATTCGTGGCTCTTCTCATCATTCCTCCTGTCCGCTCCATGGTATACGTCTTGCCTTCCTTGACGAGAACATATTGCTGAGCTCGCCTATAGTAAATCGCATCTCGATCCCACAGATATGGACTTCCGAGGATGACCTTGCAACGTCGGGTGACATCCATTTCCCCGCTTTTGCTGTTTAGCCATTCCAACACATGCGGCTTCTCGTAAGGGATAGTTTCTCCCAGATTCAATTGGATTGACTAATGCTTCCGAGGATCAGTTTCTCTGACATCCTAGATCCATGATGTAGCGTACCACACTGGTTTTGATATGGATGTTCATTGTGAAGAGCTCCTCTCGCTCTTCGTCATTAGAGGGTGTCTCGGATTTTTGCATCACCTCCTTCTCCTTGGCTCGCACCATGAGTGCTAGGGTCGGATCCACCTCCTCCATCATGAGGGGGGTCGGATTTTCTTCATTAAACTTTGTGACCAAGGTCTGACCTCGGCCCTCGGCTCTCTTGCCCCGCTTCGGTGCCAACTCTGGATGGAGTTTCCAGCACTCGGCCTGAGTGTGCCCCTTCTTGTTACAATATGTGCAAACTTTAGCCTTCGTCTTTTCTGGAGGGGTTGGTTGGGCCGCTACCTTTGCCGCACCTGATCCACTCTTCGTGCTCGGATTGGGTACCCCTCGTGTACGAATCTTCTCGTTAGACCATGGCTTATCTGGCATGCATTCGCCTATATCCTTAATTAGATTTAGGGTCGACTTTCATCAAAACAACTCCCCGCAACCCCGCTAGGTTATTTGCGAAGAATCTCTGGGTCTTTGCAGTCTCACTTCCCATCACCAAGGTTGTTTCACCCAAGGGCTAGTGTAATCTTTGTACTTTTGGTTCTCACCCTGCTTTGAGAAAGGAGCCACTTCTATCCACCGTGCTTCCTCGAATCCTACGGGATAAAATTGCTCCCGAAGTTGTCTCTTTGAATGCCCGCCCACGTTGACTCCGTTGAACCATAACTCGCCACAGATATGCATTCCACCCATATGTTAGCCGCATGCTGACGCTAGCTTGAGTTCTCGCGAACGCAAGCGCATTGCGAGTCTCATTGTTATAGAAAGAAAAATAAACTCTCCATTTGGATCTATCCAACCCATCTATTTCTCTCCATCTACTTCTCCATTATATACCGGAAGCTCCAATTTCGCGTCAACCTTGATCGGGGCCATGCCTTGTACTTCTTTATACCATCCTCCCGTCGGGTTGAAGCGCTCGGGCTCCTCTTGCATGATCTCCTTGCCGGCGCCGTCGCGGAACTTTCAAACATCCTCTTTGCATATGGGGAAGGCTCAACCTCGCTCCTCTACGGATTTCATTTTCCGCCGCCGTTCGGGGATATACCCCATGGTTCGGCTCGGGTGTCGGAAGTGGCCCTGCACGTGCCTTGCGTCCCGACCACTGTTGCCAATTGAGGTGCACCAAGCTTTGGAGATTTGCTCGTTGGTCTGAGCTCGCCAACCTTTGTTAATCTGGTCGGTCGTTGCATTTGCCAACTATCACCAATAGTCTCTTAGTCTTGGTTGCCATGGTAAGTGAACTGCTCCTCGAATCGTTGTCAGTTGCTCCTCGATCGAATTAAAAAGCGCTCAATCTTCCATTGCTCCTCCGTGACTAAAATGTGGCCGGTGACCAGATGTGAGTCTCTTGCGTCTTGCCGTGGCTCCTATTTCCTTTATTTGGATCACCATTTCTCTCGAACTAGGAATCTTGCTGTGCTCGGCTGCGTCTCCTTAAGCGTTCCTCACGTCCAGCTCTGATACCACTTGATCCGGGACTTATTCTCAAGGTCGAATTCTACCGGAGGAATAAAGGGTAGGATTTAATAAGGATCTAAGGAAGTAAGAGTGGGTGGCCGGAAATGGTAGAATACTATGTTTGGAGAGATAGAATTTTTTGGTCGGGTGACAAAGATGCCAAATCCCTATTTTCTTGTTGTATTTATAAATAAACATAAGTACATTAAATATAAAGCGTTAATTAATGCTAACTACTTCATTAATGATACAATGAATTCTTGTTGAGGGTTCCAACGAGCTCTTTGTCCAGGTGCATTGAACCGTCTGTTCGTCTTCCGCGCTTGACTCTTGGTCCTCCACGCCCGACCTTTCGTCTTCCGTGCGCCTACGAACTGGGTCGGTCTCGGCTTTGCTGACCTCGGCCTCGGCCATGTCAAACTCGGAACTCGGCTATGTCCACCTCGGCTATGTCCAAGTCGGCTTTGACAACCTCGGCCATGTCCAACTCGGCTATGCCCAACTCCGCTATGCCCAACTCGGCTTTGTCCATCTCGGCTATGCCCAACTCGGCTATGCCCAACTCGGCTTTGCCCATCTCGGCTATGTCCACCTCGACTTTGCCCACCTCGGCTATGCCCACCTCGGACTGGGTCATGCCTCTGCCGCTCTCTATCTCGGCCATGCCTGCCTCGGACTCGGTCATGCCTCTACCCCTCTCGGTCTCGGTCACGCCAGCCTTGGTTTTTGGTCAGTGGTCACGCCTCTGCCGATGTCGGACTCGGCCTTGCCTACCTCGGCCTCGGTTTGGACCACCTCGGCCTTGGCTTGGACCACCTCGGCTTCGGTCTTAGAGCCTCCTGGATCACGCGCGTCGGTTAAACCGACGCGCTTGGATCGCGCGACCGGAGCCAACCCCAGGTTCGGGCCCGATCGCACGGGCGCGCCCGCGCGCGCGTCTGGTCCGAGCCAAGTCGCACGCGTATGGTCCGAACCATTTTCTGAGTCAGATCGCGCGGGCGAACTCAGATCGAGCCCGTTTCTCTCGCGCGAGTCATTTCTCGAGCCAAGTCACGCAGGTGAGCCGTTTTGCGAGTCTGTTTCACGCGATCGAGCCATTTACTGAGCCAAATCACGTGAGTGAGCCTAATACCGAGCCAAATTGCATAAATCAGCTTATTATTGAGCCAATTTCATTTTGACTGAACCAATTTGATCTGATTCAACCTATTTGGAACCAAAATTGATTTAATATTATTTCTAAACTAATTGTGAAGGTTTTTATGGGTTATAGGTATATATTTGTAATCCAAATAAAATACGAAGGTGTATACTTCCAATTTTCATTCTTTTTAAAATTTGACATTATTTTATAAAATCAAGAATTCTGAAATTGCACATGAATTTCATGGGTTATAGGTGTATACTTGTAATCCAAATAAAATACGGAGGTGTATACTTCTAAATTTTATTTTTTTTTCAAAATTTGACATTATTTTATAAAACCAAAAATTTTAAAATTGTACATGAATTTTATGGGGTTATATGTGTATACTCGTAACCCAAATAAAACACGGAGGTGTATACTTCCTAAATATTTCGAATCAACATTGTTTTGCAAACACAAAATTTTGCAGCATAAATTAACCCGATAACAACAAACAACAAGTACTTATAACTCATTTATAATTAGAAGTGTATATTTCTAAATTTTAAGAAAATTAGACAACACAAAAATATAATAAAACTTTTTGGGCGATGATGAAGAAATGATACGGCGCTGAGCCCAACCTTAACTAAATAAAATTCTTTACAAAACACTTTTCGATATTCAGTATCGTTTGACACGCACAACATTTATATATTTTATTTTCTCTAATTCTCATGTTATAAGTAAAATGACATATTTGAGATTTAATCCTTCCTATCTATATAAAGTAAAAAGAAGGATAATGGTATATACTGTTATTTCTATTTTTTAATTTTATATAAATAGGGAATTTGAATATGGATAATAGATGAAGGAAGTGGTGTATTCTGCTTCGTATTTCTATTATACATATTTGAGGAGGTTAAATCCCTTTTAAATAATATAAAGTATGATTACGAGATCAGTGTATACTGGTTTTTTTTTAATTATAAATTCTATTGTTTAAATGCTTCTATAAATGCTAAAAGGAGAAATGTGTGTATGCCCATTATCTTTTAAGCATTATATAGATATATTAAAAATCGATATACTTATCATATCAAAAAATATTAGAAACACAAAATCTGCACAACCATCTATAGAGTACCCTCTTTCGAGGAGCGTTGTGGGGGTGTTCTGTCTTCCCCACACGTAACCGACGAACGAGCCTTAAGAATCTCAAAAGTGCCTATCCGGTTTCCTAATTTTCCATAAAATTAGGTGGCGACTCCAAAAAACTCCTCTTCCCCCTTTACAGATGAAGGTCGTCAACAGATGGCGACTCTGCTAGGGACCGTCAAGCTCGTTTTAGATAGTTGTGATAATTTCTTGTATTTACATTTTTTTTGTGACATATTTGTTTGATATATTGATAAATGTTGTGAATATTTCTACTTTGCATGTGTTGACCCAGGTAAATACCGATCCTATTACTGGGACAATCGGAGCATATGTACAATGTACGTTGGTAGTCCGTAATGCCTCGCTCTTTACCCCAGCCAAAATATTATCTGGATAGTACCCCGAGCTGATGTAATATGTGAATTAGTCGTCGAGAGAAACCCCAGCAATGACAGGCTGTTAGAAACCATTGGGATAATCGGAGCACGTGCGCAATGTGCACAGGTAGTCCGCAAGCCCAGCCAACATAGATACCTATAAAATCCCTACTGGCATTTGTGCGTACTAAAGAATTGTGGTATAAATTTGTATTGCATATGGTTATTCAGGGCGTATGCCTATCCTACTTACAAGGACAATCGGAGCATGCGTACAATGTGCATAGGTAGTCCGTAATGCCTAGTCCTTCGCCACAGTTAAGAAAAATCAGATTCTCTTCAAGAAACCGTTTTGAATTCATTTTCCTAAAAAAACACAAACAAAAATTTTCTATTTCCAAAATATTTTTAAATTCATTTTATTTAAAAAAAAAAAAAGTTCTTCAATTCTTTTTGCGAAAGTTAAAAAATAAAATTTTTTAATTTCTTCTCTAAAAATAAAAAAAATTCTTCGTTTCTTTTTGCGAAAGTTTCAAAATAATTTTTTTTTTTTTTAATTCCTTCTCTTAAAAAAAAAGTTAAAAAATTTAGAATTTCACGACAAACATTTTTTGAAAATTTTTGGAATTTTGCATAAAATTTGCATATCACTGACATATGATTTCTCTACATAAGGACGGTCAACACGACTATCACCAAAAAGTCTGTATCTGCTTCGATCTAGACGCCACACATCTGCATCCATTGCCATCAACGAAATGAACCAACAGCTGAAAAAAGAGAATGAAGAACTTCGTAAGCAACTCGCCGATATGAATAAGCAACTGGAGCGGTTGACTTCAAATATTGCCGTACTTGTCGAACAAAGAGCTACCAATGTAACAAGTCAACAAATGGGAGATCCCAGTTCTTCTTTTGTACAAGAACAACATGCAGCACAACAAATTCCAAATGATCCCTATGCATTACCACAAGAATCTGAGCAAACCCATTATATTCTTCCACAATATGTTTTGACTGTCCGAACTGTGCAACCACCGAATCGTTCTACGACACAACTTCCGGTTAATCTCGATTTGCAGCACGATTTCATTCCATCTGAGAACCAGCATATAGAAGACAAGATTGAAACTATTCTGAATAGCTTGGATAATTTGGAAGGTAGTCGAGGAACCATATATCCCGCCTAGTTCTACATTGTAACAGACTTAGATATCCCAAAAAGATTTCAAGGTTCCTAATTTTGAAAAGTATGATGGAATGAATGACCAGCAAGTGCACATATCAATGTATTGCAGCAAAATGGGGGCCTATCTCAAAAATGAGAAAATGCTGATCTTCTATTTTCAAGAGAGTCTAAATGGACCGGCGACCCGTTGGTACTTAAACTTAAACAAGAACGAAATAAGAAGCTGAAAAGATTTGGCAAGAGCATTCCTTAACCACTATCAGCATAACAAAGATTTAGCTCCCGACAAATCTATACTCAAAGTTTTGACTCTGAACAAGAATGAAAAAATTCCGGATTTTTGCATAAAGATGGAGAAATCTAGCTGCACAGGTCGTTCCTCCTATGACCGATAAAGAGCTAATTGACGAGTTTATGATCTTGAATGGCTTGGATGATAAGATCAAAATTGTATGTTCTGTCGCCTCAAATTTCACTCAATTAGTGACTGCAGGGCTAAGCATCGAAATGGCGCAAGATTGTGTGTTTAAAACACAAGAGGATACAAAGTTCTAGAAGAAAGATGAAGAGATAGACATAATTGGTGAGACTGAAAACTTTAAACAATCTTTATACCGAGTCCTGATTTAATATCAATCACCTGCACATTATCAAGCAGTATCCAAAATTATCAGTATCAACACAATCGCCAACATCAGCAATTTTACCAACCTGCGCATTAGGTCAATCAGACATATCGCATTCAGCCTCAACAACAACAATCCCCAGCACAACATCAACAACCCCAATAAAGTGGTGAATATCATGCGTTCGTGAACCTTTGCCAGTTTCTCAAACGGAAATCTTCAAACAGTTGGCCAAAGAAGGTATGCTGAAACATGTTCCGACTCGAGAAGTGAACCTTTGTCAGTTTCTCAAACGAAAATCTTCAAACAGTTGGTCAAAGAAGGTATGCTGAAACATGTTCCGACTCGACAAGTAAACCTTTGCCAGTTTCTCAAACGGAAATCTTCAAACAGTTGGCCAAAGAAGCAATGCTTAAGGCCACTCTACCGACAATCGAAACAAGATATACGAACTACTGAAAAGGGAAAGGATAAAGCTAAAGTCCGAAGAAATAATGCCAGCAGCCACTCCGAATAACAATACTTCTGCTAGCACGACTGAAGGAGGAATTAATTAGATTGATATAACTCTATTCTAAGATGAATGATTCTCGAGAAATGAGGACGTCTTCGTATCTATCTGCCTTTCACATCTGATTGCCACTTTGGTGATTTCATTTGTCGTATTAAGATTTGATGTTTAGTTTTTACTTATCAATGGATGGTTTATATTTTTCATCGAGTCAAGTTTTGCACTTACTTTTCAATAGACAACTCTGATTGGAAGAAAGTTTTTATGAATACAATTTTGATTGAATTCTCTTAATAACAAAATGAACTCAAGTTTCTCCATTAAATTTTCCTGCCACAATATTCTTCGTGAATTCTTGTGAATCTTGCAAAGCGTGAATCAAAAGATGTATACTCCGCTTTAAATTAATAAAAGAAAGAATTGGCATTCACAAAAAAAAAAAAAAAAGAAAAAAAAAAGAAAAAAAAGAGGAAAAGAAAAATCTTGCACACATTGCAGATAAATTTTGGTTATACACGCACAAATTACAGAAGAAGAAAGGAAAAGAAGTGAACTTTTGTCAAGATAGAGACATCTTTGCAAATCTATTCAAAGCATTTTTGGAAAAATGTGCATTTTGACGTCAGAGCTGAAGACATGGCAAACTGCAATAAAAAAAGAATCAAAAAATTGAATAGAATAAAAGCTCTAAGTACCAATGTTCGTTCAGCTTTAAGGAAAACATAAGCATACGAATTTGTACTTGTGGTGCTCCTGTCCCGAATAAGGACAAGGCATTAAGAGTCGTGTTCATAAAAAAAAAATGACAAAATGTCTACTTGTCATCCCAAAAAAAAACAAAAAAACAGAAAAAAAAAAAGAAAACGAGGAAAAGTGATGTAACATAAAATGTTGGTCCTACATGGCATAGAAAAGTTTATTTTGGAGTAGCAGAGAAAAATATGTTTCGAAAAAAAATTGCTGAGAAGTCATTACAGAAAAGGAAAATAAACACCAAGTCTATTTCGGAGATTTGTGTTCACCACCGAATAAGGAGGGATGATTACACTCAGTCACCTCGTGATGATGTTCATTTACTCCACTAACGGCAAAACATAATGAAGACTCAGCGGAATCACAAGAAAATTTGGCGCCCATCAAGACCAACAAATTCGAAGTCGTGCATGTGAACTGGAATACCCCAGTAGAGAGACGAAAAAAAAGAAGAAAGAAAAGAGAAAAAAGCCCGCTAGGTTGAATATCCGCAAGGACGATCTAGGCAAAATCAGCTAGGGAATATAAAAGACGAATGCAAAATTTTCTTCGATTTATTAATTTAAACCAAGAATATACATATGAAAATTTACACTCAGCAAGATTCATAGGAATTCATCTTCTCATCTCTAGCCACCCAAAAAAAAAAAAAAAAAAAAAAATAACAAAAATTTATTGACACCACTTTCCAAAATGGGCCATATTATCTCCAAACTTCACTTTTCGAAATAAGCCAATAACCTAAAACCTCAATTTTCGGACTTTCCAGCTAGAGTAATATTGTTATTTGGAAGTTCTTTAAAAATTGCATACTTTCAATTTAGAGGTTCAGATTGAGGACTTCTCCTCAAAATGAAAGGAAACGTGCTTTAACTTGCATTTCATGAAAAATAAAAAAACTCATACAATGATAAGCTACGAGCTGAACTCAAGTACCATGCGACTTACTCAAAATGAAAAGCAAGGAAGATGAAGACAAGAAGATTTTGTAATTGATAGAAGATGAGAAAATGGTCAACAATGGAGCAAGCTGCAAACATGGGTATATTTCTTCGGTTGAAAAATTTGAGCCAATCGTCCATGCACTTAAAATTAGGCAAAATTTTCGTACGAAAATTTTGTAAAGATCAAGGAAAGCAGAGTACAAATGAATGATTCCACTGACTACAGTGGAGCAAAATTTTTCGTTCAAAAAATTTTAACTCACAACAAATACACATTTACAGCTGACAAGTTTACAAACTGGGACAATTTTACTTACAAAGTTTACAAAGAGGCTGATCTCCAACGCCAGAATGCATATCAATAAATGATGAATTGGAGCAGTTTTGAAAGTCACCAATCGGCAAAAGAAAAGAGAAGAAGTAAAAAAAGAGGATGCCAGAGCAATGACTTTTTGAATAGTCGGATTGACCGAACATCCACACACAGCATATTTTCAGCATAAAATTTTTCACAAAATTTTTTTGGCAACTCTTTTCAGCATAAAACTTCTTTTTGCATAAAATCTTTGACAAACATCAACATGCAGCAAAATGAATTTTTCTCATTTCCAAAACTACTTTTTACATTACATGCGGCAAAATAAAATTTTCTCATTCTAAAGCATCAGAAACTTGACATTTTGAACTGACTATGTTCCATGATTATTTTAAATTTTTGAACCGACTATATTCCAACACGAGACAACCGATCTCATTTTGAACTTTCCTTAAACCGACTGAGTTTTCACGAGAGACTGATCTTAATTTTAAATTTCACTTCGAAAATTTTATTTTGAACCGATTGTGTTTCATTCACCAGACGACCGATCTCATTCTGAAATTTTTTCTTAAAACGATTGCATTCCATCAAAAGCTGACTGTGCTCATCTTCAAATGATAAATAAACTATGACATGCATGCACATCAAAAAGTTTTAGTCTCTTAGAAAGCAAAGATTTACACTGGAGTAAATTTTCTAGTGAAAATTTATATAAAGACAGATCTTTCTGATGAAAATACATACTGGGGCAAATTTTCTGGCGAAAATTTATACAAAGATAGATCATCTGATGCAAATACACACTGGGGCAAATTTTCTGGCGAAAATTTATACAAAGACAGATCTTTCAAAAGAAAATATATACTGGGGCAAATTTTCTAGCGAAAATTTACACTGAGACAGATTTTCTGATGAATATACATACCAGAGCAAAATTTTCGGGCGAAAATTTCTCGGCAAAGCAAATCGATTGGAATAAAACTTTTTGAAGGAACTTTATATAAACAAGCAACAATATTCTTTTAAGGAGCTACAGATTAGTTTACGTGGAAGCAAAATAAGGTCTAATGCAGAAAAGTTATGCAAGAACAAGGAAAGAGAACGAAAGGAGAAGACTAATCAATAGGTTTTCCAATGGTGATCCTCCGTAAATAAAAGATTTTCATTACAACTCGCACATCACAAAAACACGTTGAACAGTCTGGTCAAAATTCATTCTTTTGGTATTTTGTGTCTCAACGCATATACGGTTTTCTTTAAACATTCGAAAAACGCACATTTTCATTCCCGAGTAGGGGATAATCTACCATTTCTTTGTATTTTCTAAACCCTGGGAAAGGGTCAAACTGTCAAGTCTATACCCTGGGCAGGGGTCAAACTGTCAATTCTATACCCTAGGCAGGGGTTAAATGTCATTTCTTTACACTGGGCAGGGTCAAACTGTCAAGTCTACACCCTGGGCAGGGGTTAACTGTCATTTCTTTATCCTGGGCAGGGGTCAAACTGTCAATTCTACACCCTAGGCATGGGTCAAATTATCAAGTCTACACTCTGGGTAGGGGTCAAACTGTCAAGTCTACATCCTGGGCAGCGGTTAAACTGTCAATTCTACACCATAGGAAGGGGTCAAACTGTCAAGTCTACACCTTGGGCAGAGGTCAAACTGGCAAGTCTACATCCTGGGCAGGGGTCAAACTGTCAATTATACACCCTAGGCAGGGGTTAAACTGTCATTTCTTTACCCTGGGCAGGGGTCAAACTATCAAGTCTACAACCTAGACAGGGGTCAAATTGTCAAGTCTACACCCTGGGCAGGGGTCAAACTGTCAATTCTACAGCCTAGGCAGGGGTCAAACTGTCAAGTCTACACCCTGGACGGCGATCAAACTGTCAAGTCTACACCCTTGGTAGGGGTTAAACTGTCAATTCTATACCTTGTACAGTGGTTAAACTGTCATTTCTTTATCCTGGACAGGGGTCAAACTGTCAAGTTTACACCCTGGATGGGGGTCAAATTGTCAAGTCAACACCTTGGACAGGGGTTAAACTGTCATTTTTTAACCCTGGGCAGGGGTCAAACTGTCAATTCTACACCCTGGGCAGGGGTCAAACTGTCAATTCTACACCCTGGGCAGGGGTCAAACTGTCAATTCTACACCCTAGGCAGGGGTTAAAGTGTCATTTCTTTACCCTAGGCAGGGGTCAAACTGTCAATTCTACACCCTGTGCAGAGGTCAAACTGTCAATTCTATACCCTTGGCAGGGGTCAAGCTTTCAATTCCACACCCTAGGCGGGGGTTAAGCTGTCACTTCTTTACCCTGGACAGGAATCAAATTGTCATTTCTTTACCCTAAGCAGAGGTTAAACTGTCATTCCTTTACCCTGAGCTGGTTTCAAATCTTCACTCTATTATCCCTCACGTAGAGGACAATCTACTACTCATTTTCAAGTTTTAAAATCAAATAACTTATCTTCAACACAAAAAAAAAAAACTCTTCGAAGCTTTGTTTTGATCCCTCACTCGCCGGACAAAATGTGTAAGGTTTCGGATTTTCGTAATATTAATATTTATTTTTGAAACGGATTTATTCGGAGTTTGATTTGATTTTGTTTCGAGTATTGATCGAGAGATTTATTTGATTTTTGGGTACTTGACTTGTTTGGATTGATTTGGTGTGTTTTGGGGTTGATTTGGGCCCATTTAGGGCTGGACCCGGCCGACCGAGCCATGTGGCTCGGCCCTGCCGAGCCCGATTGACCCAGTGAGCCATTTGGCTTGCCAAGTCGCCCCGCACCCGCGCGCCCCTTTCGTCTCTCTCGCTCAGCTCTCTCGCTCTCGTTCTCTCGCCCGATCCCTGATCTCGTCGTTCGCACGCCGCCGATCGCCGCTCCGCCCGCCGCCGACGTGTTGGGTTATCGGGGTCAATACGACATCAGATGCGCAGCGGAAATTTAAAATTTTAATACAAAAGCCCCGTGTACCCGAATACAGGATCACATTGGTATGCTATAATAATCGAAACAATTACATCGCATGTAAAATAAGCATGACATAATAAAATTAATCTGATTAATTTATTACGATCCTATCATGCATCTAACGCGGTTCAAGTTTATCGAAATACCTTGGTGGGTCGAACACGCCACGTAACGATCCTTGGATTCTGATGAATTGAGCCGCGAAAGTACCTGGCCTCTAATGCTAGTCCACGCTGAGACGCTCGCGATACCGAAATCCGATTTTAATCAAATTAAAAACCGGATTTGGGCCAGTTTGAATCGGATCCAAGAAAAGGCCCGCGGTGAACAGTGTCACCTTCCTCCTTGGCTCGCCCTGTAACCGACGCTGATGATCGTCATCCAAGCTCGTATCCAATGCTCGCCGGCGCTGCTTCTGGTCAGCAACTCGTTGCCGTCGCGACGCCTTCTCCACTCGCCGAAACGAACATCATTGTCCAATGCAAAGACCCGGTTTCATGCAACGTCTGCACGCAGCAACCAGACGCCATGGACCGCCGGAGCTTGGCTTCGTCGCCACCGTCGTCAGCTAGCCAAGATGTTGCAGCGTCGACCGTTGATGGAATCCAAGACGTCACGCCGTTGGCCGAGAGCTTCTCCGAAGCTTCGTTCCAAAAGCTCACCGGATGTCTCTTTCTTTCTCTCGTCGGCGTCGGCTGTCGGAGGAGGGATGCCCGCGCGAGGAGGAGCCGAACACCGTGCTAGCAGCGGTAGGGTTTGCTCTTCCTCCTTCGCGGCGCCGTCGTTCTCTCCTTCTTCATCTATCTCGGCTGCGCTATATATCCATATATATATAGTTTCATGCATTACATGAAAAAACACCTTCTTTG